>JAEDXX010000075.1:0-526780 GCA_021725515.1 Epicauta chinensis | reverse complement strand
TTTTAAAGCTGATTCTATTTAGCAAATTAGATTTTCTCTAGCTGTCACCGTTTTTGAAATATAACACAAACTTATTGCTCATTAAATTGCTTATTTTTTTCTGATTTCAAATATATATAGTTTGATATAGTTATTATCAAAAATGCGGGAGTTATTTTGAAAATTTCGATTTCGCAAGTAGTGATTACAAAAATTATACTCGAAAGGACTTTAGAGTGCCATGAAACAAATTTTACCTATTGCAAAATAAGAAAACAAAAGAATAAATAAATAGCAACCAAAATAATAGTTCGTTGACAAGCTAAAAAACAATTGTTTCATAGCACTCTAAAGTCTTTTCGAATATGATTTTCGGAATTTTTCCCTCCGAAATCGAAATTTTTCAAATAACTTTCACATTTTTTAAAATAACTATAGCAAACCATATATATTTGAAATCAGAAAAAAATAAGCAATTTAATGAGCAATACATTAAATATAGGTTCCATTTAAAAAAACATAAGTTTGTGTTATATTTCAAAAACGGTGAAAGCTAGAGAAAATATAATTAGCTAAATAGAATCAGCTTTAAAAACTACATTGAAAACAATGAAAAGAATAGCCTACGAGATATGAGGCATTTTTGAAATCGCGAAAAAATGAAAAACCGGAAATAACTCGAAAACAAAAGAACATAGCAAAAATCTAATTACACCATCTGACTAGTCAGGAAAAAGTAGGACAGGAATGTGCTATCAGTTATTTTGTACGAGCTTTCCTTATAGGAGATACCTTGCAAAACCATCGAAAATGGTCCACCCTGTACATTGATCAGATATGATTATGAAGAATGATATATAAACCCATATATGACTAGATATAGTCATACACGAACGTATATTTATGTATGAATCCATATATAACCATTAACCATATACATGGTACATTAGTACAGACATAATCAGATCCAATTATACATTACGCTATACATGATTATATAAGATCATATATAAATCATATATAAATATATATGATTTATAAATAATTATAAATAATCATAAGTGATCAGCCAAAATCATTTTTTCCTGGGAATTTATTTTGCTCTTCTGTGATCGAATAAAATCGACAAATTCCAAAAATTAGAAATTTTATTTAAAATTATACAAATTATGGCAAAATTTTTGAGAATTATTGTCAATACAAAAAAAAAATTGAAATAGAATTTAGCGGATCAACATTTGTCATGTAATCAATTTATAACAACGAATTTTTTGCAAATCAAAAGTAATAATAGAAACAAAAAAAAAACGAAAAAAAAACACAGGAACTTGCATTTATCGATAAAATAATTAAAATGCTACAAAAATAAATGCGAAACGATTTACAAATTAGCATAATCACAGACATTAGAATAAAATATACGAAACAGACAAATAATAATAATAATAATAATATAAAATTGTGCTACCTAAATAGATGATGATATTTCCTATAAATTCTTTGTAATTGTTTTAATGATCCTAATGTATGACTTTGACTTCCTATACACATATTCATTTGAGTCTGTTCTAAATTAATATCACAATAAACAGGATGATAAATATGTATTAAACCGGGATCCGTTGAACGTATTATTAATAAATTCGATTTGATGGCATTATCGAAAAAATTGACATCCTCCATACCCCAACCGTTGATCAATAAATTCAGACCACCCAAATTCCGATAATCATCCTTATACAAACTGACAATACCATAACCGAATTGTCGCCAATTACCATTATCGTCGTTAATAAAACTTTCAAAATTTCGTACAGCGATTAATGGATAATTATCGATTGAATGATTCAATAATTTCGGATTGTATTGACTGTAAACAATTGGGAAATAGATTGATTTGTTTTTAATTGTATTCAAACGAAATCTTTGTAAACTTTTCGTATCGAATATTATATCAACATCAATGAATACCATTAGATCATCGTTATTTAACGAATGCACACCATATTCTAATGCTTTAGCTCTGGCGAATGTTTCATTGAAAATCTCAATTATATTAATACGATGATTTCTATAATGGTTCTGTAAATTGTCGATTAAAATTTTCGTTTTACTAAAATCTTCACTATTATATAAAACAATATTCAATTGAGCATTCTCATCTTGATTGATACAAATCGTTTCGTAAACTTTCAAAAATCGTTGAGCCGCCTCGTAACGACCACTTAATGGTAAAATAAAATTAATCATCTCTTGGTTGCGTCTATTATTATCATTAATATAGAAATGATTGATTGCTTCTAGTTGAAAGATTGGGTGTAGGTTTTGTTGAAATGTCGATATGACGTGTTGGAATAGTTGCTGATGTACTGGGGCTGCCGATGATGATGTTGATGATGATGATGATGGTGATTGAGGCTCTTTCAGAATATTAGGGAAATCAAAATCCTTCACTTCTCTTATCATAATACCTGAAATTATAAGGAAAACTATGAAAAATACATGTTTTAATCGTCGCAGAACGTTGCTTTTTATCGTTTATTGTTTATTCGCGTAGATTTCCATAAATATAATTCAAAAAAATACGTATGGCAACGTCGCAATTAACTGACAGGTGGATGGGAGCTGTATTCAATGTATTGAAACTTTAGTGCCCTTTTTAACCCCGTTAGGGGACGAATTTTCAAAAATCTTTTCTTAGTGAGCGTCTACATCATCAAATGAATATTTGTGCTAAATTTAAAGCCTATCGGATGGATAGTTTCGGAGATTTCGTGATGAGTGAGTGGTAAATCGCTTATACAGCTGCGAACAAAAAGTTTTGGATATCATTTTTTTCTTGACGTCTAGAAATGTTGAATCTGTTATTATCAACGTTTTAAATGTCAAAATTATTGACTTTTTCAATATAATATATTAAAGGCTGTCTTACACCGACAATTAGATGTCCCTGATGTCCGAAATTTTTTGATCGCAACTGTATATATAGTAGTATTTTTGAAGTGAAACTTCTTTAAGCACGGTAGGATAGTAAATTTGTTCGGAAGCGTAACGAAAATGCGACACCTCGTGAGGTGAAAGCCTTCTTCTCTAACAGACAGCTGAGAGGGAGGAGTGGGGGCGTTGCTATAGCGTCGCTTCTACTCTCTCTATCAGTTCTGCCAATTGTGTAAAATAAACACTAGGATCGATGTACAGCGCCATCTGCCCACCCGGGGGAGTGTGGGACTCGAGGATCCTCAAGGAGTCCCCATACCCACTAAAACCCCTCCGTTCTTCCAGTGTCATCCCGGGACCGTTGAACACATTCTTCAGACACTTTGTCTGTCTCTTTCATGATCTGGAACGAAACTAAAATTTTCTGGCCTACCGCGATTTATGATTTTTGTATTTATAAGTTAATTAATATCAATAAATTATATATCAATATTGTTTTGAAATAAGTGAAATGCAGAGAAAGACAACTGCAGAAAAAAAATCGAGCCTTCAGGCAACGATAGAAAGAAAATAAACCAATAAAAAAAATGAGCTTCTTCTCCAACCTAACAAGTTTCACTTCTAACGTGCGGCGTTCCACGCACGTTCAATTTATTTTTTTTAAATACTATGAAGATGTAAAGTGCAAGAGATACGTAAATACTCCCTCATAAAATTAATTCCACATATCTACACGTTTCTGTGTTGTTTCCTCTTCTGTTCAATAGAGTCTTATGATTAAAGTGAGAGAAAACAATCCACATGGTTGGGTCAGAAGTGAGATGCTTTTAAAAGGAAACCAGTGATTTTCAGGCATGGACTGTAAAGATTTTGCAAAGGGTGTAGCAACTGGTAAAGTTAACCATTTCAACATTGTAATGTGAAAAACAGAAAGAGAGGTTCAATGTGTAGAAATGAAGCGGTAATAGTTTTATGGCTTTGTACTATTTTTAAAAAAATACTACTATATAAATAGATAGATTCAATGTAAACTTTTACAAGTAACTTGCGATAAAAATAATAAAAGATAACAGTAAAGATAACTATTTCGCAATTGTATTAACATTCTGTTGTCTTGAAATAAGGCCGCATGGCTATAGCCAATGGTGGGATTCACAAAACAGGTGGCGTAATAACCTATCGCCGCGTCGTTAGATGAGGCTAAAAAGGCTCTTCTCTCGTCCCGACTCGATGTTTTCCACAAAAAAAAAGAGAATATGTACGCTCTAATACATCTTTTCAAACAATTACATCGAACCTTGGGCAAGTCAAAAAACAGAATTTTTTGCGAAAGTTGTAACAGTTTCTAGGTCATAATTTAATAGTTTATTAATTGCAAACGATGAAAAAAAAACAGTTTGGAAAATAAGATGATATGTGGCTCTCGTGTTGTGTTGCCACGACGAGAGCCACCGAGAAATCTCTCGATCTAACGTTACTATCACGAAATAAAACACTTACCTGTGAATGTTTGTTGTATGTAGGCATGTCGGCGTACTTGTACCGTCATTTTATGTCCACGATATTTACGATAAACTAATAAAAGATCTAAAATGATATCAGCACCATGTAAAGGATCTAATCTCCAATAACCGTACAAGATTTCTTTGAAATCAATTATGCGACCTCTCTGTTTTGAATACGAATTGATCGTTTCCATCACCTGCAACAATTCAATTTTATCACATATCGTCTCTTTAGTTAAATTGATTATTTGATAACTTACTTCACGTACAACATCAGTCAGACCTTCTTTTAACGATGTACCAATTCTACGTCGAGGATTTAAGTCGTAATGGGAGTATAATGTTTTTGAAATGAATTCCCATTCAAGCACATCGTTCAGTGTTTGTGGCTTATAACGTACTAAACTTTGTGGCATACCTGAAATAATTATCAATTATTACAACGATTGTTGTGAACGTTAAACAGTTTATGGTTGAAATAAATCAAAATTATGGACGAATCTAAATTGTTAAGGTGTGCCGTTAGTTGAACTTTCTCTAAGACCAAAAGAAAACTTTAGAGACGATCAGGGCAGGCCTAAGTCTACAGCAAAACAGGCAGCTGTCTGGAGCGACATAGTTTTAGATGCATCACTTTTTAGTGCATTCTATACGTGACTTTAAGTGTAGCACTTTGTTAAGAGTTTTCAGAATGTATGGTTGAAAAAAAAACGATTAAACAGTCTTAACTTTGATAAATTTGCTTATCTTTGGCATTGCTGCTAAATATTAAAGATTCGATTCAACTCGGAAGATGTTATTTCTAGAGGGGTTATTTCCTAGATGAAGGTGGAAAAGTTTCAAATTCAGGGATAAAATTCTATGTTAACTCTTCCTCTCAGTCAAAATTTTAGGATAAGGACAATTTCCTCCATTTTGAAAGTAAAAAAATTGACAACTTTACGATTGAATTCTGTCAAGGACTTAGAATTTTTGAAGTTTCCGATTGTCTCCTTGGTCCCAATTTTTCAAATAATTCTGTTATTTTTTTTCCTAATACTTATAGTTTTTCGTTTTGTTTTTGTTACAGTTTTGCAGTTATCATAAGGGCCAAACCGTAAGTCTGTTTCTTTGTTTCAACGGAGAGATCGTTTTGAAGTAAAATTTCTTTAGGCGCGATAAGGTAGTAAATTTGTTCGGAGCGTGACCCCGTGAAGGGAAGCCCTTCCCCTCTAACAGACAGCTGAGAGTGCTGCCAACTGTGTAAAATAAACACTAGGGCCTAAAGTTGGTAGCATTGATCGAAATACAGCGCCCTCTGGAACGAAACGAAAATTTCCTGGCCTACCGCGATTTATGATTTTTGTATTTATAAATTAATTAATGGCGTTAAATTATACATACATGAATATTGTTTTGAAATAAGTGAAATGCAGAAAAAGACAACTGCAGAAAAAATCCAGCCTTCAGGCAACGACAGAAAGAAAATAAACCAACAAAAAGAATGAACTTCATCTCTAACCTAAGAAGTTTCACCTCTAACGCGCGGCATTCCACGCACTTTCAATTTTTTTCAATTGTTTTGCATTGTTTATAATAATAATAAGAATGAAACCTTTTATGATACTTTTCGATGGCACTTTCTTATTGTAGCTTTCTAAAATTCGACAAAGAATTATCGCGCTTATTTATTACTAGCTGTATCCGCGACCTTGTTCGCGTAGACTATAAATACGTCACATAATGTGTGGTTATCTGTTAATATTTCATTTCCGTATGTGTAATACGAAAAAATACGTATGGCAACCTCGAAGTGAAGTGACAGGTGAACGTATAGAAATTTTAATGCCCTTTTTAACCCCATTAGAGGCTGGATTTTCAAAAATCCTTTCTTAGTGAACGTTTACATCACCAAAGGAATATATGTGTCAAATTTAAAGTCTATGGGACGGGTACTTTCGGAGATCTCGTGATGAGTGAGTGATTGATTATAGCTTAATTGACTTCAGCTTAATCTGACTAGTATAAAATCAAAAGAAAATACTATAAGAGTCTTTGATAGACAATTATTCATTTTTTGACATCTTTCCTAAGAGCGGGGGGCGCGTTGAAAATAAGATTGCCTGGAGCGGCAGCAAAATTTGAGCCGGCGCTAGGCACGATTATGTAAAAATAAAAGCCAATAGTGTTGTCAAAAAGTACCCAAAAAGGGTTTGGTTCTTAAACCATTATCACTAATCGTTTTAATTACGATAACTGAAATGTAAGATAAGTTTCGGAGATTAAAATTGTAGCTCAAGGTTGCCAAATAATACATCAAAAAAAATATATCAGATGCATTTGAGCAACATTCTTGACAGCTTTACGTCAACAGTAATCTTTTCTGTGTTTACCACGATTTAATTGTTGTATAAAAACACATCGCTAATGGTGTAAATTGATAAAATAAACAGCCTTATAACAGAATCTATGATGTAACAAACAATTTTGTTGTAATATTAACAATTTAGATTAATTCAAGCGATTATATAAGAGAAAGTTCTACTCGAAGGAAATGTGACTCATTCATTCAGTCAAAGGTCATTAAAACATCACCAAAATGCCAAAAAAATTATTTTTAGCGTAGTTGTAACTATTCATTAGTGTGCAACAGGTAAACTCTAGGTCATGTTAAGATAAGACTTTGATGTCATGACGTAAGTAGATTCAAGGCAGTGTCGTAGTTAAAGTTATGAGTGTCCAGAGCACTATTTGAATTTTGTACTCCTTAAATTTTTGATTAAGTTTGGGTAAGCTCCCTTGAGCTCTAAGGCATAAAAAATATCAAATATTTCATTTCTATCGGGAGCCACTAATCTCACTGGCATGCCTAACTTGTAATTGTATCAAAGAATATAACAAGGCATAATTTGAGCCTAATGAACTGAAATAAACGCGTCTCAAAACTGCTACAAGCCAACAATCGAGCCAAAAATGGATATTTGCTAGCTCGGAAGACACAAAAAAGTCTGCAGACTCTTCTTTGAGTTACCGTTGCAGTATACATTACGTTACGGTACCCAACTCGACGGATTACAAGAAAAACAGATTTACCCAAATATGCGGTGTCGCCTAGATAACCATCCGAGCCTTTTCTATCTGGAAACAACGGTAAATTCTCAGCTAATTGTACATTTTCTAAACGTTCTCGTCGATAACCCAATTCAGCCATTGATCGAGCAATATCACGATGTAAATGGATCGATTCCTGTTGATAATCTTGTATCTTTAATGCCTGTAATAAAGTTTTGTCTACGATAAATACGAGCAACTCAAAAAAAAAGAAATAAAAAATAAAAAACGAAAAAAAAAATAAACGAAAGGTGAAGGCTATCGGTTTAAATTAATAAATGTTTCTTTATATTCTTTCTATATAGATCTACAAAAAAAGTGGGTAGTTTTGTATATTTATTGTAGCATATCTATATACAAAAAAAAAAACCGAAAAACGAGTGAACATTAACAGTTAATATGTATACAAAGATTGACCTAATTCCCTGGAAAATTATTTGCCAATAAACCGGAAATTGCTCGTTTATAGCTTGCTCATTAATAAAGTTTCAAAGAAGCATAATTGGAAATTTGTTTTTCAAAAGAAACTTTATTAGAATTTAGCACTAAAGACCGAATTTGTGTGTTTATGTATGAGTGTGACTTATTTTAAATTGCGGATATCCTTAAATTACATTTCTCTTTATAATACTGATAATCGTAATAATAGCTAGTGTAACAATAATAATTTTGGCAATGTGCGATTGTTTACACTTTTTATAAATAGTTGCAATTTTTCTTTAAATTTCTCTACTAACTTCTATCAGTTACAGTTTATAACAATTTCTGTTCATTAGTATTAGTTTCCACAATTTTTACAAAAATAGCAATTTGTTTGGTCTGTTCGTGTAAAAAGAGTTAAACTAAACGATAAATATAACACCTACAATACGTACAGTTATTGCACAAAAATGAATTAATTTCATTATTCGCTGGGCATTCCAGTTTCAATTATTCTTGAGGCCACAGCAAAACAGGCAGCTGCCTAGAGCGACACTTTGTAGTGAACTTCATGGGTAGCATTAATTATTAATTGAGGAAAAAAAACCGATAGAACAGCCTCTGATGAAAACGCCCTTTGGAACTGCTGTTAAATACGGAAGATTTGATTCAATTCGGAAAATGTTACTTCTAGAAAAGTTATTCACTAGTTGAAGGCGGAAAAGCTTTTGGAAAATCCACCCGTGGAAGTTTTTTCGAAGCTTCGAATTTCCCTCTTATTGTTAGCCCTAATCCCTTCATCTGTATTGTGTTCTTTATTTGAGTCGCCGTATTTTCGTTTGCAAAAGATAGTTTTGATATTTTTCCATCTTTTTGTTGTGAAGATTAGATAAATCACGTATGAACGTTTTTGATAAGAACCGAACAAAGGACACTTAGGTACTTTATACCCTTTCTAGATTTGTTCGTTCTTGTCAGTTGTGTTTTGATAGTTGAAGTGGGGTCATTCCATGTCAAATCGACCCCTTTTGATTTGAACCAAATTGGGTCAGAAGTTTTCATTTATCATATAAAGAAGTTCTGCCAAAGGAAAAAGAATAAAAAATTTTTTTTCAAAAGTTATGCAACTTTCAAAATTTCACTATTTTTCCTATTTTTCAAACTTAAGGCTTTAAAATCTCGAAAACTATTATAATTACTCTAATGATCTAAGCTAAATTTTGAAGAGAATACTTGAAGCTACCGAAAAAATTTTTTTTCAAAAAATCGCTTTTTTGCAGAATTTTGAAGTTTACAAAATTGTAAAAATCGATGACCGCCATTAAATCTCAAAAGATCATGAAATTTTGGAGATGGGGTTTTTTTTCTTTCAAAAGAAGATATAAATTTTTGAATCGGTCATCGATTTTTACAATTTTGTAAACTTCAAAATACTGCAAAAAAGCGATTTTTTGAAAAAAATTAAAAAATTTTTTTTTTTCGGTAGCTTCAAGTATTCTCTTCATATGTAGCTTAGATCATTAGAGTAATTATAATAGTTTTCGAGATTTTTAAGCCATAAGTTTAAAAAACAGGAAAAATAGTACAATTTTGAAAGTTGCATAACTTTTGAAAAAAAAAATTTTAAGTTTTTTCCTTTGGCAGAACTTCTTTATATGATAAATGAAAACTTTTGACCAAATTTGGTCCAAATCAAAAGGGGTCGATTCCAATCATTGGTCGATTTGGCATGGAATGACCCAGTGTTAAGGTCGTTTCAAAAATTGTGCTTTTTTTTCGTTAATTAACAGTGTAAGTGTTAGTGTATTTAGTAGAAAAACAGACATCCCATGCCGAACGTCTCCAGAATTCCCCTGGAGATAGTAAATTTTCAAATAATTATGGTTTTTATGTAATGCTAAAGATTTTTCTTTCTATTTTTCTTCCAATTATACAGTTATCAAGAAGAAACAAACCGCGCATCTGTTTCTTTTTCATAAACGGTGCTCCTTACGAAAAGTACGATTTTTAATTGCTTTGAATTGTTACAACACGAAACTTTTCGATGGGACACCAGACGGTTTTTTTATTAAAATTCGACAAAGAACTATCGCGATTACTTTGAAAAATATAGTTACTAACTCATTATCAATTTACGGAGAGGGCGCTGAAACTTGCCTGAAGCGCCAAGAAGGTATGAACGTGGCTTCAAAGACAGGGTATGCTTCAACTACCTTCTCTACAATTTTTAAATCGCACAAGATGTGGTCCAGTGAATAGGGGACATGGGGAACGGCTCTAGATTTTAATGAAATTAAATACAAGGTCTCAGACCCAGCCCGAACGTTCTATTTTATCGTTTTGTAATAGAAATTTGGATAATAAACGGATTTGTTTAAAATCCACCCCTTATCAAAATGAGTTTATTAACATCTGCCACGTTTTCAATCAAGTACAATCTGAAATGTTTGGATACACTTGAAATTGTTGAAATCTTCTTGATTAAAACACCACCACACTTAAGAGGCACTATGTAGTCATTTATCGTATATAAATCTTGTTAAAAGTACTGGGAACGTCAAGAAAAGTCTCTTAAATTTATAAGTCTTGCTAGATAAAGCAATATCTGTGGATAGTTTAAGTGGTACTCTTCAACAGTTTTCTAGATTTAATTAGCATCTACTTCAACAAGAAGAAATGGTTAAATTATAGATTTTATTTGCGTATATTTCACAATTTTACCTTTCACTAAATGCATAGAAAATAGCGGAATTGTGGTAGTAATTCTAAAAAATTTCCACATATCGTTGGCCGTAAATGACCAAAAAAAGCGATTCACAAATAGTCATTGAACCGCAACCTAAATTACTGTAACTGTAAACTAGACAAAGACAAAAAAGAGTCTATGAATATCTACGTGTAGGAAGAAATGATAAAATTACCCATTTACTTGTTCATTTTTTTTTTCGTTTTTAAAAGGTTTAAAAGCCTGAACCAATGTTTTTATACAACAACAAAAAATTGAGTGTAACTAATGGAATTGTTAATGTAGACGTGAAACAAGAATCCGACTAGCCCTTTGTAGTTTTATAACAATTTTACGGTGATTTTGTTTAAAAAATAGAAAAAAACATCTAATAAAATTGAATTCTTTAACAAATTGCTTTTACGATTAAATGATCCGGTACTATAAATTATTTATTACTTTTCACTAAATATGTTCAAATCTATTAAAACTGTCTGTATTTATATTAAAGACTGGATTCTTAAAAAAAGACAACTCAAATGTGTCGTTAAATCCATCAGAAGACTAATTGAAGTTTTACTGTTGCTGAGATCAAAATTTGAACGGTTTCTTCGTTAGAAGATCAACTTTATTACTCTCGCTCCACAAATCATTTATCGACCAAAGGGTTCCTATATTTAAGTTGGTATCCTTGAATATAGTGATATTTCTGGAACTACGAGACATCTGTCAAATCTAGTAATGCTTTGGTCAGTGAATTCAGTATAAATCGGTTCATTTCAAATCTCCCACTCTACTGATTCTTGATGCCCTGCATTGGCGCCATTTTTATAATCAATTTAGCATTCAACTTGATTTATTTGCCTTCGTTAAAACGATAAAAATCATTAAAGCAAATATATCCAAAAAAAAAAACAAAATAATTTACATAAGCCTTCTTCGAAATTAAAACATGTAACAGGCAACGGCAACGTTTAAAGTACTAATATGCAAATATTATGGGCAAATATGAAAGTAATTTACTTATAATGATGACATTGACGTAACTACATTATTTTTTGTCGCACAAACTAATAATTAAAACAAAAAAAATGTTAAAAATTCATATCTTACAATTAGCAGAAAAGAAAAATGTCAAACAATCATTAAAAATTGTTTGTGTATCTCTCATTTAATTATTCGTAAAGTTTTATAATAAACATTCAGCAATTATGCCTACAAATAGTATAAGTTATAAATAGAGAACGGACGATTTCTCATAAGTCGCATCATCGGAATAAACAGCGGAAATGTTTATAACAGTGGGACTCCAAAAAGCTACATATCCGCTCTATAATTATTAATGGGCGGATATCAACTCCAAGATGGAGCAAGACAAATTCTAGTCTCCTGACAAATTCGTATAGAGCGTATTGGCCACAGACGTTATACTGGCATAGTCCATCTTTTCTTGTGAAACGTTTTTCTTTACAAATAGTGCCCGAACGTAGAGAAGCAGTGGACCAGTTGAACTGCTACCGTGACGTCGTGACGTTACGGCGAAAAAACAGCTGCCTAGTTGTATCGTATTTCTATGAATTTCTGGTCGCTCTGTCTCATTGTTTAAAAGCGGCTCGTCAGGAACAACAAACTGATGATTCTTCATAGAAAATTTAAAAACAATTTTTGACAAAAATAAATTAAAAAAAAAACTTTAAAATTATGAACACATTTTTGTTGATTCTACGTGTCTTTTCTTATAAATTTATGTAAAAACATGCATTAAAAAAATAACTACGCCAATGGTGCATTTCGAGCATTGTAAATCTTGCCAAATGACCTTCAATCCGCCCTTTAATAATTATTATTGTGTGATTAACATTAAACTTGCGCCAACCGATTTTGCACAGTATTTTCAATCCAATTATATTCTTAAACGTGGAAAAAAAAATGTTTAGGTAAACATTGAACTTTTGACTTATAAATACAATAATTTAACATCTATAATTTAGCAAATATAAACAATTGTCTAACCTTGACGTATTTATGAAGTCTATACATATATTGTGGTTGTTTGATCGGATGTAGGGTGATTGCTCGATGGACTTCCTTCTGTTTAAGATCTCCCGTGTATGCTGCCGATCCACTTTGATTGTGATAAAGGATAACTTGCATCTGTTATGAGAAAAAAAAAACAAACAAACAAAAAAAATTTAATAACAACAATTGCTTAAATCCGTTCTATTACTCTAACTCTTTCTAATATTGTTTAAACTAACAACATGTCTGGCAATCAAATCAACAATTGAATTGAAGAAGGTCCTTATCCGTTTGAAAAAACATTTAATCCCAAATTACTCGATTATTAGTTTTTTAATGAGCACTTATCAAAGATTACTCATCTTATCCATGATTGAGAGAAACAGTTGTGAGATCTTAAAGGTGCGCTCCTATTAATCGATTGTAATAAAATTGTTTCGTTTCCTATCTCATTCTATGCTAATTTTATTACTTGATGGATTTTCAATGAGAATTCTATTGTTTAGTTGATTCTTGTGAAATGAGTCGAATAATTGCAAACTTATTTAAAATTATCCTCGATATTTATTCAAATAAGAGATCGTTATCTATTGGTAAGTTGCTGCAAAGTCAGCTATGATTGCTTGGATTAAATAAATCCGGTTGATTTTGATATAAAGTCGTACTTAAATTAATTAATTTTTGAATTGTTACAAAATATGCGGATTCTATAATGAAATATTTAATAATAAAATTCGGAGGTTTAAGGTCAATTCTTGTTTATAACATTGAAATTCTAATTATAGAAACGATATAATTATCTAAATCGATGGGCAAAATTCAAGCTCGTTTTTTTTTTATGAATTTTACAACCAAAAAAAACTGAATCAAAGTCACTATTGTTGATGTTTTTTCTAAGAAATTGTTGATAATAAGCGTTTGTTAAAGGTCGTTTGATAAGTCAACTTGAAAACATTGTCTTGTATCGTCTTTGAAGCAGTAGTCTTCAACATTTTCGCATACTGGTCTAAAGTCCCCCGAAATTTACTCGAAAAAAACAACAAGCGTTTCGGATTATGATATGTTACAATCAGGAAAATAGTGCGATCTTTGTCTGATACACGTATCCATACGGGTTCCATAATGTTTAAAGAGAGACGACTTCAAATCTTGACGTGCAAGGCTTTGAGAGTGCAAAAATACAACAGTAACAGCCGTCATATCAAATTTTTTATCAATTTTATGGTCCAAGGACATTATATTTTTTATAATTTCTTACAAATTTAACCAGGTACGGACTGGCAATTGCAGAGTTAGATAACAGCGGCCCTCTAAATTGTTAGCAACACCTGCAAGAAACACAATTTAAAGAGAAAGGTCAGCGGCCCATCGGACAAGCGCCCGATCATCATTACTGCCAGTCCGCCCCTGAATTTAACTAATTGTAGTTACATAAACACACTATAAACCCAGAGATGACCCATAGGCAGTACATCTGTTAAGCCTTCAGTTCGTAAAGAATGTATTTACCAACAAGTCTAAAAATTGTAAAGTCGTTAAGTTATAAAGTTGCTTCACAATTTGATCTACTATAAGTCATAATTGAAGCTATCTCTTGGTTATTTGACTTTAATCTTTTAAGTCGCTGCACGGACTATAAAGGGTCTTTGGACAAATAAACAATCAGAAATCGATTACAGCCTAAATCGAGGGGGTTAGAGGCGTGTAATTGTGCACAGGAAGTGCTCACATAACGTAGATGGGCACTAAGAAATGGTTGCTGAAAATTCGCCCTCTTAGGGGTTTAAATGGGGCATTAAATTTTGAACAGTTGAAATCTAGGAGCTTCTGAAACTTTGAGTGTCATAAGTAACTTGCCTCAATTTCTATTTTATTCATCTCCACTAAAACTATGATCGAAATTTAAAAAAATGGGGCCATATTGTATTTCCGAAATTTTTGTATTTATTTCTCATCGTTTAATATAAATCAAGAAACAAATGACGATCCTTTTGACTGAAATAAATGACTATCGTTGCAGTTTCTAAATGGATTTTTATTGTTTTTCCAACAATAAAATGCAATTTGATTTTTTTTTTGTAATTTTCCAGTAAATTAGTCGGGGACGCAATCAAAATTCATAAGAAAAATTCTTGGATTTTGATTGTAAATTGTTCAAATTACCGAATTACAGCGTTTTGACAGCAGCCAACCCAAGCGACTTGATTCAAAATTTCTGCCGATTATAATTTATGAAAAATCAACAAAATCGTAATTATTACAATTTTCAATTATTCAGAAACGACTTTTATTTGAAATTTTGAATAATTTCGTCATATTTTTTGTTAAATAGTTAAATATTTGAATTCTTTGAGGTGGTAGATTTGTTCATAAACAGATGACAAGCAATCAGATAGAAACACTAAGTAACTTGATTCTCCCGTAAACAAAAATACAAATTTATTTGAAAATGTGATAAAACCTACAAAAACCACGACCGCATTTGTAGAAAATCCCCCAAAATTAAAAATTAAATAATTTTTATAAATATACGTTGATATTGTAGCTTAAATTATTGCAAAAAAAAAACAAATGACAATCATATCAAATGACAGAAAAAACAATTGTGCAAATTTTGATAAAATCGAGAGTTTTAACAGAACCAAGCAACTTGATAGGGACATAATAGCTATTCACTGTACAAGGTGGTAAAGTCATATTTTATCCAAGAGCGGAAGTGGATAAAGAGACTTTACCACCGTGTGCAGTACAAGATTTTTTTTAATACTTGCCCTTCAATTGACATTAACTATTAATACAGTTGTCAATCGTTGTTGGTTGCTATTGGATTTCTCTAAACAACAAGCAATTGTTTTTATTTATTTGCTGTTGGTTGCTATGGAGTTTTCCCACCTCAACGGTAAAGTGTTTACTTTACCGTTGAGGTGGGTAAAATGCTACTTTACTATCGAGCTTTTAGTCGATAAAGTAGGACTTTAACAGCAAATGAATTTCCACAATTTTCAACACTATCTAGTTCTAGAAGGAGATGCTACTTGCCTCGTACGACCACGTACACGAGATACCGGCAATTTTCCGTACACACCGTCCCAATTCAACATCTTCATGGTGCGTAACAACATTCTTGAAACACTCCTCCACATATGGTGCGATACGTTTTAATGTTTCCCTACTGAATATAACACCCGGACCACCCATACAAAAGTTCTCATCATTCTCCAAATACAACAAACCAATATCATCACTATTACCACGACCTGTTTGTCCAATAAACCACGGTTTTGTACTATCAATTGAACGTAAGAATTCTTCTAAACGATCCGTACGTATATAAACATCATCATCGGCACGTAGAAACCATTCGAATTGATCAATATAATGTTCATACATGTGTTTCAACATATAAAACGCCTTCTTCTGTGGTGGGTACACATCATCGATACCATTCAGTGCAACTAATGGTATTTGATCACTATATGAATCTTCAGAACTATAAAATACTGTTTTACCGGGAATCTTACGTCCCCATGTTTCGTAAACAGCTTTCGCCCTAGTGTTCAAATATTTCGCAGCTGTCATAACACCAACAAACACCAAATTCTTATCGGGTGCCTGTTGTTTAGTACGATCAGTCAACAATTCACGTTGCGGTAAACCATTCTGTTGTCTCATCAAACATTGATTATTACGATTTGATAAGCGATTGATTAGAAACAATTGTGATAAGATAATGCCGATTAAAATACCAAATAGGAGTTTTAATAGTTTTTTTCTTCTTGTCATAGTCACGATTTTTTTCGGAATTTTTTAGAATACATCCACTAGACACACACACAAACACGGGGAGAGACGGACACGAAATTCAAACACGTTGTTCCAACTTAAACCCAGGTCAAGGAATTGAAAGAATTTTGAACTACTAACACCGACATTATTTGCGTTAATTCAAACGTTCACAGAAAACTTCGTATTGATCATATTTCTAATATTTTATTAAGCCTTTATCTTATCTTGTCGTTCAATTATTCGTCATAATTGTTTAAACAAAAACATTTATAACAAAATAATCCGATTATTATACGAAAAACTAGTCGAGTTGTTGAAAAAAATCTCACGTGTTTTGACGTAATTAACATTCAATTTTGCCGAGTATCGGATTTTATTAATAATAATAATTATTATTAAACACTAAACTAGTACTACTACAGCACATGTATAAAGACCTCGTCCGACTGACTCCACGGTGCTGCGGTTCAAATGTGAAAAATGCCTCTTCGTTCAACTAACAATGCCCCCAATCGTTCTCCTAGTCGGTTTAGAGAGACAGACGGGTTTTTGAATTAGAAAGACAGACAGACGATATTTCGGATGTCTGCTGCTGCTCTTCAACAACTTTGCATTTATTGTGTGGCGTGTTCTGCATTTTTGTTTTGTTTGTTTGTTGGAGCGATTTACATCTGTTTTATTTCGGTGGCATTAAAGCAGGCGAAAAAAATGTGTCACATTACTTGTTGCACAATTATATTTGTCATTGTTTAATTTATAATGCATATCATTATCATTTATTATCGTTATTGTTAGTGTTGTAATGTTGGGTCTAAAAATAACAAAAACTAGGAAGACAACCGGGACGGGATGTTTATTGAAAAAATCGCACAAATATTCGTTTTACTGAATGAACTGGTGGCGTGAACGTACCCTTATTTTCTTGCATAGCAACAGATAATCAAATCGTAAATTTTTTACGATTTTAAATAAACTATAATTTTTTTTTTGTTTATTTTTTTGTGGTTTTATTTCTTTTGATAGTTGTAATGGTGGAGTCAATCAAATTCGATCGAATTGTGTCAATTTGAATACGAATTTGGATTCGTTCAAGCAATTCATTGAAAGATTCTGAACAGTTTTCAAATCCTAGAAGGCTTAGAACTGAAGAGATACAGGGCTAATAACCGGTAAAAGGTCCAACAGATGCAGCTGTTGGTGCGCTAGAGATCGTTTCATGTGACTTTAACCCTCTTATAACGAGGCTTGTGGAGGGTTTTAGTGTAGGTAAATGAGCTTCAGCATGAAACAAACCATATTAGAACCTCTTTTAATAGACATCCATCAATTTTCTTAAAACAAATCCTTAAATGCTGCGAAAACAGTTTTCAGGATGCGCCAATTGTTTGATTTTCACCTAAGGTGAAAGCCATTTCCTTTTAAAACCGCTACAAAGTTTGCCCGACTATAAATAGTGTGAACTAACCTTAACATGATAAGCGTATAGAAAGAGATACCGAGCTACTCTGATGGTTAATTAAAAATTAATCTCTAGTGATAAAAGTAGGTAAAAATTGTTTTTTTTTATGCAAACTTTAATTTAATTGAATATCCAACTGTATCCTAATCAAAGTTTATATTTATTTTGTTATTGTCGAATAAAATTAAAAAAAAAGTTTTGGCCTTCACCGTTCGTAAATGACAAAAAATACCATTTGTTATGCAAAAGGAACTTTGTATCAGTAATAATATTGTTGCTAAGAAATTTAACTGTGTTGTAAATGAAAAAATATGTACCGTTAAACTAATGCAACTAGGTACATTAGAAAAAGAGTGGGAGGAAGTCTCCTCCTATTCACGGCATACGATAGAACAATTGTGTGGTCAGAGTAGGTTGAATAGGAGGAGTTTTTTATGTTTATTATTTAGTTAGACGCCCACTGTTGTTAAGACAGCAATATCAACAAACATGTGTTGTCTTTGTCGTACTCATAATGAGACAGGGGGGGACTCTGTTATGGAAGGGATAATGCCTAACTCTTAACCGCTCGTAGGTAGCGCAGCTATCGCAAATTATCCTGGACATAAACTAATTCGTCTATTATCCGGTCAAGAGATGTCGTTTACGCAAATTGTCTATGCTGTGTTTTGGTTGCCTTGATAACAAATATAAAAAATAGTTATTTATCAAAGTCGTTGTAATCAGTATTTTTGGTCTTTATATTTTCTTGTTAATTGTTTATTTAGTTCATTAAAAATTGTTAATTGAAAGCCTAGAGTTTTTAAGAGTTTATTAAGTAAGTTGAGTTTTAAATTTAGTTATAATGCAATTTATAAATTTGTTTTAATTTTTAAGGGAAGTATGATTTGCAATTCAGATGATCCTCCATTTGAACGTTTTCCAAAATTTTATTAGTTTGTGGCACATTTTCAATGGTTTTGCAGGTTATCTCCTATAAGGAAAGCTCCTTCATACAAAAGAACAGATGGCACATTCCTGGTCGAGTGTTTCTAATTCGAAATGTACACAAAAATGTTAGAGCTATTTTGAAAAATTCGATTTCTAAGGAAAAAATTCAAAGTTGGAACATTAAATTAATGAAGGTACACCATGTTATTGGGCCAAACTTATTTTATACTTGAAACAACTTCGATTGTGAATTTTATTTGTCAACAGTACGAGTTCTACGCTGTATTTTATTGGAGAAAACAATTTAGTAATGCAATTTCTATTTATTTAAAAACAAATACTGTTGACAAATAATTTTTAAATTATATATTTGTATTATGTATATCTTGTTTTCTTTTTTAATAAATCGAATTCAACGTTTTTTGTTCTTTTCTTTTAACATCAAAATAAATTATAAAAAAAACATTGAAAATATATTTTAAATTTACCGCCTTTTTGCATAAGGGACGCAAACCTTTCATATATGACGTACAGAGCTCTGTAATCGTAACCTTCTCTAGCGCCATCCCAGCACCGGTTAAAACAAAATGGCGGAAAATTTATCATGGAGTGTCTATGACTTTTCAGAATCAAACTTCAATCAATATTTATTAAAAAAAAAACAACGTATAGAATCACGAATTAAATAACAATTATGAAATTGTAAAAATTACAAAAGAAAACGATTCTTTACCAACCAGGCAAAACTATCTAATAAATGAACATTGAAATGAAAAATCAGATGCCTAGTTACTTTATTTTCGAATTATCGGATAATAGTTATAAGAAATTATACATAGTGTGCAAATATCATTCCATTAACATGCCAGTTAAATGTTATGTTTATCTAGCAACGGACTATTAAGTTGTTTGTAACTTTGAAAAGAATAGACACAGTACAGTCCGTCCTTGTTCAACTCATTACAGCATGAGATGTACTTAGCTGGCTGTGGACAATTTTCAAAACTCATAATGAGTACAACAGAGACAACATATATGTTTGTAATTATACCTTGCTTTGTCAATTATATTAAATTCAACACGTATTTATAGCAACTATTAACCTTGACTCCAGTGAGAAGTGTTTAGGGATGTGAATAGATTTTTAATAAATCAAGTATATTAATTACACTCTATTTTTTTTATTAAAATAAAAAAATTAGATACACGACGTTGGTTTAAACCAATATAGCCAGACTATCTACACATTTTAATCAATTTTACCACTAATGAATATTAATCTGGTAATTTTATTCTTATGTACAAAAAATGCAATTCTTTGACTAATAAAAAAAAATCGAATTTCTCGCAAAAATTGATTTTTTTTAATAAATCGATTTTTTTCACTCCATGTTTGAAGTGACTAAATAATAAACGTCAAAAACTCCTCCTACTGTGACCACGCAATTGTTCTATCGTTTGCCGTGAATAGGATGAGACTTCCTCATACTCTTCTTCTAATGTACCTAGTTGCATTAGTTTATCGGTATATACCTATAATTGTAGAGGTAATGGATATTTTAATCTTACAAAAGCAATAAATTGAAAATTAGATAGTTAGAAATTTTAAAGTTTTCCATTAAAGGCAACAATGTTGTTTTTATAATCGCACTTCGCCTAAAAAAATCTACGTTTTTGCAGTCGCCACATTCTTACAGAGCCATTCGGACCGTGTTTATCCCAACGTGTTCATTACATCTTCGAGGACTTGAAGAAAAAAAGTTCCGAAGAAAGGTCATTTGGGGCGACAGAACACCTTGAGTCGAGTCTCACGAATACACTCTATGAGACTCGGCGAATACAGTAAAGACGGCAAAAGCCTCACAGTATAATAAAAAATACTGCAAAGAACAGTGGTATACGCCGTCCAAAAATTAAGTATAAAATTTCAATGATGGAAATGCGGCTAACATACGCAACGATAAATAGTCCCTCTATTAAGACGCCCAAAATTTAGATTCTTTATTGATTAGTAGAAAATTGATTAGAAAAGGATTTTACAGTCTCCAAACAAATATAAATTATCGACCTTCAGGGTTAATAGTAAAAAATTACCTTCAAAATATGTAAACAATTGTGTAGGGTTTTATTCAAACAGGAGTGCCACAACATATAATGTTATTTTTTTTTCATATAAACATGTAAACGTTAGGAACTTTTCTAACATTAAGTTGCCTATAACCTATCATCTGCAATTTGAAATTTTATACTTAATTTTTGGACAGAGTATAGTCTCGGCTAGAATTATCCATTCTGCCTTAAGGACGTTCCCAACGAGCACTCGAGCAAATTATGCGTACACTATAAAAAACACTAGATGAACAGCGCCTTCTCGAATATGTCTAGAAACAGAAAAATCGATCTGGCAACCTTGCAACATGCCGCGCATGGCCGAACTGTCAAAAAATTCAAAACTTCAAAGAATTTTATCGATATTTCTTATTATACACTGATTTTTATTTAATATTTTTCAATACGATAATATTCTTTCAATACCTGTGAGCTATATGCACGCATTTGTTGAAATCAGTAGTGTGTAGACGGTATTTCAAACTGACCGCGTCGTGCGATGTTGTCAAGTCGTGATTTTCTGTCCCCGCTATTATGGCGGAGTTGAAAACGATCGGAAGTATCTGACTTTCAACGAATTTTACAAGAAAACAGATACCGATTGATATCTTTTTTTAACATGAAAATCTTTGTCAGATTTTCAAGAAATGATTCTTTGTTTTTAAAAAAAATCGTAAGAAAATTACCATTGTTATATTGTAAAATATCCGTTCGAACACAGTTTGGTGTAGGGTTCTTATGTTAAAAATGCAAAGTTTCAGAGCCAAAATCTACAAATTTAGTACCGCGAGCGGTGTTGAAACTTTTCCTATGTATAAAGGACATTAATAATAGTATTTATACGAATTTTCAAAATAATCGTAAGAAAATTGATTTTTTTGGGAACGTCCTTAATAAGTCTCAGAAAGCATTTAATAATGCGACAATTAAAGCGATTTGCTGAAAAACGGCACTCCATTGACATTATATCTCTAAACATAAAAACTATTGATTTTAGTCAATCTCTTATGTCACCGCATGTACTATAATTCGCGATTGTTAAAGTCATCGGTTGGCTACACTGATAAGTGACATTACGATTGGCTACATTGATCCGATATGCAATTTTTAGGTTATATTGATCCACGTTGTTAAATTTTATTAAATTTTAATCAAAATCAACTTAATTAACAATAAAAATCGTTTAATTATTGATATCTTTAAAAAAATGACCGAGTTAAATGTGAAAATTCTAGAATATTTATCACAATTTGGTGATATAAATACATTGGAATTAGCTGAACAATTCAATGAAAACCATCAAAAAATCATTGGCGCTTTGAATAGTATTCACTCATATGGTAATTTAATTGTTGCCCTACCGCAAACATGTAAAAAGATCGTATTAACGGATGAAGGTAAATTATTCGTCGATAATGGTAGTCATGAGGTGAACATTTACAATTCAATACCGGACGATGGTATCGAACAGGCTGCAATCATGAAATTACCAAATGCTAAAATCGGTTTCAGTAAAGCAATGTCGTCCGGTTGGATAACAGTTGATAAAGCCGCCGGCAAGGCGATTGTTAAAAAGAAAACACCTAGTATTGTTGATACAGTTCAAAATAATTTAAAATTGATTCAAGCAAATCATTCAGAAAGTATCGCAAATAATTTAATTCAAGAATATAAGAAACGTAAACTAATCCAAGAAGTCGTCGAGAAATACTTCTTGTTACAAAAAGGTCCCGAATTTACGACCAATTTGAAAAAACTAGAAACCGATCTAACTGTCGATATGGTATCAACGGGCAGTTGGAAGGATCTGAAATTCAAAGAGTACAATTTCGATGCAATGGGTATACCGTTAGAATCCGGCTATTTACATCCATTATTGAAGGTACGCACCGAATTCCGGCAAATCTTCCTTGAAATGGGCTTCACTGAGATGCCAACGAATAACTATATTGAATCGTCATTTTGGAATTTCGATGCTCTATTCCAACCACAACAGCATCCGGCTCGGGATGCGCACGATACGTTCTTCATCACCGATCCGAAATTTAGTCGAACTTTCCCCGAAGACTATTTGGATAGGGTGCGAAAAGTTCATAGTGAAGGCGGTTACGGCTCGATCGGGTAAAACAGCAATTAGCAAATCAATCCGTTTCTCTTAGAATTAACAATTTAGGTATCGATACGATTGGAAGTTGGAAGAGGCCCAGAAGAATCTACTAAGGACGCACACGACCGCCTGCAGTGCCCGTATGTTATACAAAATTGCCCAGAACGGTTTCAAACCAACGAAACTATTCAGTATCGATAAAGTGTTCCGTAATGAAACTCTAGACGCGACACATTTAGCCGAATTTTGTCAAGTCGAAGGCGTTATCGCCGACTACAACATAACACTAGGCGATCTCATCGGTATCTTTACGGAATTCTTCAAAAAACTCGGCATAACCGAATTGGAATTCAAACCAGCCTACAATCCGTACACAGAACCCAGTATGGAGATATTCTGTTATCATAACGGCTTGAAGAGATGGATTGAAATCGGCAATTCGGGGATCTTCCGGCCCGAAATGCTACTACCAATGGGTCTGCCCGAGAACGTTTCGGTGATTGCATGGGGCCTATCACTAGAACGACCCACAATGATTAAATACGGTTTGAATAATATTCGCGATTTAGTTGGACCGAAAGTCGATTTAGAAATGGTCCAACGTAGCCCGATTTGTCGATTAAATAAACACTAATTTCCCGTTATTTTATTTGTTTCTTTAATGTTATTTTCCTACAAACTACATATAGATGCAAGTGCGATAATTTCGTCATGTGATGAACAAAAAAAATATAGAAATATTTGTCTCTTGGCTAACTGTTAAAAACACACACTTGATAAAATGTGGTTTTTAACGGTTCGCTGTTAAGAGTGGCTAAAAGTTGGTCAATTTCACTCGTTTTTGTCAAAAAAAAACACTTTGTAAAAACCAAAGTGTCTCGAAAATTGTCTCAAAATCTACACAACTACAATATAATAGAATAATGCATATTAGAAGCTTGACAAAATAGATATTAACAATGCAAACAATATTTACAATAATCATATATTTTTTTAAAATTATTTTCGCCTCTAATTCTAATTAATTTATTTGTCTTAAATTTATTATAAATCAGTTCGCCTCTAAGAATTTCAAAGTTTATCACAATTTGAATTGTAAAAAAAACCGGCTTTAATGGCAGTGATAAACTTGCAACTTTTCGAAAAGAATTGTTTGAATCGGTTAAAAAAACAGCAATTAGAGGGAACTTGTTAAAATGTTGTTTTTTTTTTGTTTAAAACCTATAAAATAACGACACATAATGAAAATATACATAAATATATAGTCTACTAATATTTTTTGTTTTGAATAAAATTAAATGAAAGCACGGCTGGACTAAACAACAACACTGCTGCAAAGTGGCTTTTATGAAGCGAACACCATCGTTTTGTTTTGTTAATTAATTTTATAGACCAGGAGCTATATAGCCGACCAAGTAGTTACGAGGTAGCTGACCCATACGACGTTTACGTGCTGCAAACAAAGAAACAAATCAATTACCAAAGAATATTTAGAATTGTAACTAACAATCCTAGAAACTAAAATAGCGAAAAAAGCGGAGCGCCGCCACCTAAAATATCGACAAGCTAACCAAGTGCGTTTGCTGCTAAAATATACGAAAACTGTGTTATTTAAGCATTTGTGATGCGAGGAAAAGGGTTCTTTTTTTTGTATTGTATGTATATAAACATTGAGTAATTTGATAATAAAAGTACATACGTAATCGCGACAACAGCACACTAGGAGCTGGTCGCCTCCAGCCGAGACAGACGGCGTTCTGTGAACAAATACGTGACAAGACATATTCAAAACAAGGTGATAGGGAAAATTAGTTAATTTTTTCGTCAACAAACAAACAAATCATGCTAACAAGATGTTAGTAATTAACAATTTATTTATTATTAAGATTATTGAGATTTTCACGTACTATGGGCGTACTGTATATTATTAAGCATAGAATTTGTACAAAAAATTACCATGGTTTTATTATAAACACGATCGGAATTCTGTCCATGGTTCGTCCAGAAAAACACAAAAATTTATTAAATCAAAAAAAAACAACAACAAGTGGGGATTTGTTGTGTGTTTCTGTGTGTCAACCAGTGTTTGAATTTGAAAATTTCTCGATAATCTCCCGCCCAGTTATATTCAACAAAACAAACATCTTTTTCAGTTGGTTTTCAGTAAACGATTTCTGAAATGCACCCGAAAAAGTGTGGAAATGTAACGTCCATAGTCAATTCGTAAATCAGAAGCATTTAGAATTTCAAGCAATTATATGAGTAAAGCATTAACAGCATTCTTTTGGTTTTTAAATCTAATTTTATAGTTTTTCTATACAATAACAGTAATTAAATCACAAGTGATACAATAGTTTAGAAAAAAATCACGAAAATAGGTCAGAATTTTGCAAATTTGGAACAGTTCCGGGTGAAAAATTCCACATTTTTTTTAAAACTTTTTCCCACTCATATTTACGTAATTTGACCTAATAAAAATAGAGAGAATCTCGCGAAATCTCACGTATTTCGGTTTTATAAATCATGGGAACACGTGTGAATCGTTGTAGCAAGGCTTTTTAAATTACCTCCTACGAAGGCATTGTCATTTTTGCAATTGTGGAGGGACAAGGGTCAGAAAATCGTTTATTTTTTAAATTTTCTTCTGATACTACAACTTATAAGAAATATTCTCGGAAAATTTGAAGTCATTAGGAGCAAAACTTTCCGAGTTATAGACGATTGAGTCTCCGAGCGTTCGGTTAATCTGACTGTCATTAATAAAAGTGTCATAAATCTTATACTGCACATGGTGGTAAAGTCCCTTTATCCACTCGTGGATAAAGGTGGTAAAGTCATACTTTATCCACTCGTGGATAAAGGGACTTTACCACCTTGTACAGTAAATAAGTACTTTTCTCTATTTTATTCATGTATCAAACTTTAATCGCGTTTTTCTCAAAAGTTTTTGAAGTGAAACTTCTTTTGCTGCGCTTGGGTGTAAATATTTTTCAATGTATTTTCCATATGTAACGAAAATGCGAGACCCGGTGAGGGGAACAGTTCCCCTCTAACAGACAGCTAAGAGGGGGCGTTGCCAATAGCATCGCTTATACTCTGTCAGTTCTGCCAACTGTGTAAAATAAACACTAGGGTCTTGAGTTGGTGTCATTGATGTACAGCGCCCTCTGGAACGGAACTCAAATTTCAAGCCTTTCCGCGATTTATAATTTTTATACTTATAAATTATTTAATGGCGTTAAATTGAGATAAGCGAAATGCCGATAAATACAACTGCAGAACAAAAACGAGCCTTCAGGCAACGACAGAAAAAAAATGAACTTTGTCTCTAACCTAAACAGTTTCACTTCTAACGCGCGGCGTTCCACGCACTTTCAATTTTTTTTTTAAAGTCGGTAGTCAAAATTTCTCGAAAACCTTCGGACCGATTTCGCCTAAACTTTGCACACTTCATTTAGATACTAAGTACTCGTTTCTGAACGAAGGATTTTTTTTGTTTCAATTACTTATTTTACTTATTTTTTAATTGCACCTTCACCAAAAATTCAAAACGAATATTTTGTTAATTCCTCGTGCAAATTCAAGATAAACTTATATTGTAAAGAAATCCCTTTGGTTTTTTTAATATCAGATGAAGCAATCATGAGTTATCCTGACTACCGCATGGAAACTATTTTTGCGGTGATTCGGTTCTCAGGACTGCCACTGGCTGAATTTTCAATATTTTTTGAAGTGAGACTTCTTAAGGGTAGTAAATTTGTTCGGAAGCGTAACGAAAATGCGGGACCCCATGAGGGAAAACCCGTCCCCTCTAACGCGATTTATGATTTTTGTACTTATAAATTAATTAATGGCGTTAAATTATATATGAATATTGTTTGGAGATAAGTGAAATGCAGAAAAAGACAACTGCAGCCTTCAGGCAATGACAGAAAGAAAATAAACCAACAAAAAATGAACTTCATCTCCAACCTAAGAAGTTTCACTTTTAACGCGTGGCGTTCCACGCGCTTTCAATTTTTTTATAAAAATGTAACAGAATATTCTTAGAATAATCTACAAACATTTTAAAAATATCAATAAATAAGGTGGTCTGTAAAAAAATAACAAAAATATGCTTTTTTTTTGGTATATCAGACCCTTGTCTCTCCCTTAAAGGTTAGTAGAAATGAAGCAGTTAGGAGGGAGACAATTCATGATATTTGGTGGAATTTTAACGACTGCTAGCTACAGTAGCAGGATAATCACTGGGAAATCATTAAAGACTACTATTTGAAGCATTTTTCCACCACTTCAACAACTATTGTATCATTTGCAATTATTTTGCCACACTGTTATATTATGTCGAAATTTATACAATTTTCTAACTGTTTTCTTTTAATTGTTAACTATCTATGGATTGATTATAAGAAACAAAAACAAAAAATAGTTGCGTTTACTCGAGACACCAGTACCTTCATTTGATTAAAGGTGTTTTCCGATGATTAAAGAATCTAAATTGCAGTCGTAGTGTTAAGTCTTTTCGTACTGGCGGGAGAAACAATAACACAATTAAACCAAAAATTTTGATAAAGAATAATAATAAAATAGAAAAAAAAAGACCCGACATTAGTGTAAAAAATGTGTTGTAGTTGTTGTGTCAGAATTGTACCCAGTACAGCTCCAATTGCTGGTAGGTAAAATGCAATCAGATTTTTCAACAAAATAAGTCATAAAGCTGTATAATTGGAAGACCCCTACTCACTAGAGAATTCGTATAAATACAGTTATTATTAATTAATTTTAAGTTTCGACAATTTTTATTGCACCACCATTGGAACCAATTGTTATCTGGTAATTTGCTTTCACAATTCGACGATCTATAAACGTTTTATAATTGGCAAAAAAATATATAGATAGAATCGAGATTATGTCGGGCTTTTATAGATTTTTTTTGGCGATAATTTAAACGTACACCACACTTACTTGTATCAATATTACGTTGTAGATGTGTTACAATACGATGACGGGCATCATTGTATTCTAAATGCAATCCCAACCTTAATAAAGTTGGATTCTTTTCTACCAATTGTGTAATTTCCATTTCTATTTTATTACCCAAAACTTGAGATCTCTAAATTATCAACAAACAAAAGAAATTGTTAATAAGATAATAATTAATGGGGATTTTACAATTTACTTGATTCGATGCTCTAAATTCTTCCACACTCTTCGTCTTCAATAATGATTTAACGAGCCGCACAATACCACTGGGTGATATTAAATTTGTTTCTACATTAACAACACGGATTGTATGGTTCGATTCTAATGCTTCTGCTAATTTATCAACATCACGATCTGTTAGACCAACATTTGCTAATGATAACGTCTCCAAATGTGTGTTATTTTTCAATGCTTCAAATAAACTGGTGAATTTATCTTCTGATATATTCTACAATAATTCCGAACAATTAATTAAAAAAAAAAACACTTAATTTGGGCGGTAATTTCAGGCTGTAACTGCGAAAATTTTCGTCTCCTAATCGACGGAAGTTACTGAAATTGATGAAAAAACATCTAAATGTTAAAATTTAATTTTCATAAAATGCCACGAAAGGTAGTCTTTTATTTCCGCCTCAGGCTGGATGATAAGTTGGGCTTTAGTGTGTAGGCCTCAACGATCTACAAATTACAGTCCCCGGTTACGAAACAGTGCCTCTTTAAGTCTCTACTTAAGTAAAAAACTTATGATTTTTCTCTGTTAAAATTGAAAAGATTGCGGAATTGCTTGATTAAAAGTGGGATTTTATCGCCGTTGGAGCTTGAAATTACTACCACATTAATGCCAATTATCCAATTTACTTTGATGTTATTCCAATTAAGATCAATCAATTTCGGATCATCATCTTGGACACGTTTTATTGTATCATCCGGATCGGTGGGGTTCGGTGGATCCATTGGGAAAATCTTTTGTTTGGACGCTTTCGTTATACCATCCCAACCTAAACCGACCGGTTGGCCTTTATTCAACAATGATGCATGGTATTGATCTTGATTCATCATCGAATGGAAACCCAATATAGCTGTAAACATCCATAGACGTGTATAATTGGTTGCATACCAAATTTAGAATTACATCATTTCTTATTATTATCGATTACTCTCAACAGAAATTAAATTCAAACGAATTGAGGACATACCGGCTAAATCGATGATTTCTTCTTGTGATGCCATCGATAAGGCTTGCTCGTATTCATCACCCAAATCAACGGCGATCTGTTCGTCGGCTTCCTGTTCTTTGATTGGTGGCGGTGGTGGTATCCACTATTCCACAAATTATGAGAAGAATTATGAGAATATATTTATGAGAAAGACTTACTTTTTTTCCGCGAACCGTACCAGGGACGTACGGTTTCAATTCGGGTTTATCGGGCGTTTCGATTGCCTGTTTGTTGATGTGTTCAATTAATTGTTTACGATTTAATGGACCAGTTGGTTCTTTTTCACAATCATAACTGCACCGTTGCGATGGTGGCAAAAACGAATCCTATTTTAATAAATCGATTTAATTCGGAATTTTCTTGTAAATTTGCAATACATCAACTTACATCGGGATCAACTTCTTTGGCTAAAATATTAATTTCTTCAGCGGATAATTTGTTTAACAATTCATCCACATCGATCTCATCGTATTCACTGAGGTCTTTGCCATATAGTTTGGCAGGTGTTGTCATCGTTGTTGTTTTTGTTGTTGAAGATGTCTGCAAACAACGATTTTTGTTTGAGGGCATGCTCTTTTAATTGTAAATGGGCGTAACTATCAACAATGTTATAAAATAATCATAATTGAATTAATTATAATTAAAAATAAATTACCAATTATCTTTTAATATAGAAAAACTTTTAGGTGAAGATTCGTCCTTTCCACACCCAAATTTGACCCTAATTTTTTATTCTTTGAAAAAAAAATCTATCGACCATTGACAGACAATTGAATTTCTGACAGATGTTCCAGATAAAGATAGATTAATACAGATTGATGTACATTAAACAGAGATATATGATAGTGGTATTTTCCATAAAAAGCAATAGTTCAAATGCCAGTGCTCGTTTGAACTAATAGGAGAGATAAAGTCGACAGGGCCGTCTCAAGATTATTTGTCGCTCATGTTTTCTTGTAAATTTCGAGAATTACCCAAAATTGATGCTTTTTCTTACAATTTAATTGCTTTAATTGTTTTGTTATAATGTTTCATGGATTATCGGGTGTAGTATTCAGATTTTCGCAGGCAAATTGCTGTCTCTTTATGTGCTAGGATTCAACAGGTGGACAAGCAGCAAGATGCTTTGTTAGAGATACATTTCGTACTATTTAACAGTAAACTCGCTTCAAGTTTGGAGCAGGCTAGCGGCATAGAGACAGCATTTATTTTTTTCTTAAACTGACGCATTGCAACGCTTTTTCAACAAAGAATCATCGGAATAATTAGCACGAGTTCTAACTGCTGCGCATCATGAGAGATGCGCTAGTATGCAGCTTTTTAGCGATTTGTTAGCGACTCAAACATTTTTGAAATTCTTTCAACTTCATTTCCTGTAAATTTTGAAGAATGTTGAAAAAAAATTGTAAACGATATAGAACAGTGGTATTTCACCAAGGTCATGTCTGTCTGTATAAATTTAATACATCAAGACATCTGTAGGTGTAACATACATAAAGCGAAAAAAACAACAAAAAAATAAAGAAAACGCTAGATAAGAAATGATTGTAAAAGCGGGCGCGGACGATAGAGAGGGGCCGGGCCGGAACAGGCCATTTTGGCATTACTCCAACACGCTATACTTGGAGATTCGTTTAGAGAACCTAATGGTATTTATAGTTCTATAATGTTGTATGAGAGGAACAGTACTAGCGGCCACTGGCCTTTAGTACACTACAACTTTTTTTTATTGTTGTTATTGTAGCATTTCTGTTATTGTTCAAATGATAATGCCCATGACCTACAGTTCTCATTCGTTATTTACTACCTGGAATGTATCAAAAAAAAAATCGCCCCGTATGGTTGGGACAGAGAAAATCGTCGAAACTAGACGGATAGACAGACGGTTGTCTAGATTTGCTCCATATGTTTCTAATTAACACAATAATTAAGTTATGACAAAATATTGAAATTATGGCCGAATGTGCATGTTGCAAACAACCTGTTTTGCTGTCACGAAGAGATCATCATAAACGTTTTTTTTTTGTGGCTGAAAATAGTTTGGTTTTAAATTTAGATCCTAGTCGATATAGTGTTTGGTGTTCCGCAAACTAATACCAGACACATTTTATTGTGTTTACAATACGCGAATTTGATCGAAAATCTAGCCCAACTCACTTAGCACCCAGTGCTAGATTTCGAGGCAAAAATTCAAGTCAAGTTCACACACAGATGGTGATTAACAATCAGCGGAATTTTCAAAAATAAATCGGACTGAAATAAATTACAAAATTACGAAACAAATAAATAAATGAATAAATTAATGGCGAGTTATCATAGAGAGATGTGACATCCAAAAATTTTGATGATGTGTTAAAATGTGCCCGAAATAATTTTGGATGTGACAGAGAGACAACAGACACTGTCCTTGTGTGTAAATTAAAAGTTTAATAGAATCAGCTGATTTGAAGCGTTTGCGAGGAAGGCAAAAAAATGGCAAAATCATTAAAAAAAATTACAAAAAAATTGAAATAGTTTTCGAGATTTCTTTGAAATTCGTCTAATTTTTTATTGGCGAACATGACTGAACAGTACATGGAATTGGCAAATTACAAATAACAACGTTTTATTTTTGAATATGTTCCTTTTAACAAAGAAGCGTTTGTAAACAGTTTGAGAATCAAAAAATAAAGAGCGAACTAATCAACAAAATTGGTTGATTAAACGGAGGCAAAAAAGGGCTTGCCAACTTAATCCCTAATTCTTTCTTTATCCACTACAGAAAAAAAAACGAATGTTGTAAATAATTTTGTTTGAAATTCGCCATTATTTATGTGTCACATGTGACTGAGAATTTATCGTTTCATTTTTCAAACAAAACCCAAAATTATAAATATAGAAAATTTTCGAAAATTGAAACAAAAAACTCAATTTTGCACGGTTAATATATCCCGTGAATTCTTGCCAGTCGGCTGGGTTTTTCGACTGAAAACTCATGTGCAGTGCGAAAAGTTATCAATTATGACAATAAATAAGTACACTTCATAAATTCATGAAAAACAACACGAACATACTCAAAACAATGAGTCAGACAAAGATGGATGCTTCTGCACATTTAGGCGAATTAATATATCAGATAAAGATAGAATCATATCATTTATTTGTTGGTTTTTTTCCAGTAAAGAAAAACTTTAAAATATGGAACAAGCGGAAATTTATTCATGAGCCGTTATATTAGAAAACCAACAAATGGAACGATCAGAATTAAAAATGACCGTGTTTTAAAAGTAAATTAGAATTTGTCAGTGCCAAATGTTTGAGGATTTACTTTGTTGTGTGGAAGAGATTCATAATCCCACCTGTTCGGTATCTTTAAACACAAATTTCCGGATAAAATAATATTCTTTTAGTCAAACAATGAAGTAATCGAACAGATAATTTGAGACGGCGCCATTAAAATAACTTTTTTCTAATGTTGGTAGCTGAAATGACAGTTTATCCACTAATACTTTCATCACTAGTGGATAAAAATCGAAGGGTTACTAGATTTGACAGATGTCTCGTTAATGGATGCATATGGACACAAATAAATCCCTAGAAATATCACTATATTCAAGGATACCAACTTAAGTCTATGAATTTAGTATACATGTGTATAGAGTTACTTTATCCACTCATCGGACACCACGTGTATAAATACGTCTTTATTTACTTGTACAATAGACTTTGTTTCATATGCCTTCTTTTCACATTTGTACATCAAATTTAATGCGTTGTTCCAAATATAGACGATTTGTTGTTTAAAAAAAAAATAAAAATAAAGATAGAACACACACAGGCGGTCAAGTAATTTGTCAAATTTCTTCAATTAATTTGACAAATAACATGTGGAATTGACTCAAAATTCGAATTAAGTCAATCTTTTTTTGCACTTCAAAGTTTTGTGTTATGATTGATATTTAAAGTCTGTATGTGTGTGGCATTTGATATTCTATAAAGGTTTGAACGTAAATCCACCAGTGCAAAAAATGTTTGATCCACCATTGCGATGTCAATCCGAATTTGTTACAGGGTGTTTAGTTTAAAAGTGATCACGCGAAATATGATTGGTTTCGAGTAGTTTGCGCGCCATTTCATAGCCTACCATAGCTAAGCATTAGTATTGTAATTGATTTGATTGGTTCTATTAAAGCGCCAAGTTTGAATCGATCATATAATTGAAGTTGATTGTAAACATAGAAAATGGAACAATGCTAACAATAGATGATGCAATAACTTGAATTTTAATTAAAGCACAGCTACCTAAATCATCATCCTTCGAAAGATAGTAAACTTTTTTTTAATGAATACCAATTTGCTTGCAACATAAAATTAAATAAAAAGTGTGTTTATAACAGTGTGATTCATTGAAAAAAATTGGCAATAGATACTTTTGTATGTTGTTTTATAGATTTGTTTCGATGCTATTTCAGCAAATACTTTATGAATAATATTTTTATTTTAATATCTATCAGATTTTGTCTATTTTTCCTCAAAATCAATAATAGAAATAAAGAATATTTTATAAAAAAATCGAATTTCAACAGATTTTTTCTCAATAAATAAACATTTAGGAAATATTTGAAGGTTCCTACCTCTGTACGAGACCATTCTTGGAAAAACTCCATGGCCCATAGCCGTACAACTTAACAACAAATAAAAAGTTTATTATATTACAAAACAACAAAAAAAAGTGTTTGATTTAAACTCGAATCACACGAAAAGCCACATTTTTTTATATAAGAATTTTGAAGAAAAATTTACATAATCTTTTGACGACACAATCTGCCAGAATCGCGAAAAGTCGACTAAAACGATTCTATAAACACTCGGTACCGTATTTTCAGGATAGACGCATTTTCTTTTTGTGTAACTATTTGAAAATCAAAGCGTATCCTCCATATTTCTCTCTCACTCCCTCTCCCATTTTCTATCTATTTTTTTCGTTTTGTAAGAAGCATCTGAGATTTTTCAGATATTTTCCACCACAACACACGACACACCTGGATCTTGTTAAATCGACACCGCTTTTTTTTTTGATCTTGAATGTTTACCATGGTAATCGCGTTGAAATATCGCGATCAATTCTAAAATAATCGATCGTCGTTTTCTGGATTTGGTTGTATTTTTATTTTTCAAATCTATTGTTGTTTTGTTATTATTGTGGCTTTTTCGTTGATGATTAGGGAAACCTTCAACTATTGGCAAACCACCAAATATACCAACATTTTTGTTATTTTAATATTAAAAAAATAAAATAATAACAAAATATCAATTTGTTGAAAATATTTAGCCAATCTTCTGTGCAAATCTAAAAATCGTCTACGATAAAGATCTTTTTGGAGAGAATAAGTTGTTATTTTCTCAAAAAAAAAAAACAGCTCTAATGTGCGCATTTCACTCAAATCGTTAATGCGATGGCAAATTTTCAAGGATTCTCAAAATCTCTCAGCCTAAACCGGTGGATTTAGAAGGATGGAATTCAGTGCAAGAGATTTTTGGAAATTGGTCCCCTAGTTTGAACACTTTAAAATCTAGGAGCTCTTGGAACTTTGAATGACATAACTGAGTTGACTCAATTTCTGTTTTATTTGTTTCCCTTTTGAAATACCTGCAAAAGTACTGTGGCAAAAATTACAAAAAAAAAAACAGGAACCGTGTTTGTTGAAAATTTCCTAAAATAATCCAATTTTTGTAATTATTTCTCATCGCTTCATAAAATCAATCGATGAACAAATGACGATCAAATTCTACATTAACAAAAGGCTATCGTTGCAGTTTCTATACTAAATTTATCGACCAAAGGGTTACTAGATTTAAGTTGGTACCTTTGAATATAGTGGTATTTCTAGGGATTTATTTGTGTGTCCAACAAAGAAATACAATTTGGAATTTTCCAGTAAATAATTCAGATGCACAATTATAATTCATACGAAAATATCCTGTATTTTCGTTATAAATTGCTCAAATTACTAAGTTTGAGCGATTTTTGACAACAGCCACCAAGCGACTTGATTCAATTTATCCTTTACTCTTTTCTTTTCCCATAAAAAATCCAAATTTATCCAAAAATGTGATGAAATTTTGTAAGAATCAAGACCGAATTTGTTAAAAATCCCAAAAATAATCCAATTTCATTATGTAATTTCTAGAAATATGCGCCTTGACAGTGTAGAATATAGATTGAATTATAGTAAAAACAAATGACGATCAATTCGACAGAAACAAAAGAGTATCGTTGCAGTTTCTGTACTAAATTCATCGACCAAAAGGTTACTAGATTTAAGTTGGTACCCTTGAATAAAGTGATGTTTCTAGGGATTTATTTGTGTCCATATCCCCGCTTACAATCCTGGGACTACGTACTTTGTTTAACGAGACATCTGTCAAATCTAGTAACCCTTTGATCGGTGAATTTAGTATAAGAGGATTTTTCCTGTTGTTTTTACAACAAAAAAAAATGCAATTTGAAATTTTCCAGTAAATAATTCAGATGCATAATTAAAATTCCTACGAAAATATCCTGTACTTTCGTTATAAATTGTTCAAATTACTAAGTAATTTGTGCAATTTATACTTTACTTTTTTCCCATAAAAAAATGCAAATTTATCCAAAAATATAATGAAAACTGCTAGAATTAATACCGTATTTGTTAAAAATCCCAAAAATGATCCAATTTCATTAAATAATTTCTATAAATATTTGCCTTGATAGTGTAGACTGAATTATTGCAAAAACAACAAACAAAAATCGCGAATTCAATCGAAACATTTAATAATTTTAACAGAACCAGCCAACGTGATTGGGAAATGAAAGAATATACAGTGATGGCAAATGTCTTAGACACATTGAGGTAAAAGCTCAGACACTATATTTCTTTGCAATCATTAAAGGAGATAAGAGCAGAGTTATGCAATGATGCTCTTAAGTAAGCTTCTTTATCGAAAGTCTGGAGAACTAACATTTATACGCCTACGTATCGTTCATATTTTTCAAATAACGAAAAACTGTAAGGCTGTTGATAAATTCTGTAACGCATCTTTTGTTGCGTGAAAGTTTGCTCCAACTCCTAGCGCCGACCCTGTTCAAAAATGTTGTTTTGCCTCAGTGAAATTTGTTATTATTGTTATTATTAGTGAGACGATTAACATTGAGGTGCCACGTTAATTTCGAAAAAATACACACGTGTCTACGTCATTCTCAACAAATAGTCTAATAAACTTTGGTAAATGATGTCATGATTGTCGTTTACGTACGAAATGACCACTCAACCCGAACGCACACGCATCAGTGTATAATGATTCAGAAAAAATTTTTGAATAATATTTGGAAAATAATGAAAAAATAAACAGGTGAAGCGTATATGTCCCCCGTTATTTCCAAAAAAAAAAAACAATTAGGAAATAATAGTCGTTTACGCTTATTATGATGTAAACTAGAATATCAACATAGAAAATAAGAAAAAAAAAAACAAAAATTAGTGACTTTATATTGGCTTGATTTGTTTTCCACTTGCTTGCGCCTTTAAAAATAGTCCGGTGCACATTTAATAAATTTTATTTCAATATAAACATTCATAGATTTTCCAACTTAAACAAAATAAAAACCGACAAGGAAATTACATTAATTTTCAAAATTTAATAGCACCACTTCAATTCATGACAGTTTGTTTTTTCGTCCAAATTAATTAATTTCGCACTCATTCAACAGTTTTTGGACTAATTTCAACGATTTTATATATGAAAATAGTAGCTTGGTAGGCACCGAAGAGTAGAGAATTTTTTCAAAAAATTACAAGTATATTTAGTTGCCTAACTTGCAATAAAATTGAAAGTTGAGTCGTATCACAAAATTTGGACACAGTGGCGTAGCTTTGATTTCAAGACGCTTTCTTCTCGTGAGAGAATACAGATAGATGAGACTTCACTGCAGGGGCCTGAAGATAAGGTTTAATTAGTTTCATAATAAAACCGCACTTGGCACTCATATGTATTGATCAATATTGAAGTGGTAGTAATTGGGAAGGCCCCATGACTCATAATAATCAATAAATCTAATTTGATTTACTCAAGGGACAGTTTGGAAGAAATACATTATTTGCTGTTAACGTTTAAAATGCTATATTTTCCTAACAGTATTATTTTCTAAACAGATCATGTTTGTATGATGTTATATAAATAAATAATCATCATCAATGATTATTAGGCAATTGAAATCTATTTCCAGACAAACATCTTTCAAATGTTTCTAAATTTATTAAATCGAAAAAAACAAAATTTGCCATTTTCATTGTTATCCAAATACGGCTGTCCAGAATTTAAAAGAATTCTATTTATAAAATTATCAAATTATACAGGGTGTTTTGTAAATGAATGTTGAATCAGATGGCTTAACAAAACAATCCTATTCAGTTTTTATCTTCATAGCTTTTTTTTGTGACCAATCAGATTCACCAACAAAAAATGATACGAAAGCTGTAATCAAGTAGGCTTTTGTTACGCATTTTACCGCTATCAACTTTGAAGTATACTGTATTCACGGACCAGAGAGTTACTAGATTTGACAGATTTGTCACTAGCACTCCGCGACGGAAAAATAGTACCAGCCTTATAGTAGCTATAATAATAAATACCAAAAGCTGTCAATTTAACGACAAAATCTCCTAAAACATAGACTACTGGGAACATAGTTTAGAGCTTTTATGCTTAAATAATTCTACACATACGTAAGCAAACGCATATGAAAATAATATCACTAGATTCAGGTGCACCAACTAAAATCTACAAAACCTTTGGTCGCTGAATTTAGTATATAAAAACAGTGTCGTGTGTCCAAAACAATCGAAAAACAGTTTTAATCGTAAACAAAACAAATTTACTATGAAAAAAGAAATAGATTTAATACAATAACAAATGCATATCTGTATATTCTTGAAATGAAAACTTGTACTTTTATTCTAGCTTTTGCGAAATTTATATCTAAATTGAACTATAAACGACATTTTTGACATTTTCAATTGTTTATCAGTCAGAGCAACTTGATTTATCATTATTTGTCGTTTAAGTAATCGATTTTTGATTGGTTGGGTTAAAAATACTGTGACGTAAAGAAAACTTCAGTATATCACTAATTTCAGTAGTGATGCCGTTTATTTATGAAACGTCCTATATATTTTAAGAGCATATTAGCAAAAATATACGTAGCAATATTAATTATTATGATAAATGATGTTCGTCTGACGATAATTAATAACTGTACATTGGTACAAATTAAATTAAACTAAATTAACTAAGAAAATATACAGGGTGTACCTGGAATATGGACTAACATCATAAGCATTTTTATAATTTTACGTTTCAATTCAAAATAGAGGCTCTCAATCTGCGGCACGTAGTTTAGAATGTGCAAAAACGATAAATCAAAGCTTAGGTGCAGTCAATTTTGTGGATGAGCAGTAGCATCTGAAGAACTCTTCATTTTTATCTCAGGTAAACGAATTCCTTGTATTTAACGAGTTTTGAATGCCGCTACGTTCTCAGTCTTAGATTTAGAAGCCGAATACAAAAAAGACAAAATCTACAGTGTTGGTAGTTTAACTAAACATTAATTTTATGTCTTAGAGAAGGACATAAGCAGTGGTATCCCTGTATAAATAGAGGTGCGGCCAGCTATGCAATAGAGCAATAATTTTGCAATCTTCTCCTCCTATGTGTTTAAATAAAACACCCGAGTTTCGGGAAATGGAGCCGAAATTAGAAATCTCCCGCCACGCTTCCAGCTTAACGGGGTTTCACGACCGGCAAAGATTCGCTGTTGCTAAATTGTGCAGTGTTGACTTTAATTTTTCTTTTTTACAAAGAATTGAACATTTTAAGAAAAAACTTTTGTTGGATTTGTTTCCAATGGTAATAAGCTATAGCCTTGAATGAAAATTTGTTGGAAAATTTATTTAGTTTTCCCGTAAGTCGTAAAAATTCAATAACAATACCAATGTGAATCGATTTTGACGCTATTCTTTTTTGTTTATAAACAGAATTGAATGAAATTTATGTCAGTAATAGTAATTAATGTGTTTGATATCTGTATGGATTTGCTTTTCCAAAATTCGTACCGATTTTCCGAAAAACCTGATAACGAAGAATACCTTGCATTTCCTAGAAAATGGATGTAAATCTTGGAAAAACAAATCCATGCCGACATTAAGCACATTAACAACTATAACTGGCATAAATTTCATTGAATTCTGTTAATAAACAAAACAAAAAAATGACGACAAAATCGATTCAAATTGGTATTGTCATTGAATTTTAACGTTTTAAGGGAAAACTAAATAGATTTTCCAACAAATTTTCATTTGAGATTATAGCTCATTACCATTGGAAACGAATCTAAACGAATTTTTTCCTTAAAATATTCAATCTTCTGTGAAAAAAAAAATCAAAGTCAACACTGCATCGTCAAACATCGTGATGATGGCGAAGATGGCTCCTACAACTTCATTACACTGGCACTAAATCGGTGTAGTTTTGGCAGAGCTATCGATTGGTTGCTAGACTGGAACATCAGTGCTCAGTAAATGTCAAATTATTCTTTTACTAAACAATTATTGCCAATTAAAACAGTGTCACTATAATTCGTTAGAAGATTGACAGTTGCCACTATATTAGAACCGAATAGCGACAATTTCCAGATATATTTCTGGTCGCTAAAATAACAACCATGATTCTTGTTTGATTTCTAGAGCATCGCTACAAACATTTATTGCTACAACTATATCATCGGACATATAACAAATGCAATGTAATTTATTATAGATCTCATTAGTTCCAGTACAAATTCTATTCAGTTCTTTAGCCTATATGTATATTATTTCTAAGAAATCACTTTTATATAAACACCATCAGAAAATATACTGTGCACACAATTTTCAGACACACTTTTGATTTCCGGTAATCAAATTTTCAAAATTATTTGAACAGGTGCGCGTTCGGACTTTTTCCATCAACACAAACAAACAACAAAAACAAATTGCAACAATCAATTTTTCCGATTGTATATATACAGGTCAATGACCAATGCGTTTTGCTCAAAATACATTTTAGTATATGTATTTGTAATTACTGAGTAATGCGGTTTATTGCGCGATTTAACGACGATTAGTCATTTGAGAGACATAGCAAAAAAAAATGCACATATTTTCGTGGAAAATTATCGAAATTTACTTACAATTTTGAGCAACATCATCGTTAATAGCATACTGAATGTTTTATTCCAAAGCGAGAACACTCTTCACTCCACAAAATTCCACTGAAAACTGAAAACTGTGGAGATGTGTTTTTTTGGAGTCTTCCAAATGTTTATATTAAGAATAATAACCAAAACATAACAGTTGCACGTGTATCTATATATTTCATTAAAACAATAAATCCAGATCTATATATGTATTCGCATCAAAATAAAACTACTAAATAGACGGTTATGTAAAAAAATGCAAAAAAATCGAGTCATTAATTAAAAACTAAACATGCTTATGAGACAATTTTTATTGGACACATGGTAGCTTATTCAATCAACAACAATTTTAACAACTATTAAATTATTCGATATTTTGTAGTTTTGGCAATAATTTTAAATCTAATTCAAAACACTTAATGTACTAATTGGGTTTATTTCAGGTCTTTCGATTTTGGTTGTTTTTTTTCGATGTTATTTCTGAATCTGGTCGTTTTCTTAAAAATAGAACAACAATAATCACAACAGACTATTCATTAGAGACTTTCAAAGTTTAAAGACCATGAAAATATCCAGACACCGAAAATAAGAAGGCTGTAGGGTGTTGCTTTAAAAATAATTACTGCTGGGGACAATGGAAATTTTACGAGAAATGATTCAGTCGCAGAAAAACTGTACGATCAGCGCTTATTTTGGAAAATTACGAATGGTGCATTCCTATTCTGCTTTTTCGATACTAGCCAAAGGGTTTAATTAGATTTTCGCTGTTCTTTGTTTTCGAGTTATTTTCGGTTTTTCATTTTCTCGTGATTTCCAAGATGCCTTATATCTCGTAGGATTTCAAAAAAAATTAAGTTTTTTCACTGTTTCTGAAACAGTTTCAAAACTGCTTCTTTTTAGCTAATTAGATTTTCTCTAACTTTCACCATTTTTGAAATGTAACACAAACTTATGTTTTTTTTTTAATGGAACTTATATTTAATTTATTGCTCATTAAATTGCTTATATTTTTCTGATTTCAAATATATTTAGTTTGTTACGGTTATTTTCAAAAATGTGAGAGTTATTTTGAAAATTTCGATTTCAAAGGGAAAAATTCCAAAAATTCTATTCGAAAGGACTTTAGAGTGCTATGAGACAATTGTTTTTCAGCTTCTCGACGAACTCTATTCTTTTGTTTTCTTATTTTACACTAGGTAAAATTTGTATCATGGCACTCTAAACTCCTTTCGAATATAAGTTTTGTAATCACTACTTGCGAAATCGAAATTTTCAAAATAACTGCCGCATTTTTGATAATGACTATGTAGCATTTGTTTCACGGCACTCTGACGTGTTTTAAGTATACTTTTTGTAATTTTCACTTGTGTAAACGGAAATTTGCAAATAATTCCCCATTTTTGAAGACTATTCTCTCACTCACTCTCAATTACATTATGTGGCCAGTTTATAAAAAAAAAAAATTGAAACTACGTGGAACGCTGCGCGTTAGAGGTGAAACTTCTTAGGTTAGAGATGAAGTTTATTTTTTCTTGATTTATTTTCTTTCTGTCGTTTCCTGAAGGCTCGTTTTTGTTCTGCAGTTGAATTTTTCGGCATTTCGCTTATCTCAATTTAACGCCATTAATTAATATTATAAATATAAAATTATAAATCGGTATAACTCTTGAAATTTTAGTTTCATTCCAGAGGGTGCTGTACATCAATCAATGACACCAACTATACACCCTAGTGTTTATTTTACACAATTGGCAGAACTGACAGAGTATAAGCGATGCGTGGAGGGAGTATTAACTGGAGGGAGCATAGCCTATCTTTCCTGTGTTAAGAAAGTGACGCCAGTCGAACGACCCTACAGAGACCTTTTATGGCCCCTTCTGCTGCACTGAGCATGCGTAAATCCATCTAACAATTCACCTTTTTGTGCACAGTGGCGTGGTGTCCTGTGGCATTTGTCTAGTGTGTTTATAATAAGGCTCATACCACGTTGGCATTACTGGTTCCCATTCGTGTCCAGTGTGTGCGTTGTTTTCATAAATTGAGAGATATTTTTAACTTTAAATTGTAATTACACAATACACCTTAGAAAAACACAAGCCGACGCCACTGGTGACAGTCGCCATATTGAGAGACCTTTTATTATGTGGCGGCAAAATAACGAGGATCACATTTTTCAAACTATGCTCCCTCCAGTTAATACTCCCTCCACGGGAGGGCAAGTGTTTCTCCTCACGGGGTCTCGCATTTTCGTTACATAGGGAAAACACATTGAAAAATATTTACACCAAGCGCGGCTAAAGAAGTTTCACTTCAAAAAGTCCATATTTTATTTTGAACGAGCTCTCCGCATCAAATATAACCCTGAAAAACCATCGAAAATAGGCCACACTTTGTTATGTATTAGTGATTTTGATTGTTTAACAACCTTTGTGGGCCCCCTCAAGGTAGTTTCCAGTATCAATTAATGAATGAGAGAAGCTATCACACGCTTCAGAACCGTGATAGAATTTTAGCCAAGTGATCCATTTTATAAAACTTGACGATCATCAATATTTCTAAGGTGTTAACTAATTATAAGAGAACGCTGTAATGATGGGGTGATTTTCTATGGATTTGGAAATATTTGAATCTTCTAGTAATCCAGATCTGACGGAAATACAAATGATATCAGTAATTAAAAATTTAAAGAGACTAATGCGTTTTGAAGTCAATCAGGTCTTAAAAATTGATCTCTTGGGCTATTCTTGACCCTTCACATTTATGACAACAGCTTATTAAACTCTTCTAAGACTAGATATTAACTTTTTGATTTTTTCATCGCCTACAACTCAACCTTTATATATAAGAATATAAATTTTGCATTTGCATTAGCCCATACGGAAAAAAAACTGTACCTGCTACACGCCTTAGATTTGTGAATGTTACATTCAAGCTTCCTGTAGCTACGGCAATACTAGTCCTGCAGCTGCTACAGGACCAGGGCTGTTGTAGCTACAGGACTCTGCCTTTTGCAACTACAAGACTAGTTCTGTTGCCAGTCCTAAATTTGGCCTGTTGCTGCAACAGGACTGACTAGTCCTGTTACTGCTACAGGACAAGCTTGTTGCTGCAACAGGACTCGGCTACAAGATTAGTCCTGTTGCTGCTACAAAATTTGGCCTGTAGCTGCTACAGGATTAGTCCTGTTGCTACAGGATCATGTTACAGGTCTACGACATGTAGCACCTACAGGTTTTTTCCGTGCACGTTTTTCGAGATTTAGTGATAATGTAAACTTTTCTACATCTTGTATTAATTGTTTCCGCATATGTTGGATAACATATGCCTTAGCAAAAACATAAAAACGCACACAACAATTATCAATTTTAATAGAAAGTAGTTCTAATCACTGCCTCTCCATTGTAATCAAACCAACCGGAGTGGAAGTAATTTCTATCATCCGTTAGCAGACGTCCCCGAACAAAGAAACTCTAATTATTCCGTTTATATTCAACTGTAATATCATTAAATTGCCTCCATGAGTAGCCATGCAAAAACTCTAAATAACGTCTTTGTGTTGTGCAAGAAGTTTTGTAATTTTTCCGGATATATTTCAATAATTGAGAAAGTTAACAATTCTCCAACATTGTACCTATTGTTTAAATTAAACATTATCATCATCATCATCATCAATATTATTATTATTATCATCATCATTTTAATGCGATAAAATGTATTCTTTTGAAATTTTGCCAAGTGAATTTTCACAGACGAACAAAATCTTACAAATAAATTATTACAGAAATAACAAGGCTTTTTCAACACGAAAATAGTAAACTTTAACTAAATACGACAGTGTATTAATTTTTCTTTTGTTTTTGTTCTGTACAAAGCAAAGCAAAATCAAATACAAACATGAATGACGCGCAAAACGGATCAATTTGTTAAAACTAACTTTCTACGATTAACAATACGACGCCTTCAGGACTATAAATTTCAATCAGTCGCAGTGGCTTTGAAAAAAAAAACAAAATACGAATTGAGTAAGCGGCCAAAGAGTTCCTAGATTTTAGTTGGTACACCTCAATCTTGTGATATTATATGCGCAGGATTAACAATAAAATCTATAAACGATATTGGCACTAGTGTATGTTGTAGGATATTTTGTCTCTAAATTAACAGGTTTTGGTACTTTATTTTTTATTTTAGGTACCATTAGGGTGGTACTATTTTTCCGTTGCGGAGTGCTAGTGATAAATCTGTCAAATCTAGTAACTCTTTCGTCCGTGAATACGTTATATTAGAAATAGAAAATTTACGCACAAATAGTGAGCGCATTAATTAGTTTAATTAATTGCCGCTTTTTTCTGTGTGTAAGGTAGGTCAGTTTGACGTAATTAAAGCGATAATTCTAGACATGTTTCGTTATTGTAACAAATCACAGTTTATTTATATTATCGAATCAAGTAATAACAACGCAAATTTATCCATGAATATAAACTGTTTAATGGATAATTTTAGATAGATTTGAAATAAACCAAAGCTATTATAAATTATATGCGATCTGTACGTACATATGCGATATTATTGGTTATTATTATTATTAAATCTTATAGGAAATCTACGTAACTAGACTTTTTAAAAAATAGAAAATAAAAAATCGTAATAAATAACAATAACAAACATTTTTAGGTCATAGAAGCCCCACGATTTTGATCTCCAAAATAGATTTATTTGTTGGATATTTCCACGACAACAATGAATTACTTTCTATTCGTTTCAAGACCATTCCAAAAAACCTTTTCGATTTTAATATAAAATATCGATAAAGTATTTTTAAAATAACCCGAAAAAATTCCAAGTTTAATTGTAGCGCCCTTGTCTAATCTTGATAGAAATCGAAAATTGGCAAAGCCACATAAACACCAAGGCCATTTCTACAATTAACAAGAAATTACTAGATTTCTTTTGGCTTTTCTAAGAAATTTTCGATTTCAAAAGTATGTCGTGGAGAGATTCAAATTTTGCGCCGTGTTCCGCCAATCAAAAGCGCCGATTATGGCGGCACTTCAAATGTCAAATTCAATTGCATAGAGAATTTGCTGATTATTTGTGAAATTTCAAACGCCAAGAATGCAACTGAACGCGCCAAAAATCCCCAATTATTTGATATAGTATTTGAAATAACAAACGTCGAGGTTACCCAGCAACTTTTCGATAGTCACATAAAAACAGGCAACATAGAGAAAATGAAAATCCCTAACCTAAGCCACATACATCCAACTTTTATTGCCATAATACTGTAAGACCTTGGGTTGGAGCCAAAAATTTCGAGTTTTACAGCCTTGATTTTTAATTCCATGCAACCTCGATTTTTTGTTTTTGCTTTGGATCAAGTGCCGCCGCTGTATATAAACGGTGTAGTTTTTGCGATCAATCATAATCTGACGTCACCATTAACCAATCAGCGTGCCGTATCGAGCGTCTGTGGAAATAGCGCGCAATTCAAACGCTATTTTGATATTTTTGCAAAATGATTTAAAGCCGCAACTCTTTCATTGTCGTATTAGCATTCAAAACAATTAATTTAAAATATATAAATATCAACTATACACATACACACAGAAATAAACATGTGTAGATAAATGAACACATTTCATGTCATGTAATAATCTTTATTAAAGTTAATTACAGATGATTTGTTGTCATATTTATAGTGATATTTATATAGATATTAACAGGTATGCTGCATACAATTTGAAAATTTCGTTTCAAATAATCAAACAATCGAAACAAAAGCTATTCATAAATAAAACAATAAGTAAAAGTCGAGATTTGGGTTGAAGATTGTTGAAGAATAGAAATTTGTATACAATGCCTACAAATCTTACTGTTTAAAAATAGAACAGCGTCAATGGTCGAATTGCAAAGGAACTCTCGAAATTACAACGTAGTTTTGAAGGCGTCAATTGTGATGAATCGAATTAAAGTGTTTGAACATCATACGATGTCTGTTCGCATCGCCTTCACGGTATATCAAATCACACACAAATGCTGGAACGACAAAAAAGCGGAACAGTCAAGATAGAAGAAATAAAGTTGGTCAAAAGTAGTGTATTAAAAATAACATCTCTAGTAACTATCTTTAGCTATACAATAAGAACAGTTTTATCACTCTCAGCTCATCTTTACTATCTAATTATAAATAAACAAATCTCTCGATCTCTATTAAATTCATTAACACATCAATTTGTATTTTTAATCAATAGAACAAAAAAAAAACGAAAAAATAGAAACGGAAACCGACTCATTAGAAATGAGATTAATAGAATTTAGATTAATGGCATTTTATGGTGACGTCCATAAACTAAAACGTTCATAAATAAGATTTAAAACGAGAGACAGGCGTCAGTCAAAATTTAGTCAACACATAAACTATGTGCGGTTCTAGAAATGTATAGAAATCATTCGAAAATATGAGTACAACTGGTTTTGTACTGTATTCTAAAGTGGCGATTCTGATTGGTTCGGTTGTTATTTTTCCAAGATGGCAACATCGATTTGTCTCGAATCTCAGCACAAACACACAAATCTTGGAATGATCTCTACATCTAACAGTTTCTTGTTATTTTTGAAGATATAATAACTGCCAAAATTTTCAAATGAGTGAAGAACCGTTTATTTTGTTTTCAATGTATATATATTGACCGTACATTATATTTTTAACACATTTTTTCTTATGTAATCTCGCTTATTTTATCTACTGAACAACAAATTATCGATTAATGGCCTGAATTTGTAGTTTCCGCTTATTACAAGCGATCTATCACTGTCCGAAAATGATGCAGAAATCGCAGAAAAACGCACGTGTCTCCAACGATGAAATTAAATTTAGAAAAAGTGTGGGCCGTTTCTGAGATTTTGTAAATATTGTGCTTATCACAGACAATTTTGGCTAAAAAACATTTTGACAATTTGCCAATAATTGATAAACGATTTTTAATGAAAACTGTAATTTCTTATTGAATCTTTTAGTTTTTCAACAATTTCCGAAATAGAAATTTGGCTCGAATCTGCCGAAAATTTCCAGAAAAAAATTGGCAATGTTGATTGTTAAATGGCTGACGCCGCTTAGTATTTTTCAAAATTTCATCTCTATCTAGTTTTGTAATCGGACTGCGTTTTTTCTTCTTTTCGAACGATTTGATCAATGGAAAACCGTCTAAAATCGTCCGATTATAATTGGAAAATTCATTGTTTCTATTCGTGCTTTCAACATTCAAACAAACAAACATATATACAACAGATGAGAAAATGTTCAGCCGTCTCTTGTGCTATTTTCGTTGAAGTCGTCATCGAAACCTATGTAACATCTCCCGAATTGCAAATGAAAAATATTTAAATTTACAAAAATTTAGGTGCGAGAGGAGAAAAAAAAACAACACAAATCAAACAATCACATATGTTAAACAAGTGGTTATAAGAAAATCGGCCCAAATCTCACTTACTTCTTCGATTTTGAGACTGGTCCGAACGATTTTTCGTCGGACCTCCGTCTCGTAGGTCTCTTCGACCGTTTCGGCCACCTCTGTCATGTTCGTCCGGATGGATGTGTTTTGATTTCCGGAAAATTTGGAAAAACACGCTTGAAAAAAAACGGAATCAAACACTAGAAATTAATCGGATAATATTGATCGACGAGCGGATTATAAAGTCAATAAAAATAGAGTGTATAAATCCGGCTTCAGGTTTTAACTATACGCTATGAAAACCCGTACAAGACTGGCGCGTTAGTCTAATTTTAAAATTAATTTTCTTTATACAGCGGAAGTTAAACTACTAATAAACTACTACTTTTACATAGTCGACTGACAACATAAAGGATATGTGGAATATAGCGGTTTCCTCTATTATATGAATGAATTACGGGCACATGGAGGTGGCAATATTTCGACTTTTCTTTTACGATTTTTATTTCGCATTATTTCTACTAGAATGTCGCAGAAATGCAAAAAGGCTTATTTTTTTGTTATCAATTTAATTGTTGGAGGATGACGTAATAACACTAATGAAGCGCAAAATTTGTAGGCGGCGCAAAAGAAAAATCGGGACTTCTCTATAAATAGGATAATGTAATTTTGTAGCTAGTTCTGTAAAGGTCGAAGGGAGGCCCAAAAACTCCTTACATCCAGTGCGGGATCTACGATTTTTTCGAACCGAGGCAGAAATTTGATAGTGGCGCCCCCCACCCCCAAATGAAGTTGGATGTGATAGCTGACAACCTTAAGATATCAGAAGGTAGTGGCTTTACAATTTTGCATGAAAATTTGGGCATGCGTAAGTTGCTTTCGAAGTAAATACCGCGTTTGCTCACACCGGACCAGAAGCAACAACGCGTCGACGATTCCGAGCGTCGTTTGGAGCTTTTCAAGCGAAATAAAAAGGATTTCTTCAGTCGGTATGTGACAGTGGATGAGACATGGATCCACCACTACACGCCTGAATCAAAAAAAAAAGCGTCAGCTGAGTGGAGATCAGTCGGTGAAAGTCGTCCAAAGCGACTACAAATTCAAAAGTCGGCTGGCAAGATTATGGCATCCGTATTTTGGGACGCGTATGGAATCTTGTTCATTGACTATCTTGAAAAAGTCAAAATTATCAATAGTGAATATTACATGGCATTATTGGATCGATTGAGTGCAGAAATCAAGAAAAAACGGCTCCACATGCAAAAGAAAAAAGTGCTGTTTCACCAGGACAATGCCTCATGTCACAAGTCGATGAAAACAATGGTTAAATTGGATGAATTACTCTTTGAATTGCTTCCCCATCCACCGTACTCTCCAGCGACTACTGGCTTTTTGCAGACATGAAAAAGATGTTCCAGGGAAAGAAATTTGGCTCAAATGAAGAAGTGATTGCCGAAACTGAGGCTTATTTTGACAGCAAAGACAAATCGTTTTACATAAAGGGCATAGAAAAGTTAGAAGTGAGCTGGAATGAGTGCATCACCCTTGAAGGAGAGTATGTTGATGAATAAAGTGGAATTTCTAAAGAGAAAACCGTTTTTCTTAGTTAGACCGGAGACTTATTGAGTGTTCTGTTAATTATAGATGTAATGCAAATGTCATCTCTTGCTTGTTTTTATAATAATTTCGAATTTCATATTTATGACCGAATTACGATCACGTTTATTGGATGAGGGACTATGACCTGTAAATAACTCTTCAGTGTCAACTATTTTGTTGTTGATTAGCGTTTATTTTCTGCGCAATTTCCTTAATAATTGACACATTTGTGTTTGTAATTGATTTTCATTTTTCAAAAGTTAATTTTAAAACTAACTAAGACATCGCTGTTTTTAATCTAATTAATTTTATGTATTAATCGAAAATTATTTCAAATTATTATAATTTCGCAATATTTTTATTAATTTTAAAGTTCATAATTTTATATCTCCACATTTGTTTCAACCACCTGGCTAATATCGCTACTTTCAATGTTTTCGTTCAGATGTTAGTTAGTTTTTCCTTATCTATGGTTTTTCATTTAGAAGTAAGTGATCTTGTTTTGTAATTGCTATTGTAGTAGCTATTTACTGTACAAGGTGGTAAAGTCATACTTTATCCAAGAGCGGAGACAAATCTGCGAGTGGATAAAGGGACTTTACCACCGTGTGCAGTACAAGATTTTGTTTAATACTTGCCCATCAAACTTTTTTATTTTTATTTTTTTTAATTTTCTAATAAGTTTTGACATTAATGATTCATACAGTTGTCAATCGTTGTTGGTTGCTAATGGATTTTTCTAAACAACAAGCATTTGTTTTTGTTTATTTGTTGTTGATCGCTATGGAGTTTACCCACCTCAACGGTAAAGTACCTAAACACTTTACCATTGAGGTGGGTGAAGTACTACTTTAGCATCGAGTTTTCAGTCCATAAAGTGGTACTTTAACAGCAAGTATTGAAGAAAATAATTTGCGCTACATATAATTGTTTATCAGGTTTGTGGCTGAGGATGGGTTAACGTCCGAAACTAGTACCACTGTTGTAAATCAAGAGACATTATAAGGATTGATTTTTCTATGTTTTAATCGACCACTAATATTATTGTAAATGTCGCAACAACATCGACTACAATCGGAATCGGAATCGGAATCCTGGTCGGCACCGGATCGATCCGTTTCACGTGCACGTATCGGTTTATTTAATGACTCAAAATCACCAAAACAACCGATAAATTCCAGTGAAATTTCAGAAGATCAAGAATAGACTAGATTTTTAATTTTTTAACAATTGGCCGAATTCGAGAATACACCGACACCGCAACCGACCAAAGTCAGCTGGCGGAGGCCCTGGCCGCCAAAACATATTTCGTATTCACCGGAGCAATTAGCATTTAAAATCGAGACATTTTTTGTTATGTTGCGAAGGCTGCCGACAATTTTGCCAAAGATCGACATTAGAACAACATGAAAAATTTATATGCAAAACTCAGAAGTGCATAATCAATAAACAGCAAAGGCCGGCGGAAGGCAGGTTCAGCGCGTTCGCCGCAAACCGACCCTGCGTTTAAGGAGGCCGGGTTACCGTGTATAGTTCGAAGGCTGTGGAAAATTCTTTGACCTTATAACAAATTAACAAAGCTCATTTTTGCAGCAGAATTGTACTATCGATAAAGTCAAAGGGCCACGTAACAAAAAGTGTATTTCATTTATTGTTACCATACTTAATTTTTCTTTTTTTTATTTGTGTAACAAAAACTGTGTTTGGGTTGCAAAATATAACAATTGGTTTTGATTTTTATTTTATTAACCACAACTTACAAACTACGTATCAACTCACAACTGTCTGTGTTGACAACTAGCTAACCACTGACTGTATCGTTCTAGCATAATTTAGAGCTATAGACATGCTTATTCAGCATCCCTAACAGGTGCAAATGTGATCTCTCCGAAACTGTCAGCAGCCAAATCCTGCAGTATTGACTGAATTTGTCGTCAGTACGCTACCACAGCTATTTTCCATCCTGTCTTCTCACCAATAACAAACTTTCTTATATTTCACGCCAAAAACTGAAGAATCGTAGCGCCAAATAGTGTGCGCAAATTTTGCTAGCCATAATCGAGCACAACTGGTTCCGCCTTTGCTCTATCAAAAAGGAGATTTCGTAATGGCGAAATTCCTTATTATTCCAAGCTTGTTCACTGCGCTTGAACAAATGAGAATCAGTTGGACGTGAAATAATCCGCCTTTTTAGAAAAACTTCCGAATTCCTGCAGTTATCCGCTTTCGGGCATGAAAACCGTTGGCGTAACGGTTTTTCCATGCACTTCCGCCTATGAAAATCACTGACAATTTCTGTTGAAGGAAGAAGGAAAACGGCCAAATTACAAAGCGGTAAAATATGAAAACTCGCATCTTTGCAAAGTAACCGGATGTATTACACAAAATCGTCAAGAAAATTTACAACACAATTTAAAGCAAAACGGTTTTCGGTATATAAGAAAATACTTATCAATTGTTAATGCTATATAAAAGGAATCCCTGCGTGAAGTAAAAAATTGCGACCGCCGCCCTAAATATTCGTACCAAACTGTTTTTGTAACTCTTCCGGCCGGTAAACACCTTTCTCTGTAATAATTCCAGCTATTAAAGATGCCGGTGTTACATCGAATGATGGATTCCAACAAGATATCCCTAAGAAAAAAACAAATTTAATTATTTTAAAACAATTAAGAATTGTATAAAACACCTTTAGCTGCAATCCTATGTTCACCAACATGCGTCATCTCATGATCGGGCCGTTCTTCAATCACAATATGATCACCACTCACTATATTCATATCGATCGATGTAAATGGTGCAGCTATATAGAATGGTACACCATGGTATTGGGCTAGGACGGCAATTTGATAAGTCCCAATCTTATTTGCTGTATCACCATTAGCAGCCACTCGATCTGCACCGACGACTACAGCCGAAATCTTTCTTAATTTCATTAGAGCAGCCACCATACTGTCAACGATTAATGTGGCCGGGATTTTATCGTGGACTAATTCGTAGGCGGTCAGACGGGCTCCCTGATTGTACGGCCGTGTTTCCGTACAATAAACGTGCTCTATAAATTAGCGAAATTAATAACAAATAATAAAGAGTTTGTCAACCTTTCAGTATGTAATTCTATTACGAGAAAACGGAACTACTGCTTGTGAACACTGCGCGTCTCGGCAAAATTACAGGAGAATTGAGTGAACGACAAAGAAACGGTCCAAGTTTAAGAGCTAAGCTTGCGCTTTAGGTGTAAAGCCCAAGATAAACCAAGAAGAGGAGAGATCAGGCAAATGGCCGCCTTCAATACTTGGAGGATTATAGTTCCTGTCCCCCCTGAACGGTTGGGAAACATTAACGCACCTAATCGTTTCATTGCATGTAAACTACGGATAACACCCAAAGCGGTACCATAACCGGCTGTCGCCAACGATCCCGTATTGCAATGCGTTAAAACACGTATCAAAGCGTCACCTTGGACATGTTTCAAAATCTCAATGGCACCATAATCACCAATTGCCCGATTATCAGCAATATCCTTCTGTAACATTTCTTCAATTGTTGATAAGAATCTAAAAATAGAACATTTCGTAATCCATCAGTAGACCAAAGCGAAAACAAACAAAAAAAACAGCGTTACTTTGATTTCATATCAGTTAAAGGTGTTGCATCATCTTCGGCTAGTCTATTTGCTAATGTAATCAATTCATCGGCGGCTATCTTCATATTAACAGCAGTCGGACGTGCCGACACCAAATAATTCAATTTACCCTCGATCTCTTGCCGTAATTGCCGTTTCGATTCGAAATGTTCATCGTACAATTCAACCGCTAAACTTAAACAGCCAACAATTGCAATCGCAGGCGCCCCACGTACCTACATCAAAATTACAACGATTATAGTGCATGACGATATTTTAGAGAAAAAATCCTACCTGCATCTTATTGATAACCTTCCAACCATCTTCAACGCGTTTCACATGAATATATTTGGATTGTGCTGGTAATAGTAGTTGATCCAAGATTTCTAATGTTTTATTCTCATATTTGATAGCTAAAAGAGTCATTTTGGCACCGGTTAAAACTCCACAGAAAAAAACACAAACTAACCTCAAAAAATTTTTTTTGTCACACCGATAAAATTTACGGATTTATTTGACGACAATTCAATGTCGTCATACTCTATAAAAAGATAAATGAAATGTGATAACATGTGAAGTGAAATAATTCGAATTAAATTAATTAACACATACACAAAGATAGAGTGCGAGAATTGTGGGGTGTTCCTAATTGTCAGATCGGCATGTTGTTTGGCACCAATTTACGAATTAAGCAGATATTCTAATTAGTTTAAAAACGTTACTAATCCCAATTGACGTAAACCACAACCGATTACAATCAGGCGGATTATCGTATTTATTCGCTTTAAAATTGTTGAAATTTTTATAGGTTATGTGAGGTTATGTTTCAAATTGAGGTTGTCTAAATTTGGTGGAGCTTTTCTATAAATAATTATGTTACGGTACTGAAATTTTCGTGCAGACAAATCGACAATGGTAAGTTGAGAGAGTTTTACAAAAATTTTCCGATAGAATTGCGGTTGTTGTATATGTTTCCAGGCGGTTTTGGGGGCCCAATTGGTTATCACACTAGTGATGATTAGTGTTATCCAGAAATTAGGCCATCATTTCTCATTCGGTAGATGGTTGTTGTGTTCAACAGGCCTAATTCGGTATCTATATCCAACTGATTTAGAATTGAAACAATTAGCTAATATACCTAAAGATAAATCGAAGAATAAGAAGAATAAAGGTGTGAATGGTAAAACGTATCAACAGGGTGAAACGTTCCATATACCAAGGAGTTTGGATATACAATTGTCAACAGCTAAAGTTACACATTTAGATGTGGTACATTTACGTTATTATACTGAATATCAATGGATTGTTGATTTTTTTATTTATTCAATGATTGTTTATACGATAACTGAAGTAATTACAGTATAATCATAAAATAATGCTGATTTACGTAATAATTTCGTTATTTTATAGGTTTATACGATATGGTTTCCGATAAAAGATGAAATTAATCTCAGCATATTGTGGTGTAGTTTGATACTATTCTTCTCAATGTATCCTTTCTTTTCTGTTATGCTGCTCCTCTCGAGCTTATCACTCTTATCAGTTAGTAGCTGACAGAGCCGGATCCAGACTAAATTGCGCCCAGGCCAAACAGGAATTTTATATGCCCTTTTCATTATCTATTAAATTATATTCTTCGTCCCATTCGAAACGGCGCCCGAGGCAGATGCTTCCGTGGCCCTCACCTCGGACCGGCACTGCTAGCTGATAGCCCCCGCTTCGCTGAGCACACGATAATATTTGATTGTTGAACCAAATGTGTAATACTGTTTAGAAAGTACCGCTAAATTGACAAAACTTCCGAAATCTAGATTTCAACGTGCTTAAACTATTATCCCTTTTTAACCCCGTTAGAGGGCGAATTTTTAAAAATCCTGATATCGTGATGAGCCAGCGAGTGAGTGAGTGAGTGAGTGAGTGGTAAATCGCTTATATACCGGGTGTTTTTTCTAAATAGGGACAGCTGCGGATCTACTAATAGCCGTCAACTAACAGAAATAAAAGTCCCAAGAATGTGTACATCTGACGATATAAGAAGGAGGGAGTTCTTCTTATATCGTCAGATGTACACGTTCTTGGGACTTTTATTTCTCTTATTTGACGGCTATTGGGAGATCCGCAGCTGTCCCTATTTAGAAAAAACACGCTGTATATGTATATTAGACTTTATGAGAAAAATGGACTTTTTTTCTTTTTTTTTGTTAAAAAAAACACCCTGCAAATATTGTCCAGGATGTCGAAAAAGTGAGCCTGTGAAAGTATCAGCTCTTAATTTTAATATTAACAGTTGCTTCATAGCGATTTTCCATCATGGGAAAAATATTCTCTTGCACTTTGGAATTTTATAACGCACGTTGGGAACCATATTTCGAAATGACTAAAATACATTCTTATAGAAAATTTAACGCTCTATAAAAAGGGTGTCTTACAATTTTTTGTTATATTTAGTCCTTCAAAAGTTATTCAAGGTTAAAGTTGGATTAATAGTAAATTTTTACATTTTTCCAGTTCTTTGACAGAACCTTCAACTTTATGGAAACATTTTATAAAACATTTTTTGTCGGCAATTTTATTCTCTATAACTTTATAAAAGTTTTTGATATTTTTCACAGCTCGAAAGTTATTTTATTCACAGTATTGAGTAGTTATCAATGCGAAAATATTACTAGATATTGCTAGAATACAAAAAAAAATCAGTTAATTGCAAATAACTTACGACCTGTAAAAAATATCAAAAACTTTTATAGAGATAAGTTATAGAGAATAAAATGCTCTACAAAAATGTTCTATAAAATTTTGTCATAAAGTTGATGGTTGCGTCAAAAAACTGGAAAAATATAAAAATTTGCCATTAACCTTGAATAACTTTTGAAGGACTAAATATATCAAAAAATTGTGAGAGACCTTTTTTATAGAGCGTTAAATTTTGTATAACAATATATTTTAGTCATTCCAAAATATTGTTCCCAACGTGACCTATAAAATTCCAAAGTGCAAGAGAATCTTTTTCCCATGTTAATCAAATGGAAAATGGAAGATCGCGATGAGGCACCTGTTAATATTAAAATTAAGAGCTGTTACTGTCACAGGCTCATTTTTTCGATATCCTGAACAATATTTGCAGGGTGCTTTTTGAAGAAAAAAAATAGTCGATTTTTCTGATACAGTCTAATATACCGGGTGTTTTTTTCTAAATAGGGACAGCTGCGGATCTCCGGATCTCCCAGAAGGAGGGGGTCCTTCTTATATCGTCAGATGTACACGTTCTTGGGACTTTTATTTCTCTTAGTTGACGGCTATTGGGAGATCCGCAGCTGTCCCTATTTAGAAAAAACACGCTATATATATATACTATAGATAGATTTGAAGACTGTCATCAAGCGGGAATTTCCCAGGAATCTAATGCGGCTTAAGCTTCAAGACGCTATTCTAAAGGGGGCTCCTTGAAGTGATCCTTTCTCTCCCGCACTGTATCTCTAGATTTTTTCTGTATCTCCTTTTGCCCTAGAATTCCCTTTCTTTTGCGTTATACCCTATTATTTTTCCATTTTCCAGAACCTTGCTCTTTTTCTTAGTCAAGCAAGTCTCTCACTCTCTCTCTCTCAGTCTCTAATTCACTATAGACTACTCTTTATAATGCCCTTATTCCAATTATTTATCTTTCTTCCTTATCCAGTTCGCTTTCGCCTTCCCGCCTCCACGATTCTCACACCAATCAACTTTCATTTCCATATAGAGATTCGGCGACTCTATCTATTACAGTCCATTTCATCTTCTAACGTTTTTTGACTTAAATCATAAATAAAAATTTGTGGTTTACACAATAGACGTAAAATTTACAGTAGCCGTTTGGAGATATCGTAAATCATACAGAGTGGTCGACCAATTCACCATCTGTTTATATACACATTTAGATGTTTCTTGCAGCAGGTACAAAATTGAATTTGTCGACCACTCTGTATGATTTACGATATCTCTAAACGGCTATTGTAAATTTTACGTCGATTGTGTAAACCACAAATTTTTATTTATGATTTAAGTCAAAAAACGTTAGAAGATGAAATGGACTATACCATTAAGTATAAAATTGACTCTAATTTGCCATGTGATTGTTATCAAAATTTTCCTTAATTGATAAAATAGTAAATTATTACTACAATTAACCGTGCAATATTTCAAAGGAGAAGAATCGTTAGGTGAACGTTCAACATGCATCGTTACCGCATTCATTTACTTATTAATATCAATGATTGTTTTGATTATCGATGAGAATACTTTAGAAGTGGGCCTAGAACAAGCTTATACAAGTTTCAATAATAGTGCATCAGTGTTTTTAAGTAAACAAGGCTTGAATACATCGTAAGTTGGATATCTTTTTTAAATTTATTTTTTAATTATTGCAACTGTTTTTGTTGTTATTATTAGTGGTCCCGCATCTAAGATTGTTTTGAAATTCTTCACTGCATTATGGTGTGGTATATTGGGTGCTTTATTCACATTTCCCGGTCTTAGAGTTGCCAAAATGCATTGGGACCTACTTAAGTATATATATATCTCAACTCAATTGAAAACTTTAAATTAAATCAAATCGATTTAGGAGTTTTAGGGAGAGAAAGTTTCTACAAATCTTAATAAATATCAATTTTGCTTTGCCGTTTATTTTGGTTGTGTTATGGATAAAACCGGTAGCAAGGCATTATTTGACTGTACGTTTATTCTCAGGAATGACACAACCTCTGTATGTACGCCAATAGATGGCGCTATTACTATAGATAATTTTGTATTGTTTTGTTATAGTTTAACTGATGACGCATTTGAAACATTACGAATTATCTTGATTGTTGTAACAATGTTTTTAAAATTAGTTCTAATGCCATGGTATTTACAAGCTTATTTAGATATGGCGTACAATCGTACAGAAGAACAAAAGAAAGAGGCTGGACGTATAACGAATATTGATTTACAAAAGAAAATTGCATCAATTTTCTATTATTTATGTGTGGTCACATTACAATATCTATTACCGATTATTATGTGTTTAATATTAGCATTAATATATAAAACATTAGGTGAATTTAGTTGGAATGGTTTCTATAATGATGAATGTCCAGCTATAACGAGTAAAACGATTGATCCGTTCTCGATTAATAATAGTAAAACATTAGTAGATCAATCAAGTGTTGAATTACAGTTAGCTTTAGATGGTTTAAAATCGGTAAATTTGATTGAAAAAATAAAGGAAAACGTTTAATGTGCTGATCGAGATTCGAACCTGGAACTCTCAATTTCCAGTACAAGGATTTGCGATTGGCGAATCAAACGTTTGATCTGATCAATCAATAATAAATATTGTGTTGCAGATATTTACTAAAGACGTGTTTCGTGGTATATTTGGTTTTGCAACATGGTGGTGTTGTTTTGTGTATTTTGCAACAACAGCAACTGGTTTAGCCTACCAATCGTACTTTTCAATAAATTGAATTGTTATAAGACTCGCATTTTATAGCGGAAAAACGTGTGTTTTGTTCAAATTTATTTATTTCAAATAAATACGAGTTATTGCTTGATAATAAAAATATTTATCAGTTGTGGAGGAAGACATATCAAAAACGAACTTTTATGGCAACTTACCTAAACTTACGAAACAGTAATGTTTATTCTCATCGATTTGTTCTATGCCATCGTTAAGTCTGCGTTGTTGTTTGGCCCGTCGAGCTTTTTCCAGACATAGTTTTCTTATTCCACGCACTTTTACTAACGGCTGTCTTTTTTTCTTTGGCATTCCCATTGTTGATGAATTTTCCCCACAACAGTTAGGAAATTCACAAATCTGTTACGAGAACAACACGGCAATACCTTCAAAGAGTTTTTCTCAACTCTTATACCTGAATTGTCCCCAATGCTCTCACTGTCAAAACAGAGAAAGGTTGAGAAGTGATAATAGAAGCGAGAAGAATCAACGAGAAATTGAGGAAAAAAAGTGAAAAAATGCAGAAGACGAAATAGCGGGGGAGGAGGGTTAAACAGAGAAACATACAATAAAATAGACATAACGAAATAAGGAGAAATAGCATGGGAAAGACAAGCTTGAATAGTGAGAGTTCGAGAGGGCGAGTTGGAGGGAGTGACTTATTTGACCGGCTAGTCCCTTTTGCCACGCTTTTGACGCTTTCACGGAAAAGTGGCCAGCGTTTGTGTGTTTTCTAAGATCCGCCACAAAAGATCAATTTATGGTTTATTATGGTACGGTTAGAGCGTTTTCACACGGCGCGATAGCAATACCATATATTGCACGCAATATATAGTAGATAATTTTCGCACAATATTAGATTGCTACAATAAATGGTAGAATACAATATGCGATGTTGTCGAATGGCACAGTCAACGTTGAAATTTCATGGAGAGTAGAGTTTTGCTGCTGGCTCTTGTGAATCGAAGAAGGAAAGGCAAATTAAAAAGAAAGTATAGTGAAAATTTTGAGCTAAGAGATTCGGATTTTAATGCGCAAAACTATAAAATTACCGAACAAAAGAGTCGGTAACAACAGAAGTGATATATTGCCCCTTGTAAATTTACGTGGTACGTGACATTTTGTAAATTTCACAAAATCCATCTGGTTATTTTCAAATACGACCTTTTTTTGGATGATTTACCTACAAGGGGCAATATACCACTTCTGCTGTTACCAATTCTTTTGTTGGGTAATTTTGTGGTTTTGCGCATTAAAATCCGAATCTCTTAGCTCAAAATTTTCACTATATGTACAAAATCGACAATATTGGATTCACCCTCTCTTACAAGTAAGATATGTGGACGGTGTATTTTATACGCTCTTCGAAAAATTACTTGATCATGAAGAAAAATTTTTTAATTATTTTCGCATGAGCCCAGCAACCTTACATTTTTGATGATGATTACTAGTGGTCGTATTTTCATTTTTAATTTGTTGAATCAAACTCATAACACCCATACGAAATCTTAACTTTTGATCTTCGTTAAATTTTTTAACGTAGGGTGTTATAGAAGCAAAGAAACCTGCATCCTCATCTATTTCTGCTGTTAGTTGGGCGGCTTTTAAAATGGTGATATCTGTTGCGTCCATCGTTGATGTGTTCGCTCGTTTTCTTGAACGAGATGAACTTGGTCGTGCTACTGAATCACTCTTCATTGTTTGTGATGAATCTTCATCAGTAGCTTGATTTTGTAGAATTTCCATTAGAAATTGCAGCTGTTCGAAGTAGATGTACTTTTTTGTTCTTTTGTCACCACTTTTTCTTTTCAATGAAAGAGCAAAGGCATCCCGGATGTGCTTCCATTTATCGCGTACTGCTTCTCCTATAAATATAGTATACAATATTAGCGATAACAAAACTTGTTAATTAATTAATAAACCAAAAATCCATTGAAACTCAAATATGGGATATTAATCAATAAATTAACGGATAAAAAAATAATAAGTGGATTACATATGTTTCGGGATAGTAATTTAAATGAACAATCTAATTTTTATAATTATAATGTTCTTACCAAATGTTAAATAGATAATAATTTAATAAAATTAATAAAATAGTAAATTAATTAAGAGATAAAATTGAGATAATTAAAAATTAATTAACGTTCAATTACAAGTTTAGAACCAATTTCAAAACAAATAAATAATTTCCATTCTATACCATATTTAGGGCCTATTTAATTATTTGCGAAGAAAATTTATTAATTAATTAATAACATTGCTAGTATTTTTGTTCATTTACAGGTACACTCACCTCAATAAAGAATGTCCTACTAATAAAACTTGTTGGACAAAGCTTGCTATTTGGGAGTTTATATAAGTGTCTTGTCACAATTGAACCCATTCTATTTAGAGTTGTAAAATTTAAAATTTATGATCAATGGATGGATGATGGTTGTAGATGCCCTAGGGTAGGTGCCATCTGTTCATGTTACAATATATTTATAGATAAAATGTAGAAATTTTGCTTTTACTAGTCATGCAGCCGATTTAAATTCCAATGTCTCCGTTAGTTTGCACTACCCCAAACCTGATATGCATGTTATCGCATAAAATGTTAGTCCCACAGTGGGCAATGCTAAATATTTATCGTGAAATCAGCAATTAAAAAAAACAACCAAAAATCCACGAAAAAGAATAAATTATGGTTGATGCTTAAAATAACTATTTTACAGAAACAATTGTATGGCTATTTGTTTATAATAGTAGAGGTTTTTTTATGGAATTGGCTGTTTAATAACCAAAGTTAAGCCGTTTTTAATTTTCAGCTTTCTATATTTAATAAACTCGTTGAGCACCTTTGGAAAATAGAGAATAGACAAATTTTTGTCCCTCTCAAATCCGGTTTAATTCATATTTGTATTAAATTTCAAGGAAAATACAACTTTTTAAAAATATTTCAAATATATTCACAGAAGACCTTATACCTGACAACTTTTACACACCTCAATACCCCTTTTCTATCAATACCTACAACTATAAATAAACATAAACTTTACTAAAATCTATAGGATACGTTTACGTTAATGAATTGCAACCTGTTTGTGTTATTGCTGAAATATCAACATTTCAAATAAATATTGTAATTGTAAAATTTTATTTTAATTAGAGAATTCATACGCATATACGGTCTTTTTAGTTAAGTGAAAAATAACTCGGACATTTAAATTTAAACCGACTACTACCTGACTTTACATCTTACTTTTATAAGTGTAACATGGATGGATGGCAATACCCTGAATTTTGAACCAACACCATCATCTATCTCTCACCAATAAATTTTATTTTTTACAACTTGGTTCAATTGTGAGAAGATAGTTTTATGAACTGCTTTTGTACGCCAATTTCTTTTGTTAGGACATTCCTTTCTGCGTTGACTGTATCTGGCGAGTGGAAACACATTCACGGATTTACACTACAGTTATCGGTTGGGGATTTCAACCATAAGTGAAATTGTACGTTCAGTTTGTCGACAAATTTGGCCAATTTTGAAAGAAGAGTATTTAGGCCAACCTTCTCTAGAACAATGGATAGATATAGCAGAAAATTTTCAAAGAATGTCACATTTTCCCCACTGCATTGGAGCTGTTGATGGAAACCATATACGGGTTCAAAAATTTCGACATAGTGGATTCATGAACGTCAATTATAAACAATATTTTTCTATAGTTCTGATGGCAGTGACAGACGCCTCATAAGTTTATTAACGTAGATATAGGGGCATATGGCAAAGATTGTGATTCATCAATATTTCAACAAGCTGTATTTTGGAAAAAGTTGAAAAATGGCTCCCTAAATATTCCTGATCCAGCAGGATACTATCGTGCCTTTTGTTTTGGTTGGCGATGAAGCATTTGCCTTACATAAGAACCTGTTACGACCATTTGGGGGACATAATCTTAGTGTGACAAAAAGGATTTTTAATTATCGTTTAACTAGAGCTCGCAGATTTGTCGGGTGTGTATTTGGCATACTGGCTAACAAATGGAGAATTTTCCACAGAGCTTTGAATGTTTCCAAAGAATTTGCCAAAGATATAGTCAAGGCTATTGTTATTTTACATAATTTGGTTCGAGAAAGAGATGGTTTGCGTTCAAGTGATATGTTGGTACACACACAGAAGGACTACAAAATATACCCCAAGGCACATGTGTTAGGGGTGGAAGACAAGCAAAGAGTACGAGATGATTTTGCAAAATACTTTATACTTCGACAGAATCGTTAGCTTGGCAAATGGAAAAAATATAGTACATACGTAAAACTACTTTAAAAAAATAAAACCTAAATAAATTGGAAGCCTTACCTGCTCGTAATTTTTAACTCTCTTCTAAGTTTTCATAATTTTCTATTAGAAAATTATAAATCTCCGACCACGCATTTCCTTTTTTTATTCGGTGTTTAAAATCATCACACGTTTTGTCCCATATACAGGGGCTTTGTTCAATTAATTCAATAAGATCCAGAGGATCATACGTATATTTAATTTTTTTCGACATGATAAACGTCTTGCAAAAGTGTACGATTAAAACTGAACGAATTGTTACAATAATCGGTCGGTAGTGTGAAAACAACCATACACTTGTAGGAGTTTTTACAAGGGTAGCAATAAAATATTGCGCGATATCTGTAGATCAAATGGTCTGTATTTGCGATATAGCGCTATTGCCACCATACCATTCATCGCGTCACGTACGTGTGAAAGCTGGTATATGTGGTTTCATTGCTAACAATATATTGTCCCCGTGTGAAAACGTTGTTAGACTAAAATCGTACATTTGCACATTCTTTCCCCTTTGTTTTTTTTGGAATGAATTGTTATCCTCGCGTCTCAGTTTTGCCCAAATACATTCCCTACTGTTATTTTTATTGAAGGAAAGACGGAATATAGATAGGGGGGGGGGCGAACAGGTAAGAACGGTTTCACGGTTTCGTAGAAACTTTGCAATATAGCCAGGTCCGGCACTAGGGTATAAGCGCCCTTCACATTATTTTTTTAAATATAATTTAAAGCTCATTTTAGCGCCCCCTAAATCGGGGCGCCCGCCTGCAGTGCATCCCTTGCTGGCCCGTTATCGCCGGCCGTGAATATAGAGATGAGTCAAACAAAGATGAGAGAGATTGAACCGATTGAACAATTATTGTTATAAGTCGCGCGTTTTAGATTGGCAGGAACTGGGGATGCGCAGTGAATCAATTTTTGATTCACTGCGCATTTATTTGAATTTTTCCAGTGGCGTAGTCATTACAAAATGAACGTAAAGAGAACTCATCGAGCAAAAGATCACTAGATTTGACAGATGTCTCGTTAAACAAAGTACATAATCCCAAGAAAGTAAGCGAAGCTATGGATACAAAGAATGAAATTCCTAAAAATATCACTAAATTCAAGGGTACCAACTTAAATCTAGGAACCCTTTAGTCGGTTAATTTTGTATAGTATAATTAAGTGGGTTAAATATTGTAAATATATATATATATATATATATATATATATATATATATTAGACTGTATCAGAAAAATCGAGTATTTTTTTTTCAAAAGGCACCCTGCAAATATTGTTCAGGATGTCGAAACAATGGGCCTGTGAAAATATCAGCTCTTAATTTTAATATCTACAGGTGCCTCATCGCGATTTTCTATTTCCCATTTGATTAACATGGGAAAAAGATTCTCTTGCACTTTGGAATTTTATAGCTCACGTTGAGAACAATATTCCGAAATGACTGAACTTCGCTCTTATACAAAATTTAACGCTCTACAAAAAAGGTCTCTTAGAATTTTTTGATATATTTAGTCCTTCAAAATTTATTCAGGGTTAATGGTAAATTTTTACATTTTTCCAATTTTTTGACGCAACCATCGACTTCTTGGGCAAATTTTATAGAACATTTTTGTAGGGCATTTTATTCTCTATAACTTATCTTTTTAAAAGTTTTCGATATTTCTTACAGGTCGTAAGTTATTTGCAATGAACTGATTTTTTTTATTCTAGAAATTTCTAGTAATATTTTCGCATTCAATACTGTGAGTCAAATAACTTTCGATCTGTAAAAAATATCAAAAACTTTTATGGAGATAAGTTATAGAGAATAAAATGCTCTACAAAAATGTTCTATAAAATTTTCCATAAAGTTGATGATTACGTCAAAAAATTGGAAAAATGTAAAAATTTACCATTAACCCTGAATAAATTTTGAAGGACTAAATATATCAAAAAATTCTAAGAGACCTTTTTTGTAGAGCGGTAAATTTTGTATAAGACTATACTTTAGTAATTTCGAAATATTGTTTCGAATGTGAGCTATAAAATTCCAAAGTGCAAGAGAATCTTTTTCCCATGTTAATCAAATGGGAAATAGAAAATCGCGATGAGGCACCTGTAAATATTAAAATTAAGAGCTGATATTTTCACAGGCCCATTGTTTCGACATCCTGAACAATATTTGCAGGGTGCCTTTCGAAAAAAAAAATAGTCGATTTTTCTGATACAGTCTAATATATATATATATATATATATATATATATATATATATATATATTTGAGAATTAAAATTTATATATTTATATTACTCTTCATTAGATATACTTTTCGCATGATTTAATTTATTTATCTATCTTTTACTGTCTAACATTTTCTACGTTACGCTACTGAACTACGAATCTATTGTCAGATTTTCCCGATAGTTGCAATACGTTACTTACGAATGTGAACGCCGACATTTGTCGTCATGTGTTTTAACTTTTCCTTACGTTAAATAACGTTAACTTAGGGGGCGTCCGTAGATTACGTGAGGTGTTTATGGAGGGGTGGAGGTCGAGTCGATTCTCACGTGTGGGAGGGGTCTCGGCAAATATTACATAATTTTTTCCCCGCAAGAAACAGTGTAAAATTGCGAAAAGATAGGATTAAATTAAAGTAAAACATGTTTCTTGACTAAAATATGATAAAATCTGACACAATAATATTTATCGTTGAAATCCGCCAAGCAGCACAGTAGCCCTTCGATTGTTTAGGCGCCGTAGGGCGGCAAAACGCGCGACTCGGCGCACGCGATAACGTACGAGTCAAGTAACAGCGGCACACGCAAAGCATTAATTTAAGCATTTAAGTATTTTACGATTAAGCAATCTTAAATTCTAGTCTTTACTAGTATTAAAAATGTTTGAAAAATCTCACGTGAGATTAAGGTCGGGGGGTAGGCGGTCGAACCAAACCTCACAAGATTTGACCAGGGGGGCGGATGGGTCAGAAAATTGTCAAAAACGCCTCACGTCATTTATGGAAGCCTACTTATGTTACGTTAGGTGGATATGAATAACGCTTAACACAACTTGAGTTAAGTTGTGTAATTTTAATATAATAACACCTAGTGGGTAGCTGAGGTGGACTTAGGAAGGTATACATCGCCTTAGTCTCATAAAGCCTAAAGGTCGCACTTTCAACTTTACAAGAATTTTCTCTCTCTCATAGATTCTCCGTCCCGGCCTTCAACCGTCCTTAATCCGCCTCTGCAATCAAGTGGCCCACGTGATTCAATACCTCCACCTTTTATTTACATTTCAACAATATTTTTCCACTAATGTAGAATATCTTTTTTTTTTATTTAATTGTGTAACGACTAATAAATGTACAGTTCATGTTGACTCATTAAATTCCACAATTTTTTCATTTACTAACAAAATTACCTAAAATGATTCTTTATATGGAATTACGTAGAAAATTTGCATTATTTATTCAAATTAGTCATTGAACGCGTTTTTTTGCTTGTTTCAATGCTTCTTAGAAGGGGAACGTTGACGCAAACGAGTCAATGAAACAACAGAAATTAATTACGAATCGATAATTTTCAATATTGTATGTGACGGAAATGTATTTGCGATGATTTTTCCATGTATAATAAGCACGGAATCATACCAAATCATACCTTATCAATGCGGTCTATTTTATCAAAATTTTCCCATTCCTAACCTTGAACGTAACACGTGATTCTAGCGATTCTAGCACTATTGATTTTTCACCGGCCTTGATAAATTATAGTTTATCTACAAACGATCATTTTAAAAATTGTGTAATTCTCAACAAGATTTTTGATAATTCTTATTAATTTTAATTTAAAACTTTCGGGTCTATTTCAAATTTACCGCCATTTCAACAACCAATCACATCCACAAATTATCTATAACTTTAATTATGGTTCAATTAGGATAATTAATCGTTTTTGATATGGAATTTGGATAAAAAATCATCAATTTTAAAATTTCCAATCATGCAATGTTCATAATTAATTCGATTTCATTGAAAAATCGACATTTTTTTTGTTCTGGATTCTTTAACGAACATTCTAGATTAAAATTTCCAACCAATCAGTGATAAGTAGCGATTGAAGTTCTCGAATACGATTGGTTGGTTGGTGGAAATTTCTAGAAGCATAACGACCTCACTTAAAAGGCGGCCATTTCCTAAAACCGCCCGATTCCGTTGTCACACTTCAAGTTGTCTGCACGTGGCTTGTTACGCTTGAAAATTAACCGAAACTTAAGAAATTATAGAAAATTTACTGCAACTAATCAAATAAACAAAAGTAAGTTTTTCATTAGTTAAAAATAATGTTCATTCGAAAATTCAGAAAAATTATTAAAATTGATTGAGGCACGATATCGTAGCGTGGTAGTTAATCAATTTGGAATTTTCCTAAAACTCTGACTTCTCAAATTAATGCCCCATTGTTTTCTCGTTTAGATGGCCAAAGCACCTGCAGTTGGTATTGATCTTGGTACAACATACTCCTGTGTCGGAGTTTTCCAACATGGTAAAGTCGAAATTATCGCAAATGATCAAGGAAACCGTACAACACCATCTTATGTTGCCTTCACCGATACCGAGCGTCTCATCGGTGATGCTGCCAAAAATCAAGTAGCAATGAACCCCAATAACACAATTTTTGGTGAGTCTCTCTTTTTGGAATTCACACTACACGCCTTGAAGGTGTTGAAGTTTATCGATTTTTCGTGTAAAGACCGCAGGTCAAGGTCATGTGATATAATGCCGCCATTTTTCCGTATTTGCATACAGGAAGCAGTCGGTAAAAACGGCAACTAATCATAGCGTGCACTCATTGGTTAGAGCTAATCCTATTATGACCAATGAGAGCACGCTTTATTGGATCCAAAATACAAGGAATTTATAGTAAACGCATCGGTTTAAGTGATTGGCGTATCACATGTAATCTCGATCATTATCTTCATTACGTCTTTTATTAAAAATAAATCACTAATTACTTTGATTTTAACTACGAAAATAGCGGTAAATTCAAATTATGATGATAACTTTACAGACTAGAGTCTATGAACTATTCGCTAGATAGTACTGTGATTATTTATCTTCTTCTGAATGTTGTTATTTTACTTTAGAATAATTCTTTTATAAGTTGATAGAGTTCTAATTGGTATTTTTGTTGTAATTTCTACGTAACGAAGACGAGAAACAACGTAATACAATCTCTGCTAAGAATGCATTGGAATCGTACTGTTTCAACATAAAAAGTACAATGGAAGATGATAAGATTAAGGATAAAATCACAGACAGCGAACGTCAATCAGTTATGGATAAGTGTAATGAAGTTATTGCATGGTTGGATGCTAATCAATTAGCTGAAAAAGAAGAATATGAACATAAACAAAAAGAACTGGAAAGTTTATGTAATCCAATTGTTACGAAATTGTATCAAGGTGCTGGTGCACCACCTGGTGGTATGCCAGGTTTCCCCGGTGGTGCTGCACCAGGTGCTGGTGGTGCCTCAGCTGGTACCGGTGGTGGTGCTGGACCAACTATTGAAGAAGTCGATTAAATTATTTAAAATTAATCTCATTCCATATTTTTTTTGTATGTTAATTTCTGCATTCAGTTTACAGTATTATTATTGCAGACAAATTGTGTTTTGTTTTCGGCAATTTTTAAGTGTGAACACCATCTTGTGTAACCGTCAACAATAGTAAATTTTTTTTGGAATCCAAGACTGTTTTGATTGAAAAAGAACCTTTCCTTATTCCTTTGTTTTCTATATTTATTGCTATTAGGGGTGTTGAAGATCTCAACTGTAGCTTTTCAGGGATTTTATAAAGAATCACCGTAAATCGATAAAATTGAAAAAATTAGGTCGTGTGGTTTTTGCCCCCCTTTGGATAGAACATCCGGTACATACTAGGGCACATGCTCAATTGAGCAACGCGAACATTTGGGTAATTAGACAATGATAAAAATAGAATTTGCTATAGTTCGAAAAAGAACAGATCATTAGAAGTATGTGTATTGTTGACTGACAGACATTTCTACGAAAAAAAAAATTGCTTTATAATCGTGTCGATTTTTTATTTACAACAAAAAGAATTGTAAGTAAAAAACAACCGAACGCATCAAGAATGCAAAATTCTCGCATAGAAAAGTGCTGATTTCATTAATATGAATATTGTACGTCGCTGCATTCTAGGTTGGTAGCCCTGATCGCGTAGTTGAAATCAATCGTAGTTCAAACACTGCGAAATTTTGAAAAACAGCCGCCTATTGTGTAAATTAATTTATTAATTTTAACATTAGTTAAATTGCAAAAATATCGATTAGAATCAACGTAAAATCCAATAAATTAATTTGGGACAACAAATATTTAATCAAGTGTGGATCCTAATCTCAATATTTAGATAAGACGCTTATCAGTCTGGTATTTTTCGTTTTCAGCTTCAAGAGGCGTCTCGATAGTCGGGCCAACAATTAGATTGATCAAACACAGAAATCGTCGAGAAAACAGTAAGTTTTTTCCTCCAAATTTTATAAATAAAACACTTGTTTGTCGGGCAATTTCCTCTAATAAACATCGTAAACTTTATCTTTGTTTAATGTTATTACTACAAAATTGACACCATTAGATTCAAATAGATATATAAGCGACTATCGAGAATATTTCTAGTCTCAATTATCTATCGATTAAGTGCCGGTTGTTGCTCGAACATTCCAAAAAGAATGGCAATTGTTGCATATTTAATAACGCACAAAGTAATTGTTTTGTTAATTGTAGCAGTTGCGGCATTTGGTACTTCAACAATTGTATTAGCCGTCAAGAATACGGATTTAAGAGAACAATTAAACGAAAAGGATTTAATAACAACGACAATATCGCCGTTTCCGACAACACCAGCACCGATAGATATGTCTAAATATCGATTACCACGCAATGTGATTCCTGATAGCTATGATTTGTATTTGTATCCGAATCTTCAGAGTGGCTTGTTTAATGGTAAAGTTACGGTAATAGCGCACATCCAAGAAACCACCAAGAGTATCATTTTAAATACAAATAAATTGGAGATAACTAAAGTTATAGTAAATGATAACGAACAAATCCAATTTAATATCGATGCCGACTATGAACGGGTGATAATAACACGCATCGATGGTCGTAATTTTGATGTTGGTGATGTTACGATTATGTTGGAATATAAGGGTGATCTGAGGACCGGAATTGTTGGTCTTTATAGGAGTTCGTATAATAATAATGGCACACAAAGGTGAGTTACGACCTTTTTTTTCTTGATTTTTCTGCACGGATATTGACGGCCCGTAAAGGGTTTGTGCAGTTTGTTGCAGTTTAAAACAAAGAGGGTTATTTTCATAGTATACAGGAGGTAGCACATAATTTTATTTTAGAAATAAATAATTCTTTTGGTCAGTGAAAGTTTTCACGTAGGTAATTTGGAAATATGAAAAGAATGCAGTCACTTTTGCAATTCTTGCAAAGGAAAATCACTGAAGTGAATCTTTAGGCTATTTAAGGTACCCAGGTAGGAACTCCCGGTACTCACAACAGGGCAAGTCTTGGGGCGGTTGTTAATTGCCAAGCCTTGGGGTACAAGCTTGGTAAGCTTGGGTAAACAAAAGAAATTTCACTGAATCTAAAATCGTTTTGATTTATTTGATTGGATTATTATCTATTAATCTATCTATTATCTATTAAAAACAATTTAGACCTGGCCCGTGGATATCATTTCAAAGTTAAAGCAGGCTTTGGTCTAAGCTGGGTTCCAGGCTCGGCCCAAGTATGATAAGTCTTGGCACTAGCTTGGACCAAGACTGGGCGAATTGTAAATACCTGCCTGGGTATGAGCAGGGCAGGCTACAGTGTGACATCAAATAAGGCAGCTGCGTGGGACGGCATAATTTTCGGCGTGGCATTTTTTACTGCGTCTTACACTTCAAGAGATTAACTGTTTGTTATGATTTTTTCGAGGAGACGGGCCGAAAATAAGATTACCTGAAGCGTTATGAAATCTTAGGCCGTCCCTGGGTATGAGAATAACTTTTTCTAGTAAAAACCGAGTTTTGTTATCTTTAGGCCACTGAATAGTTTCGATTAATTAATTAAAGGCTAGATAAAGGGAATGATATATGATACTTAACTTGTATCGCAATAACAATAAATGGTAATAATTAAAAATGATTAATGTGAATTTTAAAAAATATTGCGCAGGCTGTATTATTGAGTTTTTTAAATATCGGTAGATGGCGAAATAAAAATTACCAAATCCGCTTGCACTCTGGAGGTCATTAGAATTTTTTCGTGACTCTTGACATAAAAATATCTTCAGATAAGAGAACGGTTTTTCCCATGTACTATGGATCCAATTCAAGGGCGACTTTAAGCGTTAATTAGATAAAGTTACAAGGTACTTAGCGGCCTTTCAACTTCACGCTTTATAGATTTGTTGAAAGTTTCGCAATATTCTGACGGTTCAAAGAATTCGAGTTATTGATCAGTACCGTATTTAAACAACTTAAGGGGGTCCTCTGGTTTGACGTCCTGATTTTTGAGCAATCTTTGGGATTTTTTTGTAAAGACCAATGAAATGATAGAACTTTGAACTTTTTACCAGTTATTTATACATATTTCAAGAATATATAGTTGAATTTTTACCCAAAAATATTTGGTAGAATTAAAGTTATAGTGGTCTGAAGACACCCGCCTCAAAAAAATGGACGCCCACTTCCTCCATGATATCAGTTGATAGGCTTATCCGAAACAAAAAAATCCAGCGGGGCTTTAATCTGTATACTTAAATTCATCGAGTGGACTACGATCAAAAAAAAAATTTGAAAATTGGATGTTTGACAGCATAGATAAGTTTTGACAGACTTCGGAACAAAAAAGTTCGAATTTCATGTATTTTTTGTCAAGCTTTTGAAACAAAAAAAAAATAGAAATTTTCAAAATTTTGGGATGATAATAGTCCACTCGATGCGTCTATATGTACTGAGTAGACTCTATAAATTTGAAGTAAATCGGCCAGGCCGTTTTTGAGATATGATGCAGGAAAGTTTGAAAAACATGGTTTTGAGAAAAACGCGTTTAAAGTTTCAAGCGCTCCGCTCAACGCTCCAAACACTTGTCCCTTCTAACTGCTGTATCTTTTTAATGGCTTCGAATATCAAAAAATTAATTTACTTCCACATTCTAGACACATTAAGGAAACAATTTATGCAAAAAAAACAAATTCGATTTTTTGCAATTGTTAAATCAGAGCACCCCCTTAAGGGCCGTTTCTAGGATTGTTTTATTACCACCGAAGGCATAGAGTAGAAGAATTTCTATCGGAATATGGAACGGAATAAAACGATTGTAGAATCGTCTGTAAATCTAGTTTTTATATGACATATTCCACTAAAATAATGTTTGGACATAAGATAACGTACCCAGTACTCGAACAACACAAAAAATGGGAAATCAAATCAAAATAATTATAAATTCATTAATTTGAATATTGCGATGTTGAGAATAACCGGTGCATACCACTTTTGTCATGAAAATGTTGCTTAACTGTGGAATTAGTAAACAGAAAAAAAAACTACTACTGATTTTTTAGTACATTTTAAAGAGCTTGTTATCCAAAATTAACCAAATTTTTAGAAGAAACATCTTTTGGATTGAATTAAGTAAGTTTCTTTAGTACCTTGAAATCTGTTCATCTACTGGGTACATTACCCTATTCCCAAACCATCAAAAGGGTGATTAGAAGTTGCACGCGTAGCGTTCACTGTTGGACGAACGCACTTGTGTGGAACATTCTGTATTTATTCCACATATTTATACAATAAATTTGTCAACACTTAATTTCGTTAAAAGAAATTAATTCATGAGTAAGCGCATCGTAGTAACCATTGTCCATTTTTTATTATAAAATACGTAGTACTCCCTTCCTCTTCAATCAAACCATCCGGGGACCCGTTATATATCCATAAGCGCACAACAAATGCAAAAGTAAAAGTATACAAAAGTGAAAACTTGAAATTTACACATTTTGTGATTGAATAATTGAATAATTTTATAATATAGAAAAAAAATGGTTAATTCGCATAATAGTGATAATCAAGAACGCGACCAACAAAGATCCAAACGCAAATTAAAACGAACAATAGGTGTATTAATTAGTTGTTGCTTGTTTCTAACAATTATTTGTATTTGTTTATTAACAGCACTCGTTTTGATTGGTAAACATATTGTGAATAATTCAAATACAGTAAATTTAACAAATACGAAATCAAATCAAATCAAATCGAATTTAAAACGTTTATCAAACGATACGGTACCGATCCATTATGATATCGTATTAAAACCTGATTTAATTAATGGTAAATTTGTTGGTAATACGAATATAACAATAAATTTAAAACGGTTTAAACGTGAAATTATAATAAATACAAAATATTTAAATATTGTTGATGTTGTGTTGAAATCTAAACAAAATTCGAATGTTACATTTGAGATTCAACAAATTAACGAGAATAAAAACGATGAGATTCTTATACTTCGATTTAAGAATTATTTAAATACCGGCATCTATTATTTATTGATTAATTATAATGGTGATTTGTTGAATAAAATTGTGGGTTTCTATCGTAGTCAATATATTAATAAAAGTGCTAATCAAACCAGGTAATTTCATTTCTGTTTGGGGACATGGTTGTTAAACGATGAAGGTTTTCTCGGATTATATAATCCTAGTCATTTCCGAATATTATGTTGTTTGTTTCATTTGCAATTATTTACGATTACAAAAAGAATGTGTTTCACTTGTTTGAAATTAAACAAATTTACTGTTGCAGTGGGAGAGAAAGTGAAATCGGTGTGATAACAAAAAAGAAGTGAATGAAAGTTGTTTTGGCTTTTTTCGTATAGTTTTCCAATATTATTTGCATGTCCAACAAAGCGAAGCGAATCGGGGCAGAATAGTATTTAAGCCAGCGTTCCTATTCTGCCGCCTATCAAGTGTGATTGATGAATTTTTCGATCTTAATAGGTACGGCTAATACTGTAACTATACTCTGTTCATTATTTATTTGATAAATTTCAACTGCATACAACTGTGTCCAAATATAGCGATTTTGCAAATATTCAGGTGCAACTGCTGTTGAAAATATCTCAAATAAATAGTGTATAGAGTATAGCATCATGCTTTTTATTATACAACTTGTTTTATTACGTTTCCTATTCTGCCCCGTTTTCTCTATAAAAACTCTAAAACACAAAGTCAAAAATTTCAAGTTGGGTCTTAGCTCAGTAAAGATCATTCTTTGTAATAGCCTCACGGCACAAAATTCGGAAGTTGTAGTGTTTTTTTTTTGTTCAGAACGTTCATCTTTAGCACAGTAGCTTCTTTTGTTTTGAAGGCTCGGCTTGATTACTTCTGACGCATTCCGAAGTGAGCAAGCTTAGTCAAAATCTGGTATTAGACGAATTTTATTACTAACTGTGAGAAATGGCTCTATGAGTGGCACTCGGGTCATGGTAGGCCCTCTTGCACCCCCCTCGATACGCTACTGCGTCATAATTATAAGAAGCGGTAATTTCGCAAAAATATCATTCTTAAAAGTTTTGTTGGAAGCAGAAATCTGCAAAAGTCATCTATCGAGGGAATCTATCGGTTTGCTAATATAAAAAGATTTATTCATCTAAATGATGCAAGTTGAAAATTTCCTACCCAGTGCTGGTTCGAGGGGAGGGCCACAGAGGCACCTGCCCTGGGCGCCGTTTAAATAGGTCGTATGAAACTCTTGTTTGCCCCGGGCGCAATTGAGTCTCGGTCCGGCTCTGTTTCTACCTTCTTTTGAACAGTTTCCTAACAATTTATTTTTATCGAAAGAGCCAATCAGGGGCACAATAGGATATCGAACATTCAGGAGAAAGTGTTAAAAAAGTACAGAAAATCAAAAGTTTCTTTATAAGAAAATATAAGAGGCTTTTCCCATTCTGTCCTCGACTAATAAAGTCTCTTAAAAATTGCTATCAAAAGACCAGCTAAGATGTTACGAGTTCTCGATGCTATATGCTATATTTTAGCTTAAGCTTTTCTATACTCAATTCACTATCTATTTAATACGTTTCAAATATAAAGGATGCAAGTTGCACGTTTCAAAAGTGTAACCTTCTTGTCGTTTCAACGAAGCCAAAATTTTGGAACTTCTCAAACATTCACTTGCATCTTTGATATTGGAAATATACCAACAGGACCGGCTCGAGGCCTCAGTAAAGCACGCATAATTTCAGGGTTGGTAAAAACAGTCTGAATTTCGATGGAAAATTAACGTTTTTATAACTTTTCTGATAGTAAGTTTGCCTCGAGCGCCAAAAAAGCTTGAGCCACCCCTTGTAGTGGGTGGTAATCAGAGCCTTTGTCAGATCTTTAACATCTTTATTCAACTATTGCTAACGTCCACAGGCACGGCTAGACGACTACTGTTCTGTTGGGAACGTTGTCTCACTTACCCTCTCAAGGGGTAGCTCGGGGTTAGGTTACCTATCTAAGCCCTACGGAGCCCTGTACATGAACTAAATAGTGTATATTATTCATTTTATCACATAACTTGTCACTATTTGTTTGGTCGAACTTTACGTTTCCTATTCTGCCCCTTCTCTTCTATAAAAACACTAACGATTTCAAGTCAGGTCAGGACAAGTTAGAAAAGCTAATTCTTTGAAATAGTCTTAGGGCAAAAAAACTGGAGTTATTGAATCATAAATGCAGCATTTTTTCTTCAATTATGTCCTCACTCAAGTAATGTGTACAGAAAGGTCATCTTCAGCACTTCTTTAGTTTTCAAGGACTTACTTGATTACTACTGATGCATTCAGATGTGAGCAGGCGTGGCCGAAATGTGATGTTAAACAAATTTTAATTCGATTTATCCATACAAATGTAGACCAGAAAGAATAGAAACCGTTCCCGTAAGTGCCAAAAACTTGGGCAACGGTTTTCTAGTATGCACGAGTCGCTAAAATTGTTTCAAGAGAATGCATCATTGCTAAAAGTAGTCGTAATTTTGCAAAAATAATATTTTTGAGAGTTTGTTGAAAAAGTGTTTTTTTATTTATTTCTTTTAATGCCTTCTTTCGAACACTTTTCTAATAATTTAGTTTTATCAAAAGGGTCTTAATTCTAATGGAAAATGAACTTTTTTATAAATTTTCCTTTATGTAGTAAGTTTGGTTCAAGCGCCAGGACAGCTCGAGCTGGCCCTGTACATCAAATCTTCATCATATAACTTGTCGAATTTAACGTTTCCTATTCTGCCCCGTTTACTCTATACAAACTACTCTGCAGTCAAAGAAATTTGATTTTAATAAGTTCTGTCTCTATAGGTACATAGCCACGTCAAAATTCGAGCCAACCTATGCCCGGCAAGCTTATCCATGCTTCGATGAGCCCAATTTAAAAGCCAAATACACGGTACATTTATTAAAACCAAACGATAAGAATTACATTGCCTTATCAAATTATCCACAATCTGTAAGTTGTTTTTTTTTTTGACTATCAATAAGTAATAATAACTATAGAACTAATTGGTGATTTTGTAGAGTGAAGAAATTGTAAATGATGGAATTCTGGTACATTTCGATACAACCGTACCAATGTCAACATATCTATCCTGTTTTATAGTATCAGATTTCATTCATAGTGAAACCAATTTTGATAATAATGGTACAAAAATACCGTTTCGTGTCTATGCTAGTCCTGGCCAATTAGAGAAAACAACCTATGCTGGTTATGTTGGCAAGACTGCAATTGAATATTATATTAAATACTTCAACATACCGTATCCATTACCGAAATTAGGTAACAATTTTTGCAATTAATAAATAGTTATTTACTGTACAAGGTGGTAAAGTCATACTTTATCCACGAGCGGATAGTTTCCATGAGTGGATAAAGGGACTTTAACGCCAATACTTGCCCTTAAAACTGTTTTTTATTCATTTAATTTTTTCAATTTTCTAAGAAGTTATATTTCTATTGGATATCTTTAAACAACAATCAATTGTTTTTGTTTATTTGCTGTCAGTTGCCAAAGACAACACTTTTCTTGACCACGATGGTAAAGTAGCACTTTACCGTTGAGGTGGGTAAAGTACTATTTTACCATTGAGTTTTTAGTGGGTAAAGTATTACTTTAACAGTAAGTATTGGAAAAAAATTTTTGATTACAGTTTTTGTTTTGTTTAGATCTTGTAGCTATTCCGGATTTTGTATCCGGTGCAATGGAGCATTGGGGCTTGGTAACTTTCCGAGAGACAGCTCTATTGTATACGAATAAGACCCATTCCTCAGCTAATCAACAACGTGTCGCTACTGTTGTGGCACATGAATTGGCGCATAGTTGGTTTGGTAATCTAGTCACAATGAATTGGTGGGATAATTTGTGGTTAAATGAAGGTTTTGCTACTTATATTGAGTATAAAGGTGTAAATGCAGCTGAACCAGATTGGAATATGGTATAACATCTTGTTCGTTGATTAATTTACAAATAATAACAAATTATTTGCAGTTAGATCAATTCGTAGTCAATGAATTGCATTCAATCCTCAAACTGGACGCTACACAAGGCTCACATCCTATCATACAAACGGTTACTACACCTGATCAAATTACTGAAGTATTTGATTCGATTTCGTATAATAAGGTAAGTCTGTTAAGGTAGTAGCTCAAGCGAGGGGCGGCTGCAGACTTTTGAAGACCTAAAATTTAACAAATTGGAGAGATACCTACACAAATAGCAACTTTTGGATGTGTTCCTCTCTATCTCTCACTCTAACTCTCTCTGTCTCTTCCTTTGTGTCTCTATCACCCTCTTTCTTTCCCACCCTTCCTCTGTGTCTTTGTCCTTTTCTATGTTTCTCTCTATCTCTTCGTCTCTTCTTTTGTCTTTCCTTTCCTTTCTCTACCTCCCACACCCCTCTCTCTCTCGGTTCCTCCTCTCTCTGTCATGGTCTCTCTCCCTCTCCCTCTCTCTCTGTCGCTCCCTATTTCACTCTCTTTCTCTTCCTCTGTCTCTTCCTCACTCTTGGTGTTTCTTTGAATCAGAGACTGCAGCTCAAGCCTCATTAGCCTCTGCCTCAAGCTATTATTTTAGTACCTTTGCAAAGTGGCTGTTTAAAAGTATCATTAATTCGATAGGGTGCATCAGTTTTACGAATGCTGGAAGACGCTGTTGGCGAAGAGAATTTCCGTCGTGGTGTTACGAATTATTTGAATGCTCATCGATACGGTAATGCAATCACACAAGATCTATGGAATGAATTACAGAATGTGATCACAACAAATAACGATAAGAATCAATTGAATATTACCGAATTTATGAATACATTTACAATACAAATGGGTTATCCTATCTTAACGGTTGAAATTGTTGATGATAAATATGTGTTGAAACAAAAACGATTCTTAACAGATCCAGATGCAGCAGCAAATGGTGATAATTCATCACCATTAGGGTAAACTTGTTTTCGACGGTGTGTGAGACTATTTTATTAATAATTTGGATCTTCTAGGTACAAATGGACAGTTCCTGTAACTTACATTACCGACCTGAATAGTACAAAGTCTGAAATGTTCTGGTTCCATCATGAAATGGATAGTTGTAAGTTTTTCCTCAACTAATCATAAATTGCCCTCTGAGAGACTGAATCAAAATAAGAGAAACAATTACAAATTATGTCCTCATCCAAAAATTTGTACAGGAGGCCCACTTTTAGCACAATTTGTTTGTTTTCAAAGCTTTACTTGATTACTTCTTTTTTTCTATTTCATTTTTCTTTTTATCTGTGATAAAGTCGTGTAATAGAGTAGTTAGCTCTGCTTGAGAGAGACAGTGAGTCAGAGGGCGAAACACATAGGGAGTGACAGAGACAGAGAGAGAGGGAGAGGTAGGAATAGGGAAAGAGATCAAGACACAGGGAGTCACACAGAGACAAATGAAAAGACTGAGGAGGAACAGAGAGACAGGAGGAAAGACAGAGGGAGAGAGTGGGACAGAGACAGAAGAAGAGATAGAGGGAGAGACATTCAAAAATTCTTATTTGTGTAGGTTTTTATCATTTCAAACATGTCAAAAACCTTCAGCACGGTAACTTCATTTGTTTTCAAAGCTTTGTTTAATTACTTTTGACCCATTTTCCTTTGTTTAATAAAAAAATTGAAGTCGGAGAGGCAGAGGAAGCGACAAAGAGACAGAGGGAGAAACAGGAGAAGACAGAAGGACGGATACAGAAAGACATTGGTGATGATAGAGGGCGTGGTAGGCAGACACACAGGGAGTAACAGAGAAACAGAGGGAGTGATAGAGAGGGAGAGATAGACAGAGGAGGAGACAGAGAAAAAGATAGAGAGAAAAATAGGGAGTGACAGAGATACAGAGGTAGATCTACAGAGAGACATCGGATGGTATGGGGAGAAGGGTGGGTGTGAGTGAGATAGAGAGACAGACAGAGTAAAAGAGTGACAAAAGGCAGGACAGAGAGAGAAAGGGGAAGAGCATAGAAGAGGCAGGGAGATTCAATGAAAGAGACAGAGAGAGGTAACGGAAGAGAGAGACAATGAGAGAGAGAGAGACAATGAGAGAGAGAGACAATGAGAGAGAGAGAAGAGAGAGACAATGAGAGAGAGAGAGAGACAATGAGAGAGAGAGAGACAATGAGAGAGAGAGAGAGAGACAATGAGAGAGAGAGAGAGACAATGAGAGAGAGAGAGAGAGACAATGAGAGAGAGAGAGAGAGACAATGAGAGAGAGAGAGAGACAATGAGAGAGAGAGAGACAATGAGAGAGAGAGAGACAATGAGAGAGAGAGACAATGAGAGAGAGAGAGACAATGAGAGAGAGTCAGACAATGGGAGAGGGAGAGACAGACAATGGGAGAGAGAGAGACAGACAATGGGAGAGAGAGAGAGAGAGACAATGAGAGAGAGAGAGACAGACAATGAGAGAGAGAGAGAGAGAGAGAGACAATGGGAGAGAGAGAGAGAGAGACAATGAGAGAGAGAATGAGAGAGAGAGAGACAATGAGAGAGAGAGAGAGAGAGAGACAATGAGAGAGAGAGAGAGAGAGACAATGAGAGAGAGAGAGAGAGAGAGAGAGAAGAGAGAGAGAGAGAGAGAGAGAGAGAGAGAGAGAGAGAGAGAGAGAGAGAGAGAGAGAGAGAGAGAGAGAGAGAGAGAGAGGGAGAGAGAGAGAGAGAGAGAGAGAGAGAGAGAGAGACAAAAAAAATCACAAAATTACATGCCACTCGATAGAGATTTGGACATAATGAGTTTTTCTGTAACTTTAGGAGCAAATTTCAGGACCTTTTGAAGTTCTCCGTTAGATTCCTTTTGATTCATTCGTTCATCGATTACTCGACTTTGGCTAAAATTTTCTTGAAAAATTTCAGTAACTATTGAAAAACCTGATAACGTGAAATGGTTGAAATTCAATCCCAATCAAATCGGTTATTACCGTACCAATTATCCCGCACAACAATGGTACGAATTGATTGATGTAATTGATCAATTGAAAGTCGCCGATCGGGCCCATTTAATTGAAGAATCATTTAATATTGCCGAATCCGGTGATTTAAATTATCAAATACCGTTGAATTTAACGAAATATCTAGTGAAAGAATTCGATTATGTACCATGGTCTGCGGCATCAACAGAATTAGGGAAAATTTTGAATTATTTAGAGAATACAAAATATCAAACCGAATTGAAGGTAATATCTATTTTTTTGCTACAATTCAAATTCATCAAATCACTATTTTTACAGAAATATATTGCTGGTATTTTGAAGCCAGCCTACGTTAAATTGGGTTGGAATACATCTCCAGATGATAAGCATTTAGACAAGTAAGCTTGATGCCCTACACAGTCACACCTCATCATTTTTTTTTAAAAATGATTTCAGATTGGCACGTGTCACCGTATTAACACTAGCCTGCAAAATCAAGTACCCAGACGCTTTAAATCATGCCAAACAGATCTTTAATGCGTTCATAAAGAATTCACAACCAGTCGATCAAAATCTACGATCAATCGTCTACGAATACGGTATGATTGATGCCGATGAAGCTACATGGTTGAAACTATTCGATTTGTTTGTTGCCGAAACGGATGCTAATGAAAAATTGAAATTAATGAAAGGTTTAGCGAACGTTGAAGATCCCAGTCTTTTGAACAAGTAAATGGAGACATTCCTCAACAAAAACGTGTGAAGTAATTTTTTCTATTGGTTGCTTTTAGATTAATCGAATTGGCCAAAGACGATACGTATGTACGCAGTCAAGATTATTTCACATTATTACAATCGATTGCAGCAAATCCAATCGGTCGACCGATTGTTTGGGATTATGTACGTGAACATTGGCTGGAATTAGTCCAAAGATTCACGTTAAATGATCGGTATTTAGGGGCATTGATACCGGCTATAACGAAACGATTTAGTACATCTGTTAAACTCGATGAAGTAATTTATTTATTATATAATAAAGTAGAATTGTTTGATTTTTTCTCAAACAAACTTTTATAGATGAAGACATTTTTCGCCAAATATCCAGAGGCTGGAGCCGGAGTTGCTAATCGGAGACGTGCTATAGAAAATGTACAAAATAATATCAAATGGTCAACCAAATATCGTAGTGCCGTTGAAGATTGGATTGTTGCAAACACACAATAAAGGATTTGTTACTATATTTTTTGTATTAAAAATAATTATAATCAATCAGTCTTTATGTTCTGTACCCATTCGTTATAGTTATTGCCGATGTAGGGCATCAAGTGATTGCCTATTCTTTCAACAATATTGGAGGCGTCGTATTGTAAATAGTAGCAATAAAGACACAAGTGGGCTTTAAATCCTGAAAAGTTTGTGAATTTAACATTTTTATTAGAAAAAATCAATCAGTCTTAAGTAGATAATTATGACTTGATACCCTACATTTAGATGGCGTGCATAATCAACGATCGCTTCGTTACAAAGTTGACCATTAATTTTGCCACATGCGGCTCCTTCGAAATGCATAAAAGTGGAGTTAATCATTGGTATTACTTTTACAAAGGAAATCTACAAAAACTGGAAATATAGTACAATTATGCCAACGCTTTCGTGCACATATCGACCTAATTCTTATCAACAAATCATTATCAAAAATTAGCCCATTTTCAAACGGAATAATTAGCGTTCTCCCCAAAAAAAGCGTGCTCGCACGCGATCTGCTACTTACTTAACATTAATCATTGCTATTGTATAATGGTGTCACTGACATCTCGCACCAAATCTTGCATTAAATACTTCACTACACTGATATGAATTTATTTTGGATATCACTACACTGTTTCACTTGTAATTTAAGATACACGTTAACACTACGGAGTTTAGAAATCAACTGTCTTAGAAAAGGGAGTTGAATAATTGTTTGTCCGTTTCTTTGTTCTGTTATCAAAAAATTATCAGTCATTGTAATTGTTAAGGTAATCGATTCCTGAATCTAAAAATACACTTGTTTTCGTTTTAAAAATTAGTTAAATTATTAACAATCAGTGTAGTGATATTCTGAATAAATCAAAATCACTATAGTGAAGTGTTATGCATAACATAGCTGAATTTGCTATGATCGGATTATGTTATAGTTTGGTCGGTTCATTAAGTCATCGCGTCAACTATAATTCCCACATAGTGTTTGTGAAAGGTTTAGAAATCGCGTAGGGGTAGTCGAATTAAAATCAATACATCCACGCAATAACCCTCCTGAGCTTCCATTCAAAGCGCAGGATTGCACCAGGTGGCGCCAGTATCGACGAAAATTCCTCGTGTATAGTGTGCGCTACTGTGTGTAATATTTTAGAATTTTACACGAAAACCAACCCCACCCGGATTTGTAGTAAATTTATCAAATAGAAAAAAAATCATTATCAACAAACTGTTATCAATAATTTACTGATAATTCAATTAAAAATTAACCCACTTTTAAAATATCGATTAATCGTGTTAGAAACAATGCAATATTGATTGTGTTATCAACAGTTCGTATAGTGTGCCTGAAAAATTGCGTTCCTGAAACTGAAATTTTTGTAAATTTTGTTGTTTTGCTTAGTTTTTAAAGCGAAATAATGTTGGATTTCGGGTTCGATTGAAATGTTTTGTTAAATAATCATGTTTGTTCACATTGATTGTGGTTAATTTGATTAAGCGGCGACAACAACAAATTCCAACAACAACCGGTAATTGATTTTGTTGTTAATTATTGCAAAATGCAATAATAATTGATTATTTCCAGGATAACAATGACGGATAATTGTAAAGGACCGATAATTGTTGGTAAGTTACTATTTTGAAACAAAACTATTTTTATCCAGAACAACTTAGAAAATAATCCAGTCGATTCCAGTAAACTAATTATAGAAGACTGAAATGCCTCCCAAATGGAAAATTAATCTATAAACTCATATTATTAATAGTTATCTACACTTTGAAAGTTGATTATCAAAAAGTTAAAAAAAGCAGATACACGTGATTCGTTTTCGAGAAGAGAAGGAATCGAGTTTGACGAACTTGAAAGAGCTTCAAATGCTTAAAATAATAAACAAGAACCCATTCTGTCGCCAAAATATTACATAAATTATGCCATAAACCGGCTTATATTTTGCTAGGGATTCGCTTAATTTTTGTCGGATTAAAAACAAATCTTATTATGAAAGTTGTGTTTGTGGAATTTGAGAATTTCAGTATTATTTTCATAATAGATTTACAACTAAATTCGATTGAACTTTATCATTAAATCTGTGTGCAACCACCACAACCAATCAATATTTTATTGAATGATTTCGAATGAATCCCAGATTTCTTTGAATAGAATTTGACATAATGAGAACACCCCTATTGTAACATTTAAAGATAAATATAGAATGGGAGACAAAAAGATCCCCATTTATTCTGGAATCGTTGGTGTTTATGTGGAGATTGGGACAAAAACGTAACGATTAGAAACAGTCGAGCGACTAAAGAGTGTTTTTTTTGTTTTGGATCTTTTGTCAGACGAGCTAAATCGGTCCTAAATAATCTGCGATAACGACATATCAAATAAATACGATTTTTTCTCCTATTTTCAGTCGCAACAATTACCGCAATTACCGCAAGGGCAACAAGCGGTAATTGCCTCAAAAAAAAAATCAGCTTTAGGTAGAGCTTTGTAACGTAATTCATTAAATATGCGAGAATTTTTGGCAAAAATAGATTGTTTTATTGTTTATTTGTACGACTGAAAGCGTCAAAAAAAGCTTCCATAAACATCAAAACAGAGACCGAAAAAGATCGTACAAATTGTTGTCTGACAATTACGGTTTTAAATGACAATAAACAAACGAATACTCTCATTTTAAGGATAAAGAATGAATTTTTATGGCGTATTTTTTTTATTATTTACATACTTGGGAGTGTTTTTATGCAGAGGCGACTTTTTACGCAATTGCCTGTTAGGCATTAAGGCCCTAATGAAACACAGGATTTTTGAATGCACGAAACCTGCTAGACTAGCGGCCCGCCAACTGTTCAGACCGATCCGGCTTTTTCATATTTTCTTACCGATTAGAAGAAGATATTGAAGAGGATGACGAGGCGATCAGCAACGGAAACAATGTCGCCAGCAGCGCTTCAAAAGCTCTGTAATTTTGCTTCCAAGTGTGGAATTGTTCGCTAATTTTAAGTAGCCTTATTGGGGAGTGATTCTTCAGTACTTCTAGTTCCTTGGCAATGGAAAACCTTTATATACTGCTCTTAATTTGAACCTTAAGATGCTTCAAGACTTAATTTTGTAAATTTTGGTAGAAGACTAAACACTGAAAACATTGAATGACCAGAGGTACTCCCTCTTGTAGCATAGGGGCGCTTAGAGATTGGGGTATCCAGAACAAGAACACAACAGACTCATTCTTTTCTAATTAATAACTAGGGCGCTAGATAAAATAAGGAGCACTGAGCACCCCTGTGCCGGACCTGTCTGTAGATCTTCGATTTTGATCATTACGGATAAACGTTTCGAAAACGAATTGCACTTCTGAAATACAGTCAAAATAGTGAAAAATCAGTCAACTTTGTGTACTAGTGATTAAACTATTTATTATCTACAAGCAGTGTTTGCGTTGGACCCTTTTATCTCCACCAAAGAATTTTCTCTCTTGTCCTGTTCTCTCATTATTTCTGTAGCAATTCGCCATGTTGGTGTTTGGATCTGAAAATAAACTGCTATTACTGAAACTGAAAATAACAAGTCTCCTACTTTGAAAAATACCAACACAGTTCACCTTTTATTTTCGGGTTTTTGGTATTTTCTCATATTTTAATGGTAAAAACAAATGAAACTACTCAACCATTCTGAACGTTATACAAGTCAGTTTTTAATTAAATGTTTGTAATTTATTTATAACATCCAACATCTGTCTTTGATTATTCTATGCTGAAAAAAAATTGTGTATATGGTTTGTAGAGTAGTGACGTGTGCATCTAGTGTTCTTGTTTTAATTTTAAAACTCTATTCGAGTACAGTGCTTACTAATGTTTAAACAACACGTTTTGTGACGAAATTCACAACAATAACAATAAATTTGCGTCTTTTTTTCTAAGTGTTTTTACGTGTGATTTCAACTGAAATTGGAACAATTCTTGTGTGTTATCAATTGAATTTTACAGGCAATTTAGGTAGAAATTATGGTGTGATTAGGCGTCGTTTGCCGCCATTTTGTTTTTCATCAAAACCAAAACTCATTCCCATTTCTATAACATCCCATATAATCTCTCTAAATACTTTTTATCAGTTCCAGAAGTAAAAAATTAATGATCAAAATCTAGCACTTTACTAGCCCCAAGAGCTACAATAGTTTCCCGCTTTTTCCCTCTTCTATTGTAATTGATCCAATAATCTTTTGGCAATCGATTTTAACATTGCCCAACTCTCTGATTAATCGAAATTTCTGTTTTCAGTAGTTTTTTTTCGTATTAATACCACGCTAGTTATCATTCATTAACCGCATAGAGCGTCACGTCCTGTTTAAATGGCATCAAGTGGATCATAGAAAAACACTATTTGAATCATTTAATCAACTGATAACGACAATAACTGAAACTTTTGTGTGTACTGTTTGTGTTAGTTTTTTTTTTGTGTATTTTGTGTCTAAATCATATAAAGTGATAATAATTTAAAAAAAAAACGATCAAGGGCGGAAATGCCCTGGTGACAGTTTCCGTGTAGAATTCTAGACATGCTTGTGCTGTTATTGTGCTGCATGATCAAAATTGTTGAATTTTCCACAGGAAAGACAATGGGTGACGCCCGTTTATCCGGTGGAAAACCACGACGTCGCAGATATATTAAAAAGCGAGGTATCTAAGATATTAAATGAATTTTTATGATGCTGATGATGCTATATGTTTATATTATTCACTGTACATATATGTAGAAAAAAGAAGTCGTTTATTATTAGCGCCTACATTCTTGTCTTTATATTTAATTGAAATTCATTTAGTTGATTGTATTAAATTGAAGATGGAATGAGAGACTCTTAAAGGGGAACATTGTTATTATTTGCTAAATTAAAATGACTATATGGGAGCTATAATAGTCTATTTATTAAATATACAGATATGGCATTTTAACTAGACACATTAATAGAATAGTAATTGCCGGTTTTATACAATTAAAACTCTAATTCGTGCAGTTATTACGATCACGTAACCATGCAACAGTATTTTGTAATTAAAGAAAAACTACAAAACGTGCTAGTGTAATTATAACGGCATGTAAAGAATACGTTAACGATTTGACGGAATAAAAAGAAACTGATTAGTTTTAATAATTTTTAAAGTGAAACTTCTTTAGGCGCGGTAGGGCAGTAAATTTGTTCGAAGCGTGACCCCATGAGGGGAAACCCCTGTAACAGACCGCTGAGAGGGAAGAATGGGAGTGTCGCTTCTACTCTCTGTCAGTTCTGCCAACTGTGTAAAATAAACACTAGGGTCTAAAGTCTAAATTAATGGCGTTAAATTAAATATGAACATTGTTTTGAGATAAGTTGAAAGCCGAAAAAGACAACTGCAGAAAAAATCGAGCCTTCAGTCAACGACAGAAAAAAAAACTTTATCTCTAACCTAAGAAGTTTCACTTCTAACGCACGGCGTTTCAATTTTTTTATAAGTTGTGGAGTGATCTAAAAAAGTCTCCAGAATCATGAAGACTAGCTTTTTCCTCCATCAAGTTAAGCCTCATGTGGCTTTTATACTTGGCTCTTTGCCCATTTAAGATGCTTACGATTTTTCTGTAGAAAGCGCTAGAAGTTGGAAAAATTGACTTCAATGGGACAGCGAAAGTTCTGAGAACAACAGTTGAGCCTTCTCGAGTATACGAAATGGATATTTTGAAAACAGGTCATAAAAATAAATCCTTGCGAGCCAATGTAGAAAGTCAAAGCGGTCGTATTAATTTTAGTTGACTATATGTAGATTGGATTTTCAAAAAAATACGAAATTTTGCCAACTACCTGCGTAATAATAGCCAAAATAAAATCAATGGCGATATAACTACAAACACGTCAAAATTAGGGCAAATGGGGTGGGCTGCACACTGGGGGATGAGACAATCGTTATTTAGTGTAAAATGCGGTAAAGGCTTACTGAGTCAAATCCATGAGTGAATAGAGTGTACAATATAATATATTTTCCAATAATTGCCCTTAAAACCCTTTTGAAGTCTTTCTTTCTGATAAATTATTACATTAATTATTTATCTAATTGCCACCGGTTGTTGATTGCTATTGAATTTGTCTAATAATCTACCAATTGTTTTTGTTTATTTATTTATTTTGTCTAAACCAGTGATTCTCAACCTTTTTTTGTTGTTGCGGTACACTTTCAACATTTCTAAAATTTGACGGCAACTTCAAGAATTTGGCGGTACACAAAAGTGCCGCGGCACAGTAGTTGAGAATCAAGTTGCTTAGTTTTGTCAAAATTATCTAATGTTGCGATTGAATTCTGGATTGTTCTGGATTTTCTGGAGTTTCCACAATTGTTTTTTTTTCTATCAAATTGATCGTCATTTGTTTTTTGCGATAACTCATGCTAGTATCAAGACGTATATATTTATAGCAATTATTCACAAATGAAATTGGATTATTTTGGAGAATTTTTCACAAATACGGTCTTGATAATTTTCATCGCATTTTTTTATAGGTAAAGAGTAAATACCATAAATTAAATCAAGTTGTTTGGTATTTCTAACTGACTGATTGTCATTTGTTTATTAACAAATCCTTATCTCCAAAAAAAGATAATCGCTCCAACTTTGCAATTGGAACAATTTTAAATGAAAATGCAGAGGTTTTCGCATAAATTTTAATCACAACCTAATTATTTACTGAGAAATTCCAAAAAAATAGTATATTACGATATAAGTGCGGAAAGCGAATCTTTTCGGAACGAGTATGCGAGTTGCGGCGCGATCGGTGCGGAGCGGAGTAAGTGCCGCATAACATACGAGTTCCGAAAAGATTCGCTTTCCCAAGAATATTGTACGCTATTTTTTCTACGATCGTTTGTAAAAACAAGCAATTTGTTGATTTTATATTTAATTTTAATTAAATAAATTATATGCATTTCATTATTAATTGCAAATTATATTGTGACAATTGACAAATAATACTGTTGTCAAATCTATTGCCGTATTTTTTGTTTTCTCCAAGCGGGCAGAAAATGACTATTTTCCGCATTTGTGCAGAAAATAAAAATTTCAGCCAATCAGAATCATTTTCCATGTTATTTACTAAGGTTTCCATAGCAACCTCGAAACCTACTACAATCGGCTAGTTTCGGTAGCTCGATAGATGCACGGTAAATGGACGTTTACACACGATCGTAGAAAACAAATGAAATATGGAGCATTTTCTTGTTGGAAAATGCTGCGTCAAATGCTGGTTGCTATTGGATTTTGGTAAACAACTAACAATTGTTTTTGTTTATTTATTTCTTTTGTTTTATTCGAAAAAAATACAAACTGCATGTCATCTTCAATTGCTTCAAAATATTTGTCAGGAAGAAATTAATTTCCATGACAATTTTATAGCAGAAAATCTTAAAAAATGAAGCGAAAGCAGTCATATCAAATTTGTTACCGGAAAAATCAAGGGTAATGTATGAAAAGAAGAAAATCAAAACGTATTAAATGTGCTAAAGAAGAAGTGCTTTTAGTATATTTTTTTGTATTATAACTATTATCATTACTATTGTTATTATTATTGACGTGAAAATAGGTGTTTTTATTTAGCAATGGTTAAAGATTTTCATTCACTAGTGGATAAAGTACTTTATCTACTAACATTTTAGCAATTAGTATTGGAACAATGAAGTTTGTTATTGTATTGTACAGAAGAATCATTAATTTTTTGAACCAGTAAGTTAAATTTATGAAAGTGTGAAAATTGCCTAAATTTTAGCTTACTTGCTCTTTTAAGTAATCGTATTGAAACATTCGATACGCTGCCCTTCATTTTTTTTGTTTTACTTCCAAAGCTAAAGTGTAAGGTTTATATTTTAGTGTCACTTTCGTAAAGTAGCCGAGTTACCCAAAACAAGATCCGCATTAATGATTTTTTGTGGCTATTCCAGTGGCGTAGCAAGGGGTTGCATGAGGGTCTACCGTGATCCGGGCGCCACACATAGAGGTGCGCCAAATACTCTTCAACAGGGCCGGCGATAACAGACCTGCAAGGGATGCACTCCAGGCGGGCGCCCCTATTGGGTGTGCGTAAAAATGAGCTTTGAAGATTAAATTAAATTTAAAAAATAATCTGATGGGCGCCTATGTCAGTTTTTCAGGCGGGCGCCTTATACCTGCTCTCCAAGGCAAATTTGAAGTATATTTAAAATTAGTAATGATTAGAACATAGGGGCGCCAATAAAGTCTCGCGCCCCGAGCGCCAGTTATGTTCGCTACGCCACTGGGCCATTCTCCATTTCTTAGTTGTGAAGGCCGGAAACTTTAAGTGCAATAATGGATCCGTTTTTTTCCACTTTTTTCGGTTCGCCAAAACAAGCAAACAACTCAACTTTGCAAGGTGTTTCAAAAATTCTTGATAGCGAAGCAGATTTCGAATACTTTAATGGAGATCGCTTATACATTAATTATCTATCGGAGGATATAATTTCTTTTTATCTCATGATTTAATCGAGTAACGAAAGCAACTTGAAAAATAATAATTCTGGGACGTTCCGTATAAATCGTTAATTGTTGGTTGCATATTCACTAGCTGCCGTATAAAGTTAATTAAAATCGATTCAATGTTAATTAATCGTTACATAATGACTTTGATTATTCGATTTAGATTCTATACAATTTTCGAAAAAGTTCTTAATTGATGCACCCCTATGCCAGACATAGACCATATGGGATCATAGGGGTCCGTGTCTTTTATTCAAAAAAATCCCCTCTCGATTCTCCAAATACCCCACGATTATACCTGATATCACGTCTCACTCTATCTAACTATATATGACTTTTAAATATCTCTCACATATGGAACATTTTGTATACCGCTGTTTAGTTTTGATTTTTGTGATGTGTTTTTTTTTTAGTCTGAGTAATCGCGTAGAAGGAGTGTTATAACGCTGCTTGCCGTTGTCGTTATATTATTGTTGTGTCGCGTCCGATTTCAATAAAACATGTAAGTCGTGTGTTTTGTAAAGTGATTTTTCAAAATTTTCCAATCATGGAAAATTGAATAGAAAATCAGTAATTATGAGACTTTCTCATAATTAGCAAACGAAGGCAAAACGGTAATAATTTTAATGTAATTTCCATTTAATTGTTAAAATTATTGTAAAAAGAAAAACATTAACTAATAGAAAGTTGTTGGTTAATTAATGATTATACTACAAGAATTTAAAGCAGTGACACACATTTTTCAAATACTTAATCCGTCGTCTTATCATTTATTATTATTATTATTATTATTATTATTTAAATATTTGATTCGATAGAATTTTCAACAATAACAAATTAATTCAATTTGTTGTTGAAATTTCAAGGATACACCGTTTATTTTTGAATACACGGTTTGAATCATCGCGTAATTGCAACAGAAAAAAAAACATAGAGGAAATTAGAAAAATTCATTGCGAATTCTGTTACGAAATTGTAGAGAAAAACAATGCAGTAATCGATCTTTTAGAAAGCATAAAACCATCGATATCTAATCGATTTGTACGGTTTTTCCAAAATTCCTGCGGATTTTTGGCTGCCTACCAAAAAAGCTTAGGCAAATCTATACAGGTACGGCAAACTAACTAAGTACACAGATAAAAGATGTCCGGATTATCTGTTTAGTAGGCTTAGCACTCTTTGGGAAAGCGTGTAGATCTTCGAAATTTTGGGTAAAAATTCGAGTAATTGCCCCAAATTTAAACTGTACCTAATTTGTCCGCCACCTCTGTATGCAGGTGTTTACTTGTTGGAATTGTTGGAGGACCTGCATTCTTCTATTTAGACCGGTAATAAATTATCTATAAATGTTTATCAAGAGATAAATTGTTTTATAAATATTTAAAGACAAACGTGTTTGAGTAGCTATAAAATTACACAATATGTTGGAGTTACCTAGAGAAACTTTTTATAACGTTCGTTTCTTTATAAAAACCTTCGCGACTTTGTTCGCGTAAATTATAAGTACGTCACATGTAGCGTGTACGGCTTACAAAAATCGCCCCGGGGTAGGTTAAACGAATATACCCGATGTTAACCGAAAAGGGTACCGAAGACATCCGATGTCGTTTAAATCTTTGAATTCTTAACAAATTAGAGCCCTTCGGCTTGTTTCGTAACTATTCGGTCGCCCTGTGTTATCTGTTAGTGTTTCATTTCCATATATACAGGATGTCTCGTAAGTAATGGACCACTTTGCAGGGTCAGATAGAAAATTAAATCCTAAATCGGAAAGTCCTTTACCATTTTTCGATCTGACGCATAGATAATTTACTATTAATTAAATTCAATAACCAATCAGGTGTGCGCTATAGCGGCAGAACGGTAGGCGGGGAAGAAGTAGACTGCCGCGGGTCCTATCGCTCGCTCGCGCGCTACCCCGTATAAGTTATAGCACGCACCTGATTGGTTATTGAATTTAATTACTAGTCAATTATCTATGTGTCAGATGAAAAAATGGTAAAGAACTTTTCGATTCAGGATTTAATTTTCTATCTGACCCAGCAAGGTGGTCCATTACTTACGAGACAACCTGTATAATAAAAAAATATACATAGCAACTGGGGGAGATCAGGCGCATTAAAGGTATTGAAATTTTAATGCCCTTTTTAATCCCGTTAGAGGGCGAATTTTTAAAAATCTTTTCTTAGTGAGCGTGTACATCATGAAAGGAATATTTGTGCCAAATTAAAAATCTATCGGACGCATAGTTTCGGAGTTATCGCGATGAGTGTGTCAGTGAGTGAGTGGTAAATCGCTTTTATCGATATAGATTTACTTATTTATCAATAAAATAATAATTATTGATTATGTAACGTTTGCATTGTTGTATACAGGAGTGGCGTGCCGATTAGACATTTCATGGAATATTGGAAAAATCACGTTTCACTCTATTATTATTTCTAATCATCATAATTGTGGGGAAACACGGCATCTATCGTCTATCAGGATTTCTATTATACATCTTTTGTTAGTGAATTGTGAAGTAATTATATTACTTTGACTTTAACCTTTTAAGTCTTTTCTCCGACTATACAACTCAAATAATAAGATTGTGGGAAAAACAAAAACAGATAACTTATCTTTTGCTTGTGGTACAATAAAAATGATGTTTATAATATTAACGATGGGGCAGAATGGGGTGATAAACTAAAAACATTTAGAAAATCCTTCGTTTTTTCCTGGGACTTGCTCAACTGTCTGTAGCAGGCGTAACATTAATTTCAATCATAAATTAACAGATGTGTTATGTAAATCGAAAAAAAAAATGAATAAATAAATAAGAATCTTCAATCATGAATACTGTAAAGTATAAATGAATTTCTTTATAGACTAGCAACAAGCACTCTGTCGACAATCAATTGTGTGCTTAGTTAGTTGAGAAAAATGAACCCTTTGTAGCTCACATATTTTTTTTCCATTATAGTTAACATTAATTCCAAGATTAATGAACTTTGTGTTGAATCATTGCACTCGAATTGGTGATGACATGATACCAAATACAAAAGTGTTACGATCATAGAAAAATAAATGAGATTAAATACAATAACAGATACTCGAAATGGTAGTTTTAATAGTGGAGACGTTTCTATGAAATTTACTAAAATGACATCATTAAAAATAAATGTTTGCGTCCAGATTACGACCATTACATGTAAACGATCCGTAGATTAATTATACGTCGTTATCGTCCACATAATCAATTTAAAAGCAAGTTTCAAAGTGTCAAGATTGTTTTTTTCTTGAATTGCTAGTAACATCCCACAGCAAATGCATGTCTGTGCGAAAATTTCGCCTGTTAAAAATTCAAACACTATTTTAGAGCCTTCATTATTGGAAAGAATGATTTTTAATCTCTTTAGTTGGAGTAGAAAGCATTTTTGGCCTGCTAATTTTCTCTCGGACTTCCATTTTGGTGTGGTTTGGTGTTTTTTTGCGCCTTGTTAGGAGTATTTCTATTTTGTTGGCAATGAAAGCGTCAAATTCTAGTTATTACACTTATAATTTGATGATATTGACATTAATTTTGATATTTTTTTGTCTGAGCTCTGAACCTTGACGAAATTTTTTAATGAAAAGAAAAAATGCCGAAATTATATTCGATTTTTTCTACTCGAGACTGATACCTCGGATATCATGGACGGTAGTGGGTGCTCCACGTGTTTTCTGTGATAATGTAGTGCCAAAACAAGAAGGCAAATGACCCCAGATCGAACCTGGCAAGCTTCTTTTGAACTGCACCTCACTCTCCTATTCTAGCCTCTAATTTTAGTTTAATCTCTTATTTTTGGCATGTCTGAAATGGATTATCGACCGATATGTCACGGGAAAAACCCTTTATGTTTACCGGGAATGAGTAAATACACAGCAAACTTCTAGCTAGAATCGAACAAGTTCTTTGGTATTTTTACCTGTGCATGGATTTCTCATATATTTAACAACAAACATCTGGATTATATGCAGCAATTTGTCGACCCGGTTAAATATTACATAGCCAAATTTATTTTCATATTGCATGTGTTGTGTGAATGACTCATACGTTTAGAATAACCGAAAATAAGAGATATAAGAATTTCAAAATTTAATAATAACAATAATAATAATAATAATAATTAAAAAAAATGTACCATTTTTGGAACTCACAAGGCGATTGAAGGTTGTCTTTTATTTCCAAAGCAAAAAAACGTTGTCAAAGGACATTTTTTCTTTGTGAAGGCAAAATAATTGCAATACTGATAGACTGTTGGCGCCAAATAATTGCTACAAGATATCGTAACAGTAATCTTTAAAATCTAACATTGTCAAGGCTCTTTGCATTCTGGTTCACCTACGTAGATAACGCCTTCTCAAGTGGATTTTTTCGTTGTCAGGAAGACCTAAACAAGTTGATTGTAGGTAGTGCTACTACTACACATATGCAGATAAAATTAATTGTTTATGCGAATAAACAATTAATAAATTGTGTATCTACGCTTTAGAAAATAATTGAGAAAGTTTTACTGAGCAATTCGAGAGTATTTGTTGTTTATTTAGATTTATTTATACAAATAAATAAATAAAGTAAGTAGAGTTTAATGTATTTACATATGTAAAAGTTGACCATTACCGGAAATTAATATCATTAAAATGCGGCGTCATGTTCGGGAATTTTTTAATGCGAACGAAAAATGTAAACCTTGTACTTTTAAAACTGTAATTACAGAAAAAAATCCAGTTCTCGTAATTATTTGATTAAAACACATGATTCATATAGAATCAACCGATACTATTTATCAATCTAATCAAATATTGATTAAAAGCGAATTCCAAGACAATCTTATCAATTGTTCTAAGAATTTCTATATTTGCAGACTTGGAGAATTTCAAGCTTTGACAATTACGAGATGGTCGTCTTCTCCGAGTGTAGAAGTCGGACTTGGGGGCAATTTGTATAGATTGTCTAGACACCAAACTGGTGCAATTCCAAAAGAAATTACCTTAATAGCTTTCAAAATAACTATTTTATGACCATGTTGCTGATAATTTGCCCGCAAGAGGTGCTTGTTTGATAATTGCATTTCTAGTCGATTTATTGGCAAGTTTCATAGCGTCTTAAAACGTGTAACATTGGGAGATTTCACTTTCAAGTCCAATGAGGTTGGAAATTTTCAATTTTTTGGGCCAAGTTTTGATTGTTGCTTGAATGCAACGCATGCCTTGCATTCTTGGGCTGATTTTTTGCTTGAGCAACAGCTCTACCTTAGTTTTCTAGATGGAGAGACAGAGACAGTGAATAAAACAGAGAGAAAAAGAGGACTGATGGAGAGACTATCAGATTCGGCCTTTTCCCATTGAAATCGCAGTATTTTTGCAAAATTTCCAGTAAACCAGGAGCAAATCATACAAAGCATAAGGACACTCGAAGACGGGAGGCGCTACCTTGGGCTCATTTTTTTTTGCATGAGCACTCCAGCACCTGCTCTACCTTAGTTTTCTAGACAAAAAGACAGAGAGAGACAGTGAATAGAATAAGAGAAACAATGAGAGAGATATGGACTGATGGAGAGACTGTTAAAGGGGCAGTCAGAGAGACAGACATACAAGACAAACATATTTTTTTCCCAGTGAAATCAGTATTTTTGTAAAATTTCCAATAAACCATAAGAGCGTTGAGCACTCCAGCACCGGATCTACCTAAGCTTTCCAATTCCACTTGTTTTTCAAAAAAAAAATTCTGGATACAAGTTTATCGGATCCTCTCGCGAATAATAGCGAAATGTTGGCAATTTATTTGAGAAAACAACAGATATTTGTTACAACCTTACGTAATAGCGTTTTTATTCGCAAACCGATCACTTTTGCCGTTTTTTGAAGAACCGCCAACTCTAAATTTACGTTTCTTAAAATTTGAAAAATCTACGACTTTTTCTAATGATTCTAGATCAAATCGCAGTCATCGTTTTCATTGGCCTAAATTATTGTGTCCAATTAAGATTTTACCTTGTACAGTTTTTAATTAAAATTCCAACGTAATGTGATTGAAAATCCAAATTATATAGTGTATTTATTTTGAAGGTAAAACCATGAACGAGGTGGCAGGTCTTGGTGTTCGAGGATTAGCCATAACACCAGACTCTGATTGTAACAGCAACCATCATGGTTCAACCAGCTATCTCAGCAACACGTCTTCCCAAGATAATGATTTCATCCAAGACAATTCCGATTATCAATGGTTCCTCGATTATGGGTAACGTATACTGGCTGGCAGCCTATAGAATATCGTTTTGATCTCGATCAATTTAGATATCGTGACGGTAGCGGCTTGAATCACCACCCCAGTATCTTATCATTACCGGAATCGTACGAAACGAACGACATCAATTATTATGATACATTAGCAAAGAATATGGATGCAAATCTGGCCGAGGCCGATATGGAGAGTTTTCGTACCGAAGATATCCATGCACTTTTAACAAATCTACCGCCGATCTGTTCGGATCATTTAAGCCAAGAAGTAATTATACTGCAATTATTTTGTACCGTTTTGTTACGATATAGTTTTTTTGTTGTTTTCAATAGAATAATCGACAAGGTGAATGTTTTGCTAGTGTGTCCGGTTCAATGATGGCCAAATTCGATTTTGATAGTTCCATCAGTCCACATAGCAGTTCACAGGGTGATGATTCAACATCAATGTCCCTATACAAATCGGAATTGTTATTTAGTCCAGTTAAAGATGTACCACCAATGTTGGGCACGAATTTTAGTGTCGATTCATTAGATTGTGATATGATGTTGACATGTCAGGCAAATAAAGATAATTATACGATTGCATTTGAAGCGTCAACAACAATGTATTCGGAAGATAGTGATTATCATGATAATGGTAAATTTTAATAATTTATAATTAAATAAATTTACATGAATAATTCCAAATTTGTTGATTGTAGATAAGAATGATAATTTGTGTGGTAGTAGTGATAATGTTAATTTGAAGAAACACAACAATTTGAAGATTGTTGATAGTTCGATGACACAGTCGGATTCGGGCAGTTTAACAACGTGGAGTAAATTGAAGAAGCGTAATTGTAGCGAGAATCAATTACGTCGACATCCATCTGGTAATAATAATTGTAATAGTAACGATTTAAATACGATTAATACGAATTTAAATGATTGTACAATCAAAAGTCAAAGTATGCCGAATTTGTATAAACAAAAATTGAAAACGCTACTGCTGAATAGTTATATTAAACAACAGAATTCGGTGAGTACTCGATTTTTGTGCGACTTCAATAATTAATTTCTCAATTTTTTTGTTTTGGTAGAATAACGATATTAAAAGAAAACCTGTGAAAGTCTTTGATATTCAACATCAAATCCAAAATAGTGTGTCCGAGATGGCGGTGGATAGTACAGAGACTTCTGCAAATAAACAACAACAACCTAATTTCAGTTTGGTCAAGTTGTTTATGAAACAAAAGAGTTTGAGTACTGAAGGTATTTATTACTCTAAAAGAATTACTAGAACATTCTAGAAGATGATTTTTGCGGGATTGCCAAAAGTTCAAATTTTTTGCCTAGTGAACAAAGATTTGAAACAAATTTCTTCAATTTTGCATCTATTCTTTATTGAGAAAAAGGCAACGAGGCAAAGACTTACAGACAGGGATAGAGAAACAAAAGAGACAGACATGAAGCAATCATAGAAACAATGACAAGGAGATAAACAGGACACAAAGAAAGAGAGAGGGAGGAGGGAGAGAGGCAAATTCAAGCTCAACCTGTTGCTGTGTCATCAGTTCTCAACTGCTGATTCAGTTGAATTTTTTGCCTTTTCCCAGTGCAATCTCAGTATTAGTGTTTGCAAAGTTTTTAGTAAACGAAAGATTTAAATCAACTTTTTTCAATTTTGCATCTTTTTCTTATTGAGATAGAGGGATAGACAGAGACAGAGACAGAGAGACGAGATAGACATGCATGAAGCAAACAGAGAAACAATGACAAAGAGATGACTAGGGTCACAAAGAGAGAGAGAGAGGCAAATTCAGGCTTCTCAACCTGTTGCTGTGCCATCAGTTTGCAACTGCTGATTCAGTTGAATTTTTTGCCTTTTCCCAGTGCAATCTCAGTAGTTTTTGCAAAGTTTTTAGTAAACGAAAGATTTAAATCAAGTTTTTTCAATTTGCATCTTTTTCTTATTGAGATAGAGAGATAAACAGAGAAAGAGATAGAGAGACGAGAGAGACAGCCATGAAGCAAACAGAGAAACAGTGACAGAGATAACTAGGGCATTGATAGAGAGACGGACTGACGGAAAAAACAAAAAAAATGTGAAATAATTTTACTTGATAACGAACAGAAACTTTTACTGTGAATACAGGCTTCTTAAGCGGTAGTAGATTTTTTTCTTTTTTTCCTGTAGTGTAGTCACCGTACTTTTTGCAAATTTTTCAGTAAAAAAACATTTAGAACAAGTTTCTTAAATTTTGCATCTTTTCTTTATTGAGAAATCGGCAAACATGAGACATGATGCAAACAGAGATACATTGACAAAGAGGTAACTAAAGACATAAAGAGTGAGGGGGGGGGGGGAGGCAGGAGAGCCTTTACTGCAAAATCAGGCTTCTCAACCTGTTGTGCTACCAGATCCCAACTGCTGATTCAGTACAATTTTTTTCTTTTTTCCTATGAAATCATAGTAGTTTTTACAAAATTTTCAGTAAACAAAGATTTTGAACAAATTTCTTTAATTTTGCATCTTTCCTTTATTGCAAAGAGGCAAAGACTGAGAGATAGGAATATGGTGACAGTCAGAGACAGAGATAAAGAGACAAAAGAGACAGACATGAAGCAAGCAGAGAAACAGTGACAAAGAGATAATTAGGGACACAAAGAGTGAGAGATAGAGGGGGGGGGGCAGATTCAGTAAAAAAATTCCTTTTTCCTGTGAAATCACAGTAGTTGTTGCAAACTTTTCAGTAGACAAACATTTGGAACAACTTCCTTCAATTTGGCATCTTTTCTTTATTTACCGAGAAACCAGCAAAGAGGCAGAGACTGAGAGATACGGATAGGAAGACAGACAGAGACAGAGATAGAGAGACAAAAGAGAAAGACATGAAGCAAACAGAGAGACAAGGACAAAGAAATATAGAAGGGGGGGGGGAAGGCAGGAGAGCCTTTACTGCAAATTCAGGCTTCTCAGCCTGTTGCTGTACCACCAGTTTCCAACTGCTAATTCACTTGAATCTTAATTTTTTCACAGTAGGTTTTACAATATTTTCAGTAAACAAATATTTGGAACAAGTTTCTTCAATTTTGCATATATTTTTTTTTATCGAATTCAGACTTTATTAAATCAAAAATAATTAAGAATAACTTTCAAACAGCCCAAACCTATCCTGATTGGTTTTTGGTTTGATTCTCTTCATTCAGGATCGCCGGTCTTGGGAAAAAATCTTAGAAAATTGTTTATAAGATGTGCTGTTACTGGGACACTTTTTAACTGTTTTAGTTTTAGGGATTTTTCAAATCAATCACAGAGCTGTAATTGTGTGCAAAACGATCTCGAATCTGGCCTCCAAAACCTTTTAGAATGTTCTAATTTCCATGAATTTTCAATTAATTATTAATCATTTGTAGTAATGTCAACGACATTGGATCAATTCTCGTCAACAGAAAATTGTACTGTTAGTCAATCGGATGATAGTAATGCTTCTGAAACTAAAACCAATGAACAATTACGTATTGATATGAGTATCGAGCAGAAGATCAATGAATGTAGTGGACGTACGTATGATCTTATCGTTGAAGAACCAGAACAAGAAGATCTATCACGTAGCGAATCAGTGGAACAACTCTCAGAGAGTGTATCGAAAATCGATTCAATCTCAGATAGTTACGAGACAAACAATAACAATAATAATAACAATAATGGTAGTTGTACTGAATATGGAAGTAAACAACAGAAAGAAGAATTGGCTAGTAAAAGCATACAAACATCGCAATTTTCAGAAATTGTAAATCTGAAAAGTACCACAATCAAAAGTAGCAGTAATAATAACAACAACAAACCGTTTTATAAAGTAATTGAGCCATCGTTTTTATCGAAATTGAAACAAGAAAGTGAAAAATTAGAAAAACCATTGTATGTTTTGTATCCGAATTATGTTCTACCGAATTTAGATTTTCTAAATGAGAAACAATCGAATTTTGCTGAAATTTTATTGATGCCACACGACCCACCACCAATCAATAATAATAACAATAACAATAATAAAAAACGACCGTTCAGTTTTAACGATATAGAAACGTTACGCAAGAAAGGTTTCAATCATGTCAAAGATTGGGAAAGTTTGAATTTCTTATTGCCCCAAGAGTATCGTAAGATTTTAGCGGATGTGCCTGAGATTTCTGAACATATCAAACCGCCGATTAAAGAGCGATGTTTCAATAAACAACAACAGAAATATAGAAAACGGCCGATTAGTTGTGATTACACAATGTTAACAACAAATTCATCATCGAGTTCGAGTACAACAACACAACCGAGTAGCGGCTATCGTGGCTCATCAACAATTCTCACTGATTCATCACAGAATAGTCCAGCAACACAAACGACCAATTTGAATCCGTTATTCGTGTATCGTTACGATAGTGTTACAAGTTCGGAAGCGAGTCTATTGGTGAATGATCGCAAAACGATCACAACAGCACCACCGTTACCGACACGTTGTGTTAGTTTACAACAACAACCAATACCACAACAACAATCGGAGAATCTACCGCCACGACCACCTTTACCCAGAACGATTTTAAGGCGAGATCTTGAGAATAAACGTTACAGTTTGTATGAAACTAGCGAAGAGGATTTAACAGAGGATCGCATCTATAAACGTCGGTCATTACAAGAACCTTATTATTTGTCGACGAGAAATAAACGTTTTTCGGAGACTGAAGATGAAGGTGTTGATGCTGGTACAACAACAACCACATCAAGTAGCAGTATTGATGAACAACCTGTTATCACAACAACAACAACAACACAGTATAAAAATTTCTTATCAAATATAACGAATGATGAATTGTTGCAATTGGAGGAATTTTTAAAGATTAGCGGTATTTCAACGTCTGATAATGAAGAATTGTCTGAAGAGAATTTGATGCAATTAAAATCGTATGTTAGTCGATTTTTATCATTGAAAATGAATCAGAATGAAAAACTAAGAATGAGAAATACTGGTACTGTTGCTGATAATAAATTTATTGCACCAAATAATTCACCGAATGTTTCAGCATTTTTACAACAGAAAAATTATCATGTAAGTTGTAAAAAAATTTCAAAATTTAGTGCTTAGTTTCAGGACAACTATTGTACTTTTTTTTTGAAAGAGGGTGTAAAGTTGACAGACTACGGGGATAGGGGAGATAGAAAGAGAGAGTACGAGAATCGGGGAGATTGAGAGAGAGTACGAGGATAAGGGAGATTAAAAGAGCTAGAGAGATATTGCTGGGATAAAAAAGATATAGAGAAAGGGCACACAGAGGGAAAGAGAAACAGTGCGAGAGTTAGACACAGTGAGCGGCTCAGTGTCAGAAATAGAGCGACGAAGAAATGGGGGAAACAGAAAGACATATAGACACAAATGGCATAGGGTGAAAGAGAGAGATAGGGAGACAGAGAGAGACATAGTGAGTCAGAGAGAGACATAGGGAGGCTGAAAGAGGCATAAGGAGACATAGAGAGACATAGGCAAAGATAGGGAGTCTCAGAGGGGCAGAGGGAGACAGAGAGAGAAAATAGAGAGACATAGGGAGACAAAGGCAGAAAATTAGAGAGACAGAGAGAGTGAAACAGAGAAACTGTGACATAGTGAGTCAGAGAGACAGTGTGACACAAAGATACAGAGAGACAGTAAGAAATATAGGGAGAGAGAGACAGAAAAACAGAGAGATAGTGAGACAGAGAGATAGTAAGACAGAGAGGCAGAGAGACAGTAAGACAGAGAGACAAAGAGACATTGAAACAGAAAAATAAAGAGGCAGTGAGGCAGAGAGATAGTGAGACAGAGAGACAAAGATACAGTGAGACAGTAAGAAATATAGGGAGAGAGAGACAGAAAAACAGAGAGATAGTGAGGCAGAGAGACAGTAAGACAGAGAGATAGTGAGACAGAGAGACAGTAAGACAGAGATAGTGAGACAGAGAGACAGTGGGACAGAGAGACAAAGAGACATTGAAACAGAAAATAGAGAGGCAGTGAGGCAGAGAGATAGTGAGACAGAGAGACAGTGGGACAGGGAGGCAGAGAGACAAAGATACAGTGAGACAGTAAGAAATATAGGGAGAGAGAGACAGAAAAACAGAGAGATAGTGAGGCAGAGAGACAGTAAGACAGAGAGATAGTGAGACAGAGAGACAAAGAGACATTGAAACAGAAAAATAAAGAGGGAGTGAGTCAGAGAGACAGTGGGACAGGGAGGAAGAGAGACAGAGAGACATTGAGAGATAGAGGGAGGGACGGAGAGGTAGTATGGGAGACAGAAAAGCAATAAGACAGTGAAAGAGCCAGAAAGACAGGGAAATATAGAGGCAGAGATAGAGAGAGAAAAATAGAGAGACAGTGATAGACACAGAGACATAATGAAAGTAGACAGTGAGACGGAGTGACAAAGATGTAGTAAGTCAGTGGGAGAGACAGGAAGATATTGAGGGATAGACAGTGACAGAAATGGAGTAAGGGAGAGATGGAGAGACAAGAAAATAGTAAGATAGTAGGAGAGATTGGGAGACAATGAAGGAAACAGAAAGACAGAAAAATATATAGAAACGACATAGTGATAATAAGACAGTGAGAGAGAAAGAGAGAGAGAGAGATGCGTTGAATATTTTAAAATCTTCTTCTATTTCTAATTATCATTTTTTTCTTGCCTTTCAGACGAAAACGCTGGTTGATATGCCGATCTGTGAGGAGAGCGAAGGTAGTCCGAGTTATTCTAGTCCACAAACAACACCAATACATAAAATTAAAACAATTCACAATGATAATTTCGATGAGAAACGTTTATTAATCAATGATATAAATGATGCCATCGAACAAATAATAAATCATTTCTCATTGGCAACAAATCAAAATGAATTAAATCAATTGGGTGATACAAATTCAAATCCATTATGTGGTAAATTAATATTAACAAAATTATGTCCGGCAATCTATGCAATATTAAATGATAATTTAAAAGCGAATTTAGAAACAAGTTTTGGTGCCATCAATAATTCTGTATGGCAAGTAATTGAAGCCTCATCCCAACAAGGTGTGTTAACGAAAGCATTAAATGAATTAGTGATGCGTATTAATAGTGAAGATATATTAACTGAAGGTCTAGTCAAATTTAATGCTTTCATATTTGGTTTACTTAATGTACGTTCATTGGATGCATGGTTCAGTTATTTACGTACAAGAGAGAGTATTATCAAGAAACATTACGAGAAAGATGCGATCTTGTTGATGGCACAAAATAATGCTAATGTTCGTACATTATTAGACACATTAATTGATGCATTACAACCGTTAGCACTGCTACCATTTCAACTAGATTTATTGTTTGAATATCGACAATTACATTTGAGTTTTAAACGGATGGATTCTTATCAACAACAACAACAACAGAGTCCGTTACATAAACATCCATCATCACCGATCGTAGATTTCGATCATATGCAATTGAATAAAGAACGTCCACGTTCTTGTGTTGAAACCGGCATTACAACTAAACCGAATTTTAAATTGGGCGATCTAACACAAGCATCAAAGAAACGTTGGTCTGGTATTGCATTGAATTCGAAATTGTATCTAGCTTTTGATAAATTAGTGAAAGATGATAGTGAAGAATATACGGATAGTCTAGAAAATCCGGTACAACAACAGCAACAACAACAGCAGAAACTGATTCGATTAATTGATGATACTGATAATGGACCAGAATCGCTTGATTCGAATCTATCCGATGAGAAACCATTGAATAGTCGACGATTTAAGAAATTACAACAGAAATGGGAGAATTTATCAGTTGAGAATCAATCAACAACTACAACACCGAACAAATCGAAAATACCGAGACTCATCACATCACCGGTCCATAAACCTTCCGGTATACCTGTTCTGATATCGCCGACAAGTAAAACAAATTGTAAGATATTAACAAAAAAATCACCAGTTACCACAAATTCTAGTAATACCACTAATAATAATAGTAATAATAATAATAATAATAATAATAAAGTAGGGAGTAGGATATCACAAAGTAGAAGAACAACAGTTACAAGGTAATTTCGATAACTTTTTTGTGATGTTTTTTTTAACAGATAATTTCGTTCTATTTAGAACTAGTCGTGTAGATTTAATGGAGAATAATGTGGAGACCCAACGGCATATACCGAGACCTAGCAGTTTACCATACAAACCGACAACAACACAGAATGCGAAAACAACAAAACTAACACCGCCCCGGCGTGCAGCTTCCAGTTCATTGAGTCGAAAAGTTTTACCCAAATCAAAACTACCAAAGTGAGTGATTTTATTGTCTTCATATTCCTTCTATAAAAGCAATTAATCTCGATTCGCAGAGTTGTACGCACGCTGTCGCATCGTGTGCCCTCCGAGAGCGGCCACCTGTCGTACAATGAAGGCGAACGCCTAAAAGTCATCCTGGAAGTCGATGATAAATGGTTGTTGTGTTCGCGGGGCAACCAGAAGGGTCTTGTACCAAGATCGGCGGTGATTGCAGCTGATTTCTAGGAATTGCTCTACAAATTGTAAATAAAGATTTATGTTGTACATTTTTTTGATTTTAGGTTGTTTGCGTTTTATATTAAATTAATTCATATATAAACAGACTGGATATGTGATTTTTAAGCAAGTATTATATCGGAACAAAACAAAATAATTACAAAAAAAAAATAGTGTATTTTCGAAATTATTACCATATTTACTATTGTTTATAAAAATAACAATAATATTGATAATAATAATTATAAAATGCAAGTATTATTGATAACAGGAATTGTTAATGCTTTGCTGTTGTTGTGAGCTAAGTGATATTTATTTCTAGCTTTATTAGATGGTAAAATATGATTAAACCTCAATGTTAATATTCTAATTTCTTACGTACTTATCCAAAACTAATCATTTTGTTATCAAAATCTATATTTTCTATATTTTTGGTAGCCTTCAGATGATTGAATCAATTACTTCTTCTCCCATCATTTGAGATCAATTGGGGCGGAATGATGATCTTCATTCCGCCTCGATTGACCTATTTTTAGAGCAAAGTTAAATTTCTATCAACATCAAGGAAATTTAATTAAATTGTGAAAATCGCGCACTCTTTCTAGTTCTTTTTTATAATCTTAATAATGCACAACAGCATGAGTGGTCCAAGTATTTCCAAATAATACTCGACGGATTCAATCAGGCAATTTTCTCGATTTTTTCCAAATTTTTATAGCAGAATGATTAGATTTTGGTCTTCGAAAATTTCACCCTAGTCTCTTAATTTTTTGGTAATTTTATTTTCGAAATGTAGGAAATTTCGTAGATTGCGATAGTGCGCAGTTGAGGCCTTTTATATAAATTGTTATTAAGTAACCAAATTAACTATTTATTTGCGACAATTTTTAATTTAATGCTGACCATTGAGAAATACCTTGTATATACAAATATTTAATTATTAATTAAAAGAAAATTTAATTAAAAAAAAAAAGACAAAAATATGTTTGTATATAATAAACAAACTGTTGAATCGAGGCTAGTCGTGTTTTTCAGTTTGTTTCTCATATAAAACGATTAATTAGTAATTAATTTAATTAATTGTAAGTGTAAAATTACCAAAGTATCGAACGATCGAGTTTACCAATTTATTTTTTATGATTCTTTGTCTCGAATTTGTTTATATAATTACCAATTTTTTTTACGGTGCATTAAATTCTCACCATAGGTGCCATACATAATTCACTCATTATTTCGTTAATTGAAGTTTTTTCTATGTATTTTTTTCTGTTTTCTTTTTCTCTTTCAACTGATTTTCAAATATCAATCAGTTGAAAATTGTAGTGTGTAGTCGAATAAAAAATGAAATAATTATCATGTATCATATTTAATTATTGTCCCAATAAAGAATACGAACGCAATACGCAATTTTCTTATATCAACCTAGCAATACTTTGGCGGATCAATCCACAACTTTATCGTCGCAGAAAAATTCTAGGAGAATTGAGGCTTTTGCGAGACAGGCGAACAGAGAAAGAAACAAAAAGATAGAATGACAAAGGCATAGTGTGAGAAATAGAGAGGCAGAGACAACGATAGAAAAATAGAGAGACAGCGGAACAGTGAGAGAGACAGAGAGAGAGAGAGAGAGAGAGAGAGATTACTTTGGCGGAACGACCTCAGGAAACATTCATCGTCAGAAAAATTCTAAAAGAATTGGTGCTTTTACGAGATAGAGACAGGGAGAGAGGTGAACAGTGAAAGAAACAAAAAGATAAAAAGACAAAGACATAGTGTCAGAAATAGAGAGACAGAGAAAAATACAAGAAACAGAAAGACACACAAACCGAGAGACAGAGAGACGCAGTTTCAGAAATAGAGAGACGAGAGAGTAAGAGGGAAACGGTGAGAGAGAGAGAGATTACTTTGGCGGAACAACTTCAGGAAACATTTATCGCCGCCGCAGAAAGATTCTAACAGCATTGGTGCTTTTACGAAACAGAGACAGTGAGAGAAACCTCTCTGAACAGTGAAAGAAACAAAAAGGTAGAAAGACAAAGATATAGTGTCAGAAGTAGAGAGACAGAGAAACAGTGCAAGAAACAGGAAGACAGACAAATAGAGAGACAGAGAGACGCAGTTTCACAAATAGAGAGACGAGAGAGAGTGGAAAACGGTGAAAAAATAGAAAGAGAGAAAGACAAGCGGTCAGAGAGAGGGGCAAACAGATTAGTTTGGTGGATAAACTGAGAAAATTGGTGCTTTTGCGAAACAGAGACAGAGAAACAGTGAAACAGAAAAATAAAGAGACAGTGAGACTGTGAGAGACGCAGATAGTTAATGTTAGAGACAGGGGAGAGAGGGAGAGAGAAAGAGCGTATCAGAAATAAAGAGATAGGGAACAGTGGAAGAAACAGAAATACAGAAAGACAGAGACAGAGGCAGAAAAATAGAGGCACAGAGAGACAATGTAAGAGAGGGATACACAGAAATAGACAGACAGCGAAACAGAAAGACAAAAAGACTAACAAAGACAATGGCAGAAAAATAGAGAGACGGAGAAACTGTGAAACGAGACAAATAGATAGACGGAGAGAAAGAGAGAGATATTACTTTGGCGGATCAACCCCCAGGAAATATGCTTCGTCACTGCAAAAAAGTTCTACGAGAATTAATTCTTTTGCCTCCCAAAAAAACTGTAAGAAAACAAAAACTGAAGACAGTACCGCAGTACCCTTTAAGCTTTATTCTGATACAACAGACAACTGCAAATCAAGTTTCGGCTTTTTGCAAGGGTGAATCTGGATCTTCACGGCTGAAAACAATTGAGCTATGTCTTCCAGGCTTACCTGACTCTTTGTTGATACCTAGGAAAGATGCAGTCAGTCGATGGGCAGTGTTTTAAAGTCTATTCTATCAAAATCTCAATCAATAATGATAAAAACATGTATTTAAAGAATAAAATACATAAAATAAATGAAGCACTTAAACACCTAAATAGATAGCCTCTTTATGGGGAAGAATATAAAATCTTTTTACAATTTTTGATATATAAACTCCATACATCAAAATAAAACTTTACGGCTTGCAAACATTCTAAACGTTGAACTCTAAAGCGAAGCATTTAGAATGAAGCTTTTCTTCGTATAAATATTTCTTAAAACTTATTAAAACTTATTTTAAATAACTTATAATTTAACATTACTGTTAGTCACGCTAATCCGCACTAGAAACGTTAGCGTTAACGCCAACATTAACGTTAACGTTTGTACGGCATAAAAATTAGTAAATAACAGTAATAATACTAATGGTAAACGTTCTACTTCTACTTATAGTAGAATCATAAAAATTTTCCCTTATAATTCACGCAAATTAATCTAAAATCGAACGAATCGATTTAGAAATCGTACGAATCACTTTCACCCTTTTGTATTTTGAAAATATATTTATAAACTAATCCTGCAACAACTCCACCTACAATCGGACCTGCCCAATAAATCTACAAAAATTACCACAATAAAACTGTAATTCTCGGATTAATTAAACAGGACTTACCCAATGATTCTGCCAGAGATTCATAATAACGGCCGGTCCGAAACTACGTGCCGGATTTAGACTTGAACCGGTGAAAGGTATCTAAATTTACAAAAAATTCTAAGAGTTTTGATGGAATTCTAAAAAAAACAATTACGGGACTTACAGCGCTCAAATGGCATACAGTGATACTGATACCGATAGCTAGTGGACCTGCGGTTTGGATATCTTTACGGCGCGAATCGCATACGGCATGTATGATGAAAAGTAAGAGAAATGTGAAGACGGCTTCTACAAGAAATCCTTGAAGTTGTGTGAGATTCGTTGCTTTATCTGTAATGCCTAGATTGCCTTCTGTACCTTCTGCTGTCATCAACTGTTAATATAAAATCGAATAAAAATTACTAAACGGTGAAATGCATTTGAAAGTTGTTTATGAAAGCACAAAGAAGAGTTAGAAAGGATATTTTTATGTTTATTAAAAAGAAAAAATTATTAATGATTTATTATTTTTTAAACATTCATAGTTTCACGGCCATAAGATGTCCGGTATATGTAAAGAAAAACAATGTCAATGTTGACGATGGCATGGTGCAACAGGTGGTCTTGCACATGACCGCTAAGGTCAGTGGCGCGTATCGGCTGCAGATTATATAATAGCTTCCTATGTTTAGCACTTTTTATTATTACTATTCAAGTTCAATACTTTTCATTCATTTTTTTTTCCCGTCTCCAAAACAAATAAACTTGAATTTTTGTGTTGTTTTTTCTCGATTTTTCATACGAAAGAAAGCACCTTTCACTAATAATACACGACATTCACTGAGATTCTTCGTTTTTATGATTAACGTGCGCTATTTTAGCACTTTTGTAAAATGGTTGAAAGTCGACCGAAAAATTTGGGTCGATTTTTTAGAACTTGATTGCTGCAAGCTTTTCTTTAGAATTGAGGTCAGTTCGATGATTTTCTCGAACTGTAAAAATTAGCTACCTTTTCGCTAATCGGTGTAAACATTCACTACACTTCACTACACTGATACTAGCATATTTTCAACATCACGAAGAACTTAATAAATTGTTAAAATAGATGTTAACCCTACGGTGTTTAGTCTAGAAAAGGGTGTTGAACAATTGTGTTATCACAAAACAGAAAAATCATCAATCTGTCTGTGACGATATTATTTTGTCTACTCGGTACATTATTGTACTATAAAATTTTGACAGACAAATGTCAAAATTCATGCAACTTATGTTCTGAATGTCCCTAGATTTTGACATGTTTGAGGCGATAAAATCTTAAGCCATTGTTTATGTTTTTAAAAAATTAACATAGTTTTATTTTGTTTCTTAATTTATTGTAGTTTGATTTTGATTGTGAGATTCTTATGAGAAAATTATAAAATGGTATTGGGTTTTGAATTAAATCCTCATAGTTAGGGACTTTCAGAATACTGAGTTGCATAAAATTTGACATCTTTGAAATGTCACACTTCATATTACAATAGTGTACCAAGTATACAGGATGTTTCTTTAAAAAGTGACAGCGTCCGAAATGTAACCAATCAGATTCGTTAACAAAGTATAGTATATTCCCGGACCAAAGGATTACTAAAATTCGGTTGGTAATCTTGAATCTTAGCCTGAGATTAAGTACTTTGTCTAACGATAAGTCTGTAAAATCTAGTAATCCTTTGGTTTCTGAATCCACTATATTACAAAAAGTGTCAAATTTGACGTATAAAACCAGTGTCGTCTCCAGAGATTGGAAAAATGCTACAATCGTAAACATAATAAAATAAATAAATTTAATACAACAACAAATTCATATCTGCATATTGTTGAATTGCATAAATAGCCAAATTGTATGCTCGCTTTTACAATATTTCTATATAAATTAAACAAGTGACGAAGAACATTGATTTAAATTGTCATTTCGACAACTTCAATTGTTTATCAGTCAGAGCAACTTGATTTATAATTTTTTCGTCATTTAAATAATTCCTTTTTGATTGGTTTCTAGACCTTGAAGGTTTGAAAATCTGCCAAATTACCAGTGAGGTACACAATATCAGTGTAGTGAAGTGTAGCAATATTTCGACAGAATTTATACAAAATTATAAGAAAATTAACGTGCCAGAAACATGGAAGCATAGCAGCCACGCCTTCATATTTATCAAACCATTCAAAGATAATGACCGTTGATTTTTCGCTTTTACCCACGAACTCTTCATATTTAATTACATTGTATTTTAATTAACTCAAACCACCATAATTTTGAAAGATACAAGAAGCGAAAGGTTTCCAATACGAAAAAAAAAACCATCAACAAGCAGCAGAAAAAATTGGTAATGGGTCAAGAGTGTAATGTTTTACTGTTGCAATAAAATTTACTTACTCTGAGTACAGCGGCACCACCAGCAGCACCAATACATTGGGCAACAATATACAGGACGGCTTTCAAGAGTTTCACATCGCCGGTGACAAAAAGGCTCAACGTCACAGCCGGATTGATATGACAACCACTAACATGCCCAATACACTGTGTATAAATAGATAAAGACAAAAAATTAGTTTATTTAGAATGATTCGATGTGTTTACATCATATCCGTTCTATTGGTTATGATGAAATCGTCACGTACTACCCGAGGGCAATTGCAATTCATTTGACAGCCAAATACACGTACTTTAATGAAAATCTATATTGAGTTCTCATAGCCTTCAACTTTATAAATTCGGTCACTTATGGTATTTATTATTACTATTATCACAACTATTATCGTTACTTATTAATATTAAGTATTTGGGTAGATGAGGTCAATTGAGACTGTGCCATCGGAAGGGGGCGCAATTCTCTAGAATTATTGAAGGGAGCGGATCTGATTAACACCCATCGTTTAGCAGAATTTCACAATTTTTTGCCATCCTATCAAATACGTGTAATGATTTTATGATAGGCAACATTCTCTATTAATCCATTTAAAGTCAAAGTGAATGGAACAGTTTTACATTGTTGTGATTTTTGTAGGCTATTTCACATGTAGGTCTATTATTATTATTATTATTATTACTTTTATAACTCCTGCCAAGATGGTAAATCGGTCGATTTGTAGACAATTAAAGTGGATTTGTGGCGGTGACAAATCATTGGTGACTCTTTGTCTGGTTTAGATTAAAATCAAAACACCTTTACAACAAAAAAACAAGCTGAATAGCTTACGGCTTGATTGTAGACTTGAGGTAAGAAGCTACCTACCTACTCTCCTCGGTGTGCACCGAAACTGTGCCACAATCATGTCGAAATGTAACCTTGAATGAGATGTGGAATAAGAATAATTTTTTGATCGACAAAATCAATCATTTTTTGTTTTTTGTTGAATAATTTGTAATATCATTGTAAAATCAATGGCTAATTTGGCAGAACCTCGACCTTAATTTTCCATTCATCATTAATCAATAATTTCGTCAATTGTGTCCTCACATCTCCATTAATTAATATATTTTTTGAAAATATCCAATTAATTTGAGGCAGTTATTTGTTAATTGTGGAAAAATGCGGAGAGAAAAAATGACGAGTCACATTCGTAATAGCCTTGATTTTTCCTTTTTTTGTTTGTTTTTTTTAGACCATACGATCTACATCGATTAAGGAAAATTCAGAAAATTACAATGTTGCGGCCTTAGAAGTCGATATTTGAATTTAGTCTGAGGTCGTGTTGCGCAACAGCAACTAAATCGGTTTCTGATGACGATTTTCTCAAATCAAATCTTTGCACACCAACCACCGTTGCTATGAGATTTGCATCTGCTTAGATTCTCCCTTTGGATGTCCAAATATTCCAAAAACATTAACAAAATTCCTGCAATATCTCTTCAATTATTGACTACCATTCCGGGGTGTTTTTGAAGCAGTTTGGGTGATTTCTTGAAAATTGCAGCGGGCCAAAATTTTTGCCCTATTTCTGTAGTACGTGAGGATTTTGAAATCGGTGAGAATTTGAATTATTTCAAGAAGTCGGAATCTTTTAACAACAATCATTAGAATCTAGAAGATTTGAGTAAAGTGCAGAAAGACCTTTCCTCGCTTTTCTTCAAGAAGCCCCACAAAGTCAAAAATTTTGATCCTCTATAGAATGCACGAAAAGTAAGCTTAGCAAAGTTTGTTCTAAGGAAATGCTGTTAAACCTATAGTCGTGCCAAAGCACCTTATGCTAACGATTCGAAGTGAGCAAAAAACAAGCTCGATCACAAGGACTTGGAAACGCCAAAATTTTCACCGTCTCTAGACACTTTCTGTGATCGGATAAAGTTCGGGAAATATAATTCCTGTACTTGAATTCAGTTTTCAGGAGCTTCAAATACTGCCACGTGCCTCCTATCGATTTAGAGATAATCCTGTCAACATCTTGATGAGTTTATCTTTCGTAATCGATCCACCTCTTTGCAATTCTTCCATGAAAACCTTCTGACACTTGGCACAACGTCATTAAAGTCATTATTTATTGTTACATTCTGACATGTGAACTTCAAAGGAATCAATCATGATTTGTCTACGCTATATGATGATGATTAACGCTTGAATAAAGCTCTAAATTCGAATGAATCAATCAATCAATCATCTAATATGGCACATATATTATCGTCGACGAATCAAAAGCGTCTATGTATGTCGTTTTTTTTGTAATCAATGACAGATTGTTATGTAATTAGGCCATTTAATTGACCTGACAACAATTCCTTAAAACTTTTCCATCTTCAAATTGTTTATTAGTAAAAATAAAATAAAACAAAAATAAAGCGTGTATTCGAGATAACATTTAAACGTACGTAAAATATTATTAAAAATTTAATAATTACTATGAGTACAACTGGAGGCGATTAATCTTCTATTTAAAGATATTGATGCTTTTTTTCAATCATTCAATAAATAAAGTAAAAGTTCATTTCACTATAAGTATACATTTGATAGACCTTGGAAATAGATGAGATGCGATGTGTTTTTATTTTGCTTTTCGTTCTTCAACCTCGACATTAAATAAAATAATTATCAAATAGTGTTTATTGTTAATTACTAGAAGAAATTTAATTATTTTAATTAATGCCGAAAAATAGAGAATCAACAAAACAGTTCCCACATAAAGTGGATCATTTTATTGAGAGAAAGTTGTAATTTCCACACGGCTTTTCTTTCGTGCAGTAGAAAATTGTCTAAAAATCAAGATATAGATGGAGACTACGATAAATTTTTGATTAACTAGGACAACCGTATCGATTAATTGTTATTTCAAAATCAATATCTCCTAAAAAGGAATCGATTGACATTTAGCATACACTATTTCACATACGATTCACGAATATTTCAATCGGTGTAGTGAAGTGTTTTTATTGTAATCGATTCTGATTGAACATTTTTTAAATAGTATTTAATCGTTGGAACATTTTTATTTTGAAAATAAATAAATAAAATACAGAAATAAATAGATACGGATGCTGTAATCTCAACAATTTACATAGCCTCCTTTATTTATTTGTTTATTTATTTATTTATTTACTTACCTACCGTTCTTTTTTCATATTTGTTTATCAAACGATAATGTCTGAAATGAATTGTATTTTAAGATAAATGTTGTAAATATTAACGAAATCAAGAACAATTCTATAATAATTACAATTGTTTTGTTTAATCGTATAAAAACACAATATTATCGAACAATTACTTAAGTTATTAAATTATGTCAGAATCGATAAGACTCGACTATTTAAACTGTAAATAAATTAATAGATTTTTTCTAAGAAACTTGTAAAAACCGGGTTGGTGTCTGGGGCGGAATGAGAAAATGCCACCACCTCACAAGTTTTTCAGCACAAAGAGAAGCTTAACGCGACCCCATTCCGCCTCCTTTTGTGTTACAAACGATAAAACTCATTAAATCGACAATTCAAGCCATAATTGGAAGTCTTACAAAAGCACTTAATAGTCAGTGTATTTCAGGATGGCGCCTTAATAGTTGATCATTCAGCAGTCTAGTAATCGCTAAATCGGGGGCAGTATGGGATAACAAAATGCTGATATTTCGAACGGTTTCTATATCAATTTGTATCTTCTAACAAAGATAAAGTGTAGCTTTAAACACTGGACCCGGTTCCGCCTCCACTTGGACATCCCTGCTGTATTTTCTGTTTGAATTCGAAACGCGATAATTTAATTAGCGACAATTTAATGACACGATAATTCCCTGCTACCGTGTCAACTGTTAATTAATAAATCTGTCGCTCTAATCGATGTCGATTATCAAAAATTGTCGATTTCTCATTATTTATAAGAATTGCAACAATATTGAAACCTGTTTCTAACACACCTTAGACTTCTATTAACTATTGTCTTGTTGTGTGTATTACAATTCTAACGTAATTCAATATAAAATAATTACAAATGACACGAAACAACAAAAAAAAATTAGTAATAATAATAGCGAAATAGAAAAGAAAAAGCCAAGCGTAGGTAGAGGTGACGATCCACAATAAATTCCAATTTGTCAACAAATATTTAACATTTACTTTATTACAATTAATGTTAGATCGAGTTAATAAACGTTATTTTATCAACCGAACAAGTCCGATTATTTATGCAAATTCAAACGGATGTAATTAACGATTTTCACCATTATTAGAAATTGATCGTGCCGTTATTAATTAATTTCATTTATGGCAGTAGCCGATTTGTTCTTAAAAAGCAAGAATTGGGGCGTAATGGGGTAGTTAACGCTTACCCGAAAAACTCCGGTGCTACATTTACACACACACACTCACAAATCTGGTACTCACATATGCCAAAGTGGCTACGGTTAATCCGAACGTCAGAGCAATTTGGAGAATTTTCGCCGCACTCATCGGATCCACCGGCAACGAGATAATCGATCCACAACCGATCAGAACCAATAGAAATGTACCGATAAATTCACCAACCAACATTCGCCAAATTTGCTTGTTATCGGTGATTTCTGAAACGCCCAAAATACCATCGGCACCTGCAACATCATCCATCAATTTCAAATTCGAATTGCAACCACAATTAATCTACTGTTTAATTAAATTAAACAATTACAATGTTACCTTTGAGATCTTTTGCCATTTTTTGGGAAATTGCACGTTTGTTTGTTCAAAAAAACACCATCGACTCTATAGCGATTATTTTGCGATTAAATCACAATTCAAGACTCGAATTTCGGTCAGTAGTGTAACTGAATGGATCGAATCGAGGTTCACAAAACAGTTATAAGAGGAGAGAACCGGCCGAACTACCTTGCCCTGCCTTACATCGACAATGAATAAACCGATGCCTTGCACTTGTAATAACTTTAGGATTTCATGTGAAACGCAAAAAAAAAACAACAACAATAGTAAAATCTTCAACAATAAGTGGGGGGATAGAAATTTAATGATTGTTGTTATTATTATCAACAACTATTGGGATTTAATTAATCTTTTATTTATTCATAGCTACTTTGTTGTTTTCCATAATAAACAACTGATTGATTAGTGAAACGAAACATACAAAATCTTAATATAATAATTGATAGGTTTCAAGATTTTTATAAGATGAGTAAATTTATTTTGAAATTAGTCTTTTAGCCTTGGCGGAATGTTCGAGACAGTATAAATCAAAGAAAAAAAATTGTAAAGTATTTCACAAATATCTCTTTTTTCTGTATATTTTAATCGCGAAAACACGCAATTCTGTCGAATTTAAAGCCGACTTTCAATCGATTATCCATGAGCGAAAATTTTTGGCACCCTCAAATCAAAGTATGGAATTGTCGAGAGATAAGAATTTTTATCAGTTTTTTTGTAGTACAGCCACTCAACATAGATTTAGAATATCAAATGACAATATTCGAAATTGTGTCACGACTTAGAGTTCGTTCATGTCGAAGCTTCAAAATGTTCCAAAGTAAAAGATAGTTTCGAGATTAAGAAATTTGCTTGGTCTTGGGATTTGGATCATACCGTAAAGAGTTGGATAAAACTCATTTCCTCTTACTTTATAGGGGCGCAAGAGATGTATCTACTTTTTTTTTTGTAATTTTATAGTATAGGCAGTTTGGGCGCCCAAAATATCGCTTGTATCCACTTTGTAAAGAAGGCTGGTTCTGTATTTAGGATGCTTTTCCTGCAAAAAGTTTGAAAGGATTAGATCTGCGCTGAACTTTCTTTATTGTATTTTTGTTACTTCCAAGACATGTGCGGAAGTTTTTTGGCACCCTCAAGTCGAAGCATTCTTGGCATTTTCGAGAGATAAGCTGGAATTTTTATCAGTTTTTTTGTAGTCCAGCCACTTCAACTCAACAAGATTTCAAATATTAAATGATACAATTCGAAATTGTGTCACGACTTAGAATTCGTTCATCTTGAAGATACTCACTGCAACATTTCTAGAAATAGACTTTTTGAACACAACTCAAGGCGCAAAATATGTTAGAAGGAGCTACGTTCTGAAGTAAAAGTGATCATCATTTTGAGAACGCTGTTCCGAGGCTAAAACATTTGCTTGGTCTTGGAACTTGGCAAGGACAACTCGAGGACGTGCTTATTAGAGAAACTGTCGGTCTACAAGTGAAGAAAAATCATGATAACCACGCATTTCCATCTAACGCAACATTGTTGAACATGTAATGTACCAAGTCCCTGGCTCCCAAAAAATATGTATTTTTTTGCAATTCTTATTGTAAAGGAATTCTGGACTCCCAGAATATCAGTTGCTCATAGTCTCCGTTGTAGAGAAGACCGGTCCTGGATTTAGGACACTTTGCCTGCTAAATTGGTAAACTGTTAAGTGTGCGCTGATACTTTCTTTATATTTTTTTGCACTGCCAAGGCATATGCGAAAGTTTTATGGTCTAATAATTTGATTTACTATTGAAAAAAGCATTCATTGCGTTCGTGAGTTCAATATAGAGAAATTCTACATTAAGTATTTATAAGAGTAATGTAAACGGGCAAAGAGAACACGTCTAGCAGATGTCGCAAGATATTGTTAGACTGTTTGTCCTATCAATTATTAATATTGATTTAAGCGTCTGTTTCTGCATCGACTCAACTTGGAGAGGCACTTGTCATTGGTAGATATTCTCGTTTTGTCAAGCATTAGTATAAGCAGAAATGCAACTTTATCACGTCCGAAACACAGAGCCGGATCGAAGCTAAATTGCGTCCGGGGGGCAAACAAGAGCTATAGCGCCCTTTCCGCTATATTTGCAATACTATTCTTCATATTTAGATGAAGAAACTAGAAACGGCGCCCCGGGCATAGCCGCCAATCAAAAAATTAGCAAAAAATTGTTTCTATTTTCCGAATGATCCAAAATTACAAAGTTTCTTTTACGTGCGGCGAGTTAAATAGACGCGTCTTTTTTTAACTAAACAATTTGAAGCATTCTTTGTTTCAATTCATTATAAAGCAAGATAAGTATTGAACAAGATAATTAGTAATAATTAACCCGCTGGCTATTGATAAATAGTGACCGGAACGGAATAACGGAGCGGTATGAGAAATTTCTACTATTCTAACGAGACTGCCTTACTGCACAAGTTTTTCAGCACAAAGAGAAACTTGACACGACCCCATTCCGCCTCCAAAGCTGTCAATTTATAATAATTACAATAATATTATGCCACAATTAATAAAACTCATTAACTCGACAATTCAAGCCATAATTGAATAGTTTTGCAGAAGCACTTAAGAATAGTCAGTGTATTTCAGGATGGTGCTTTAAAAGTTGATCATTCAGCAATCTAGCAATCGCTAAATCAGGGGCAGTATGGGATAACAAAGTGCTCCAATTTCGAACGGTTTCTATTTCACTTTTTATCTTCTAATAAAGATAAAGTGTAGCTTTATACAGTGGACCCCGTTCCGCCACCACTTGGACATCCCTGCTGTATTTTCTGTTTGAATTGAAACTCGGTAAGTTAATTAACGAAAAGTATTTCAAGAACTGTATTGTCTCTATTTTCCGGATGATACGAGACTCTAAAATGACAAAGTTTCTTTTGCGTGTAACGCGTAAAATAGAAACTTGTTTTTTTGTTTGAAATCTAAACAATTTGAAGTATTCTTTGTTTTAATTCTTTAAAAGGCAAGATAGCTATCGAACAAGATAATTAGTCATAATTGCGGAAAACAATACAATCCGTCCAACTATATAAAACGTTTCTCACCAACTTTCATTCATCACGATCCACTGAATTCGATAGAATCTTTCTATCACACATTTCTGTTACTTTCAATCTTTTTTGTAAATGGTTATTCTAATCTAATCGGCTTAGAATTAATTTAATCAATTAATAAAAGCTTTGATTATGATTGAAACTGATTGAACTCACCCATATCTTCTTTGATGTAATGATCGGGAATCTCTTGTGCCATCGTCTAAGAAGTCACTGATTAGAATACCTAAAAATTTTCAAAAATCTTACAATTCTACTATAGTTGCGTATTTTACTCCGTAAATACTTACACGAGATAAGAATCAAGTATTAATTAAATATTTAAGCATAAAAATAAAGTTAATTTATAACACACACACACACACACACACACACACAGAAGTGTACTTATTTATTACGAGTTTAAGGCGCCAATTGCGGGCGCCCAAAGAAAAGTTGCTTTAACGGGGCACCCAAGCTGTCTTATGTCTGATTTCAAAAATGAATCCAATTGAACAGAATTTCCCAAATACGGTCCTGACTATTGGACGGATCCAGACGATGTTTTATTGCTTCCAATCTTTCAATTTTGTTGTTGATTATTATTAATTCTAAACAATAGCCAAACGAATTTGCAGTCTCATTATACAAGGCCGCTGTAATAATTAAAGTTGGGGAAGTTTGGGGAATACCATTATACAATATAATTATTAATTATTAGTCGTCAATTGTGGCCATTCAGACAAATTGCAAAATTAATTTGATATTTAATTTGAAAAATATACGTAGGAATCTTTAGATTGTTTTGTGTAAATAATAATTTCAGTTTTTTTGTTTTGTTTTATAATTGTTTCTTCAAATGTTTATAGAACAAACAATTATGATAGGTATGTGGATACTAAATAGTTATGTCATCCAATTTGCAGTTTGTTTTGCAAATTTACCAATGTCTAATGTTGTTATAATTATTTAATAATGGTAATTAACGTATCAAGGGCGTTATGAGACAAATAACGCCTGAATGTCGACAGTGTACGTCTGTATGCCATGACATCTGAAAACTTGAGGTTATGATCACATTTTTAATGACTGCAAAAAAGGTTGTTTATCATAGCAACGAGCGGGCTATTATTTTTCATAACGCCATCGTAACGCCATAAGTACTCGTCGTCAAGTAAACAATTATTATCTGTTTATTAATGCGATCGTTTTGATATCTATTAATGGTTCAATAATATATACGAATGACATAAAATATATAATTGCTTTGTTGATTTTTTTTCCTTTTTATAATTGCGATGCTACAAACGGATGTACAGATGAAAACGGAACTTTGGCATCACAATAGAATCTAATTAGAAACGCTTTACAGTCGAAACGTGTCATTTAATCTATTAAAGATCGATGATTGATTAATAACAATTATGGATTTGTTTAGATAAGATAGTGGGATAATTGATTGTATAATTTTAGAATATTAAAAAAAAAAACACCAGATAATCTGTAGAATTCCTGGAAAATTCTAGTATTCGCTTAATGTTAAGCCGCGTCCGCAATCGAGCGTGAAGTTCAGAGACACTACATTACGTCTGTGCAGTTTTTGTGGCTGTGTAGAACCAATACGATTCGGATTTTCGAAAAATATCCAAATGACCGAACGTTCTTTCGACTCAAACGTTCACAATTCTAATCGATTTCTTCGTTCGATTTTATTTGTTGGCCGGATGCTTTTATTGTTTTTTTCCCTGATAAAATTTCAAGGTTTTCGGGGCACCTTAGCTAATTATTAAACCGTAAAGGTAACAACTATTGCGACTTTCTGTTACCTAGTATTACGTAAAATTTAATGAAAAAAACAACTTTTATACAATTATTCAAAATTACAGGAAATTATGATTAATCAAAGAACTGAGGAATGAATCAAATAGCGATGGGAATACCTGTTGAAAGAGTATATTGTGTCTGGTACAGGTGCTTATTATTATTGTAAGTCCCATCGAAATGGCAACTAGGCAAGATCAGGGACTATACGGATTTATCAAAGATTTACGTTTCGTTAGAATAGTCTTCAAATAATGCCCTCATTGTCAAAAATCAGTTTGAATGGCATTAGAATTTTTTGCTATAGTATATTCACGGACCAACGCGTTACTAGATTTCGGTTGGTACACTTGAACCTAGTGATCTTTCTGGTGATTTCTTTGCTTACATTTGTATCTTTTCTCGTCTTTCCTATTACACTGTCATTACGTAATTTGTTTATAGACAAGTCTATACTCTGTCCAAAAATTAAATGTAAAATTTCAAATAACAGATGATAGACTATAGGCAACTTAATGTTTGAAAAATTCCTAACTTTTACATGTTGGCATGAAAGAAAAAGAATATTATATTGTGGCACTCCGGTTTGAATAAAACCCTACGCATTTGTTTACATAATTTGGTGATATTCTTTTTTATATTCACCCTGAAGTTCGATATCTTATATTTCTTTGGAGATTGTAAAATCCTTTTCGAATCAATTTTCAGTTTAATACAATAAAGAATTTAAATTTTGGGGTCTTAATAGGGGACTACTTTTCATTGCGTAGGTTAGCTGCATTTCGGTCATTTGAAATTTTATACTTAATTTTTGGACAGAGTATATCAAATCTTTGGTAACTGAATGTACTAGAATAAGCAATATAATCGATAAATAACAAAAATGATTATGATCAGGAAGTTTGAATTGTCAAGTTTTCTCGGATAAAACCAATTTGATCCGGCACGGACCAAACCTTACAGAGTTGTCAAGCTTACAAAAATTTCTCTATCTCTGAGGACAGTCTCAAGCAAAATCTAGAATTGTAAAGGAAGCCTTAATATAACGTTCACATGTTGGTAAGGTCAGAATATTGTTTTTATTACATACGACTACAGGAGATAATGCGATAGATAATCTGTGTAATAAATTAAAAAAATAATAATTTAAATGTATATAAATACTAATGCTTTTTATGAATCAATTTACATAATAGATATTTTGTCAGGGGGTATAGCTCAGTGGTAGAGCATTCGACTGCAGATCGAGAGGTCCCCGGTTCAAACCCGGGTGCCCCCTGGTGAAACTACTGCTTTTTTTAACCAATACGTTTAACTTTTTTTTAAATATTTTCTATTAATAGACGTATAATAAATTAAATCAAACAATTAAAAACGAGTAAATAAAATTCAAAAATAATTATGATTCAAAAAAAGCTAAATATCAAATTGCGTGTTTTCAACATTCAAATTTCCTTGTAGGTGGTTCTTACAGTTGATGATGGCTACGTAAATCGGCTTTTTTTAGGCACTTATTCTCATCACGACGCGACACGATAAATGTGGCTTAATGAGCCAGTCGCGAAAAGCTTGCCGGGCTTATTTTGACCAGTAATGGTGCCCTCGTAGCTAATTTGGTCTATTTTTGAATTTGTTCATTGGAGATGCATATTTAGAAGAGAAGTTGCATCATCACTTTGCATAGAAATTGTAAACAATTCAGTCATCAGATAGACATCGCAATTTTTCGATTTTGTTGGAAAACAAAATGACATTTAATCATTCATTTATTCGACTCAGAAACGGATTCAAGATCCGGGTGCGTACGAAAACGGACGCAACGTATGAAATGAAAGGGTCTGATCTACTCTCAAACCGTTTCCACATCATCTACGAAGGCATTTAGATTATCAAATAATACTTGATGACGCTCCTCGCTTGTTATTAAATGAAACAATTCTCTTTCGAGTGTTTGTTGTTCAAATTTATAAAACATAAAGTTGCGCAATGCAGTTGAATTTAAAGATTTGTTTAAGAATGTAAATGAATGTTAACTGTTGTTTTATATCTACAATGCCCGTATCTGTCACTCCTTTGAAGTGACAGAGCATAAATTAGAGAAAAAAGAGTGTCAGGACATATTTGCATATCTGCCAGGTTTGCTATTGTTCTTATACGTCTTGGATGGGACACAAATTGTTTATATTTTGTCTACAAACAATTTGATGGCTCCATACTTGTCACAAGTCTCAAGACCACCATATTTGCCAAATAATAATAATAATAATATGTTTATTTTCGAAACAAAATAACTAGCTTACAAAAGAACTTTCTTGCTCTTAATGGATCATGCAATTCGTTAATTATAAGTAATTAAATTTTATATTAATAAATATGATATCAACTACTCAATTCGCAAATTACATAATTACAATTTTGATTTGTAGAACGGAAATTTCGACACAAATAGGACATCTCCAATGATTTATCGTTTCAAATCAAATCCAAAAACATTGGATAATTATCGGATTTTCCGTAACCAAATTATTCCAATTATATTTGAGAATTTATTGAGGAGAAAAAACAGAATTACGCAATAGTCGATTTGATAGAAATCCAAAAATATCTCGACAGCTTTTTTTGTGTGATTTATTAATTAATAAAGTACTTCTTAGTTAAGGTCGTCATATACAGGAGTGGTAAGTGAAGTAGATTATAAGAATTTACAATAATGCCGGCCGACATTGTATATTTCTTCAAAATACAAAAAATATACCCGGAAAAAACCGATGAATTATTCATGATGTAGGCATATGTTCAATCGTAATGTAGATATAAATCAATCTTTGATCATAAATAATAGAAATAAGCAATTCAAATTTGGCGAGTATAATGGGGAAAACATTGTCATAGCTACTCTGAGAAAGGTCATGTCCAACAAATTACATTAGCTTAAGGCTAATTTGCGATTTTTTCGTTTATTTCAACATATTTTTGATCGTCAAATTATTGCAAAAATCAATAAAACAGTCATTAAATGTCTTTATTTAATCGAGTAGGCAGCTCGTTTCGTCCGATATGGCCAAGTCATATTTGTAGATGACTCAGTCGGCTTTTATTGCATAACTTTCACATTTTGTCGACACGGTTATTGAACCATTTTGTGTAGTTTTGGGTATGCGAATTTTTTTTTGTTGTGTTGTAGTTTTTACATTTCGGTATTGTGTGACGCCAAATGAATTTCTAAAATAGTAACACTTTCTATCGATTATTAGGGTGGAGTGCTTTAGGCGATCGCTTTGGGGGGCTTCACAAGTGTATAGCAGTTACAAAATCTAAATTACACGACTTACGAAATCGAGAATCGAGCTCGTGACTCTTGCTGTGGGTTTAGTGGCAAACAAATTGGCCTGCGCCTACCACAGCTTGTCGAAAATCTCTTCAAAGAAGAAGACGAAGGCAACCGAGATTTTACAAGGTAGACTGTTGTTTAGTGGGAGGTTAAAGCGCCTCTTGCGGATAAAGATTGCAAAAGTGTATTACGGCGAAATAGATAATAAAGAAGGCAATAAAAGTTGGTGTAATGTAGCCAAATTGCTTAGCAGTTAGAGTTCTTCAAATGCCCCCATTATTAAACCACAAGATTAGATATCTGTGTTTGGAATTCCAAAAAAAAATGACACAAGGTTATAACAAATCAAATATTTTTATGGATGACGCTTATCTATTATTACATTTTCTCTCTTTTACGATTTGATGCGAACAATGTGTAAAATCATTTATAGTCATTGCTCGATGATGCACAATTATTTCTTCAAATTTCGATCGAACAGAATTCTCTGAAAAATTCCACCTGTATGTGGTGGAAAATCACAGAATCCTTCTGAATTGAAACAATTTAATTGTTTAGCCATCGGCTATCATAGTTATAATTATTGTTTTCTAGAAGTGTTTACTGTTTATTTTATAATAAATCAGTCTAAATTATTGTTGTTAGAGAAAATTATAATCATTAAATTGTGGGAAAGGTAAAAATTTTGCAAAACCAATAAATTTTCCATCTTTTTTCCATATATAATTTATTTGTTTTTTTTTGTTGTAGTATTTAGTTAATAATAAATTATCTGCATTTAGCAGTTAAAGTTAGAAGCCATTTTATAAGTGTTAATCGACAATAATCGATTTTATTGTTAATAGGAAAGTAAAACAATTAATTCTGAAAAACAAAAAAAAAATACGAGCGATAAACAACAGTATTACAACATACAATCAACGAAATAAAATAAATAATAAAAATTATTTGTGTTGACAAAGAAAAAATATCCAAAAATTTAGGATACACGAGGTGTGTAAAATGATACAGGGAACACCTTTATTGAAGTCGTCGAAGAAATAGAAGCCACCGCATTTTATGCCAATCGAAAAAAAGAAATTATTACTAATTGTAAGTCAGGTGAAGTCACGAATTGCATGCGATTATCTGACGAATCGACAGAACACAACTGGCCCTGTTTCAATATTAACCCTTTTGAATAATTTAACAATTATAGTACAAGTGTTGGCGCAATCAATTGATTGGAACACCCATCGGTAGCCCGTTCCCGCATCTGTGATCCAGATTAGATACAGTGGCAACAAACGAACCGCCGTTTGGATACTGGAAAAGTATACAGGTAAGGCAGATGAAATACGTAGATTAGACAAAGGCAAAAACACTACGAGTAAGAAGAATTTGCAATTTATCTCTTTCAATAAAGCGGCTGTTAGAGGCCGGCAGCCTGTTTCTTGTGCCATCACGATATAATGTCATATATCACAAGAACAGTATCTTTAGAGGCTTGGGCTGCGATTGTAAGAAAGCAAGAATTCTTATAATTATTTAGGAAATAACGAATCTAAAATACCATGACACAATTTTCTAAATTTATGGATTTTATCAAAATATTCCAGTAACAAACGAGATTTTCTAAAAATCTTTAAAACCAAAATCGAATTTGCTTTTTCTATACCATAAAACATGTTTCATCAACATTTAAAATAACAACAAAATAATAATAATAATAGTAATAATAATGTGATTCGATAAAACAAATCTAGTTTTGCGCAACGTCAAGATGTATTACATCGATAATAATAATTATGTGTTAAATTATTAAAATGTAAAGGCACACCTGGCAATAATAATAATAATAATGCTAATAATAATAATAATAGTACAATGATGAACATCTATATACAATATTTAATTATTTAATTAAAACTCATTTATATTTATGGATATTATAAATAACATTTAGATATGACCCATTTTTTGGGTACATTTGCCAACCTTCAAATTGGCAATTGTTACAAAATCTGTACCTACCCATTATGATTTATTTGGAGGAAAAAAAATGTGGACAGGGTTGTCCAATTTTTAGTGAAACTATAGAACGAGGCGCAATGGGATAGCTGAAAACACACACACAATTTTGACGATTTCGTAGCATTGTTTTTTTTTTAGCATAATCGAGTTGTTGGCCAACCCTGTCTCTATTATAACCTATGTATTTATAATAGTAGTGTTGTAATCACTTTTTTCTATAATACGACTTAATTATAGAGAATCTCTATAGAAATTGATAAATAATAGTGATCATAGACGCTAGCTGCTTCGAATCGAATCTTTTCTGTTAGAAATGGAGTATACGTTGGAATGAAAGTTTTTATTGAAGAAAATGAGATATAATAAATGTGTAATTAGTGAAGATTTACTTTAAAGTTATAATAAAAGTGAAAACGAACAATTACTGTAAAAATGTTTCTATTAAAGATGGAAGAATAGCCAGGAAATAGCATAATATGTGCTGTTTCTGTTGGACATTAGAGTTGCTATGCTACATTCCAACAATCACTTTCTATCATAAAAATTATTGCCCAAAAAATCTGGATTTTTTGCCAAAAATTTTTGAAATTCAATTAAAATTTGAAGGTTTTTGTTTCAACGAAGAAAGGTGAAAGTCTTCAATTATCAATTTTATAGTTAATATCTAAACTAATTCCAATCGTTTTGTCCAATCTTTTTTTCGTTTTCATATTGAAAACGAATTAAAATTACAATTTAGAAAGTCGCAGCATCATTTATCAAATTCACACACATTTATCGATCGATATTTATTTATTGAGTTAATATTTATTTAAATCTAGGAAGAATTCGTTTATTCTCAGAATACAATTGTTAATTGATTTATCGTATTGGTGATAAATAAATTTGGCGATATTGTCAAAATAAGCGAAATAATTCGATAAACAAACAAGATCAAGATTTGTGCAGGTTCAAGATCAAGAATCAGACGAATTCTAGCAAATTCTGCAGAAATCATGCTATCCAGATCGTAAGTTATTATGTAAGAGGAAACTGGGGCAGAATGGGGTAACTGATATTTGTCAGACAGAAAGATCCCATTCTGGCTCACAGATTTATCATTACGTCCGACATTGGAGTAAAATCTTAGTATTGACGCAATAACGTAGATACCCATTCTGCCCCGTTGCTTGTTTTGATTGTAAAATGAGAAACGGATTAAATCTATTTGTAATAGAAAAAATGCGTTTGAGGTTTCCGATTTTGTATTCAAAGCACGTTATTTTCTAAGTTGAAACGTAAGTCGATTACGAACCAACCGCAAATACGTAAATGTTAATTATTATTCGAATAAACATAATAAGCAATAAAAATATGAGACGTATTAAGAAAATTCTAAGATTTTAAAATATTTCCCCTTAATTGAACGGTTGATAGTTAATCCGTTGTTAGATGACAATGTTCAAAAAGAAGCAAAAAAATTCACCTGTCGGCTGGCTTCCTGAAGAATGACTTTTGCTCATCGAAGCAAGCCATGTCGGCCAATTGTAATCACCAGATAAGTAGATATTACAAATACTCAAAACTAATTGTAAAAATTTATCAAATATTCGATTAGTTAATTAATTTATGGATTTTCTGCAAACGCAAATCCGAAACGCGTGACCAATTGTTGCAAGATGAACACAACACACTAGATACATTTTTTACCTTAAATTATTAGTCATCAGAAAATCTCTGATTAATTCATTAATTGGACTAACAATGAAATTTTTTTCCGGCTCATTAGGGATGATTTTAACGCGAAATTTCCACGACAACCCTAGATAGACTGGCGGAGTTCAATAACTTCACTTTTTACAAAATGCAAAACACACTAGATAATGACTGCAAAAGAGGTTGTTTATCATAGCAACGCGCCTTAACAGCGGGCTATTATTTTTCATAACGCCATCGCAACGCCATAATGGCCCGTCGTCAAGTAAACAATTATTTGCTTATTAATCCGATCGTTTTGATATCTATTAATGTTTCAATATGATATAAAATTAATTAATTAATACAAACGAATAACAATTTTTCAATGAAAATTCGTTCCGGATCGTTGAGGATGATTTTAACGCAAAATTTTTACAACAAATCCAGACAGACTAGAGGAGAACTTCAATTTTTTATAAAATGTAAAGCACACTAGATTCACTATTTTTCTATTATTAGAATTTATTCGGATGTTTATCTATTACTTTTTTTACTAATAATGAAAAGCTCCATTTCGTTCAATTTATTCAACAATGTTGGAGTCTTCTAATTGACAAAAAAAGTTGCCACCTTGTGATCTTTGAACACAAAAATCAAACAATCCTTAAAAGAGCGATTTTTAAGGCGCCTATGATTAGACACCTTAAAAATCACCCCGTTAAGGATCTCGCACATCAAGGCGAAAAGTTCGCAGCGAAAAAATCGTAATAATTGTATTGCATGGCGGCAAATAAACTTGTTCACATTTGAGAGGCGCGAATTCGTAGCGACAGCGTTTTTTTCGCGCTGAAATAATTCGCTGTTTGCAGCTAAATAATTCTGTTGTACCTATATGATTTACACCATTCAGATTCTAAAAATTATTGAAGAAAAAGATGGAATTTGTGAGAAACTTCGCTATAGGCGAAATTTTCGTCGCTGTGGATTTTTCGCGCTTTTTGCGACCTTTTAATTGTAACGTGTCGATGAATTTTCCACAATTAAGTGACTGTTTCTTTGTAAATTAAATAAATTTTAACCGTGACATCGTCAAGGTTCGACATTAGAAATATCTCAAACAATTAGAAGAAAAAATCAAAACATCAAACAATTGAGTCTTTAGAAAACTAGGAAAAAAATCATTATTCTCACAGTAAACTAGCAATTTGCTTGTTTTTGACAGATAACTAGACGTGCTGTAATTATTTATTTACCTATAAATTAAATTATTAAGTGCAAAATAATTGAAAATGTTATTTTATTAAATAATAAACAACAAGAAGATACATAATATATGAGAAATTGCAATTGTCACGAAAACTTTGTTGAACAAGAAATAATAAAAATCAAATTATTTATGAGGATAATTTCACAACAATCCCATTACAAATGAAAGTCATTCAAAGTAGCAGCTAGAGATCAATAAAATTTCCCGAACAACCGTTACCAAGCCACCGTTATCTGTCATAAATTACCATCAACTTTTACGAAATCCTCGATTTTTCATTAAATCAACAACAAACAAAAAAAGAAGTCTAACAAAAATGGTAAGTTTTTATCCGAAAAAAATTACACAAGATCTATTGAAATAATCGTAATTTCAGCCTCCTAAAAAGAAGAAAGGTGGCACAGCTGGTAAAATTTCCAATGATTCAAGATTTAACTGTTAAATGGTACAATTTGTAATGTTTCAGGTATTATCGATGGCGTCAATACCACCGAAATGACACGTGAAAAATTGGAAATTTTCTGTTTACGCATTAGAGAGGAATTGGAACGCGAACGAGAAGAAAGAAACTATTTTCAATTAGAACGCGACAAAATCCGTACGTTTTGGGAAATCACCAAGACTGAACTGGAAGAAGCTCAAGCTAAACTCCGGTATTGATCAACAATTCTAGATTAATTAAAAATTTTTTTTTGATTCAACAAATTTGGCAGCAATAAAGACCGTCAAATTGAAGAATCAATTGAGAAGAACGACGAAGAATTGAAATTGTATCGGCAAAAAGTCAAACATATTCAATACGAACATTTGAATAATTTAACTGACGCCAAAACCGAACATTTAGTTTCATTGAAATTGGCACAGGACGATCATGCGGCACAAGAAGGTGAATTGTTGCATGACAAGAGAGATTTAAAGGAGAAATTGCGAGAGCAGGAATTCATGCATCAGGAACAGATGAAGGAATTGAAATTGGAACAGAGTGAACGGATCAGTAATATTCAAAAGGAATTTGAGAATAGAGCCAAAGAGCTTGAGGCGAAGTACGAGAAACGGTTTGAAGAGCTCAAAGAAGAATCGGACACTAAGTTCACGTATGATTGACCGCTTATAGGCGGCTACACTGGTTGCTATCTTTATGATTTTGCATCCTCAATTTGCCTAAATTGAATTTTATTCATCACAAACTGTAACACCGAAAGATTAGCGATTGAGCAGACGATACACAAAGTCTTTCCAAAGACGCGACATACGCCCTGATTAATCGCAACATGTGTAGCCGCCTTAATAATTCGCGCAATTTCATTTGCAATGAATACATTTAGGATGGAAATGACTGAAGTGGAGGAGCGCAAGAACAATCAAATCAACGAATTAACCGACCATCATGAGAAAGCCTTCAACGATATGAAAAATTACTATAATGATATCACTTTAAATAATTTAGCACTGATAAGTAGTCTTAAGGTAGTTTGACAAATTAGTTCGGAAGATGTTTTAGCGCTGTAAAATTTTCCAAAAATAATTTCAGGACCAAATGGAGGCTTTGCGCAAACAGAACGAGAAAATGGCCAAACAAGTCTCGGATGTTACAGCGGAAAATCGTAAATTAATTGAACCGTTAAATCAAGCCAAAATCGAACTGGCCGAATATAAGAAACGTTTAGAGAATTACGAAAAGGACAAAATTGTATTCCAAAATACTAAACGTAGATTAGCATCAACGAAAAAGGAGTTGGACGCATTGATTTTGGCACATACAGCGCTTGAGTTATGTTGTGAAAAAGTATGGATTTGTCCTTTTTTTCCCCAAAAATAATAGTATTGTTTTGTAGCTGAAAGCGGAAAAGGATGAGCTTAGTAAACGATTTATAAATGCAACTTTGGAGATACAACAAAAGACAGGCATGAAGAATGTGTTATTACAGAAAAAACTTGAACAATTAAGACAAGAAGCGGAGATCAAAGATATTTTGTTGGAAGAAGTCAAGAATACAGTTAGAGAAACACCGTTTAGTGCCAATAAAAAATTGAAGGTACAGTGTGTTGTTATATAATTTTCAAATGATGATAACCATAAGAACATATTCTAGGAGATTCTATCAAATAAGAATGCAACAATTCACGATTTACAATACGAATTGGCGCGCGTCTGTAAAGCCCACGATGATCTATTGAATATGTTTATTGAGAAAATGAAGAGATTTGGTGTAACAATGGAGGAAATTGGATTTACTCGAATTTTGCCGAAAGCATCAACGACTCTGGATAAACGGGATATAGAATTGGTCACGAAAGGTGTATAAAATAAAGGTCATTAGTGATAGATTTGACTTTCTTCCGTACTCTAATTATTTTGTATTACTGAATCGCTACCATCTTTATCCCCTTGGAAACGTGTTCGAGTAGAGTATTTTGCCTGAATTACTGCAAGCAAACTATACGAGTTCAAAACTCTAGATTTTTTGGCTAAAGTAAAAAATTTTTCTTCTCTCGTAACGTCAAGTGAGAATGAATGTCGTGGAAATTGTGTTAGATTGCTCCTTTGTAAATCCCAAAAATGTTGTGCTTGGGTTTTGTGGAATTTACATAATGTCACGTTTCACTGTAAGAGGTAGTTGCACGATTATAATTGCTTTAAAATATTTTTAAAAAATTCTCCTGATGAGAGAACTAATTTGTAGTGATGAGCAAAATTGGTCTTGGTCTTTCAAAAATGCAAGACTGTCTTTATACAACAAGACCAAGACCAAAACCAAGACCGAATATGCAAGACCAAGATCAAATACGCTTCCGGTGAATTTATTAATTAAACTACTCGAAACACTTTTAATATATTCTTTTCTTGGCATGAAACATTTTTTGTATTCGAAATTTTTAGTTTACTTTTCTAGATTTTACACTAATGCAATAAGTTTTGGAGAACTTCTGCCCTGAATCGTCCTTAGGAAAAATCTTATTTACCTGTGAATGGTAATTTTGTACCAAGAAATCTCGATTTTTTGTAGATAACTGTTTTGGCCATGTACTTTAGGGTGAGCCAAAATGACCATTCGAACTTTCCCATTTAAATAACACGCAAAAACATTTTCATTAAAAATGCTATAACTTTTGAATCGTTTGAGATAAATATTTATCTAGGCATATTTTTGTAGGGCATTGAATTTTCTAAAAATTACTCCTGAGTTGATTTTTTTAGCTCAAAAATCCGTATACTTACGGGCTATAAAAGTTGAGTTAAATAAATCAACCCCGAAGTACTTTTTTATGGAATTTAATGCCCTATAAGAATATGCCTGGATAAATTTTTTATCTCAAACAGTTCAAAAGTTATAGCATATTCTTTGAGGGCATTAAATTCTCTACAAAAATACTTTGAAGTTGATTCTTTTAACTCAAAAATTCATATACTTACCGGCTATGAAAGTTGCAAAAAAACATATAGTGAAATTTATTCAAAAATACTACAAAACATTAAACAACTATTGCGATCATTTCTCAAATTGGAAGACCTATTCTAGGTTATTTCGCCCAACCTCTGGTGTCTTTCTCTTTTTCACATTTACAATATTGAGATGGGAGATTCTCAACTTTACCCAGTGTTTTTTTCTCACAACCCTTTGCAAAATAGTACAGCCCATGCCAGAGTCCAAACAAATGAAGTAAACATTTTTCACAAAAAATACTATACCTATACACTGAGAGAACTGACTTTTGACCAGGCTAGGGACAACTGATAGAATTAAAATTCCCTATATTTAATTCTAAACGCAATTTTTGTAGCTCTCTAAGTATTTGGCAGCTTTTTTACCTAACGCATTGAAGAGATTTTCCGTGAGAAAATTTTTTATTCTAATTTATTGTTATCGAAGTGGCTTTCCCATTGCCTAAGTGCATTAAATTTTGTTTTCGGCAATTTTCGTATTTTTAAGTAATTTTGAAGTTTGCGCCATAGAAACTAGTAAGAATCTAGTTACAAAAAAAACGTCCATTTTCTCGCTGAATTTACTATACTTTCATTCTTTGAAATCTTCTGTAATACGAGATTTCTACTAAGTTCCAAGAAGGTAGTTAAAAAGAAAAATTAGTTTGAGAACCACTGGTTTGCCCTTAAAAGTATCCCACTTGCGACCCAAACATGTACATTGTGTTCTCTCACTTTAATCATAAGACTCTATTGAACACAAGAAGAAGCATAACACAAAACGTGTATTTGAGTAGTTACGTCTCTCTTGCACTTTATGACATTGTAGTATTTTTAAATAAATTCCACTATATCTATTTTTCATCAACTTTCATAGCCCGTAAGTATATAAATTTTTGGGTTAAAAATCAGCTTCAAAACAACTTTTTAGAGAATTTAATGCTCTATAATTGGATAATAATTTTTTTATCTCAAACGGTTCAAAAGTTACAGCATTTTTAATGGACACCTTTTAAAATTGACCTAAAAATTTTTCTCAATAGGAGATTTTTTTCTCAACATATAGGCCTTTTTGAGGCCATAAATAAGTTCACTGGGAGTTAATTTTCTTTACCTACTAAGGAAAAACAAGTGGAAATTCATCCGAATGGCAATTATTGTCAAATGTCAAAATAACCCTTCTTGATTCAACATTTCGTCAACAAACTGACTACGTGACCGGTAAGAGTGAAACGTGACATTTTCTAAATTCTACAAAACTTATCTGGTAATTTCCAAACACAACATTTTTGATACATTTATAAGAGGACAATTCATCAACATTTCCATGACATCTTTGGATTGTGGATTTCAGTCCAGATTTTATGGTTCTAGTCAATCTCTTAAGTCACTTCTCTCATTATACGCAACTCATAATCTCTAACGTTACATGAGACGATCTATAACAAAGGCTTGGTGAATTTCTGGTTGCATCTCAAAGAGCTGCAACAGCCTGTATTATCGTCTCTCTTTCTCTCTCTCTCTATCTCCTTTTTATTTATGTAGGTGCACATCAACCAAAATCGATCAGGTGGTGGTTAGGTCAATTTAAAGGGGTGTGTACATTTCAGCAGAGTATTGTTGGTAGCCTACAATTGCTCGATTTAGTTTGGGAACAAACTTTCGACAATACTGGAAATTGATTTGAAAATTATTCAAATCAGCTAATTGAATTTCAAATTGATTACATAACAACTGTGACCACCAAAATTTTAGATTATCAATTAATTATTTGCTTCACACCCAACAAAAAAAAATATTCATAGAGACGATATTGGCAAGAAACCGGTCATTCAAGACACAATGCACAATTTAAACAATTTAAATTATTGTTATTATTGTTATTGTTGTTATTATTACAGTTGACAGTTTAATAAACAAATTGAATCAAATGTGCAATAGAAATTTTTTCGAAATGATGGTCATCTCTTTATTTAAACTGAAACGATGGTCAATCAGAAATTTACCAATTTCAACCTACGATGGATGACACCATTTTTTTTTTCTCTACAATATTATTACGATTGCCCAACAATAATAATAAAGGGATATTTCTAGTTCTAACGCATACATATGATTATAGGGGACGAAATTATCACTTGCATCACAATCTTGACCAGTAGGTGTACGAAATCGAGTGTCAGGATAGTGGGTGGATAATTTTTTGTTATTGTTATTAAGGAATTATCCATAAATCCTATAATTCAAGACATGATCTCATTTTTCAACCATCTGCCTTCGTATTCTTTGTGAATTTTTTATTGAGATCATAATAATATTTAAAAAAAAAATCATAATTATGCATAAATAAATTTTTGAAATAAACATGTTACATGATTAATCCTAGAATGTTCACCCCCTCCACGAAGCATGGTCATGATCATCACCAACATTACAATTATAATCACGAACAGCCCCACTTTATTTCATTAAAATATTGTGTTAGGAAGTTGAAAGCTCTACACACAGGTATTTGACGCAACAGAGTAGTTTTCGCGGGCTAGTGATAAGCACTGTCCTATCGCAAGTTCAAACTGATAAGTCTACATACACTTAAAGGTTAGTCGATTTACATTTATTTCAATATTTATGAAGAATTTGTTTGAAATTGCTTGATTTTCTCGATCTTTGTGTTAGAAATATTTGCACCTGATACGCGGTAATTGGTTTCCTTTAAGTAACCTTCAGTAGACGGAACAAAAAGTGGATTAATTATATAAATGTGATTCAATCAATTTTCTTGTTAATAATTTAAATATTACTCATTTTGCATGGGAATCGAGTCGATTTTTTATCGTAAATTTTGAAGAAAAAAAAACTGCCTGATTTCTATTACTGCGTTATTTATTAGAAAATCAAATAATTTTTTGGTAAATATTTGTATTGATTTTAGTTGTGTAGAAATAACAAATTTGAAGAAAAAAACTACTAATCATCTATCCATTCTATCAATTAGAAGCTTTTTTACATAATAACCGAACATGCTCTGTAGCAAAATCCTCATCTTTATCTTGAAGCGTCTTCGAGAACTTCTATCAACACCTCCCACAATTTATCGTTCGCGTTTGATATAAAACTGAAAACAACAAAACGTGTATTAAAGTCCCACCCTCTTTTTACACGATATAACTAAGGCTATTTTGGCTTCACTCTTAGTATTTACACGGACTCAATCAGTTTTGAGCAAGTTCTTATCATCATTTTGAAAAACGCAAAGATTACTGAAAGAAAAGACTCCTCATTTCAGCATCATTAAAGAAAATTTAGAACTTAATGGTGCCTTAAAATGTCTTTTTTTTACACGACCCCTTATATTTCTCTCTTTTTATACGTTCAAAGTGCTCAATTGTATCTCAAGAAATTTTTGCTTCTTCGTAGGCGGCGCAAAACAAAAGTGAATCCTGATTACCAAAATAAGGCGATCTCTGAGGTCGTGTTCTGTGAGTTTTTCTGCGCGATTTATGCAAAAATGTCGCCATAAAATATATCCCTCTTTTTAGACGGCCCCAGTAAATTGATTCAAACTAGAAAATGTTCTGATCGATTTCTAAATTGGTAGATTACAATCGACTGATAAAATAATTAAAAGCGATAAGAGATTAATCTATCTCAGTATAATTAATTTTAATGGCCCTAATCAACAAATTTACAAAAATAGCGTAGATATAAATTTGTAAATATACGATCATATCATCGTAAAACAGTTAAAGAGCAGTTCTTGAAGATTATCATATGTCGGATAAAAAAGCACTGATGCTTGTGCCATAGGTTGAGAACGGCTGGTCTACGTGCACTCAGAACAAATGGTAATAAAAGTAAAAATACAATCGATAAATGTGTTTCAATTAAAAAATGCAGCTATTTTGGAAGATCTCCTTCGTTAAAAGTTTTCGCATCGAATTACATACATCAACTATTCGGCGATTAAATCGCAATCATTCTCAAACTAGAATATAAATATAACTAACCTTAATATTTAAATTACTCTGGATAAAAGCCCTTAGATTAAAACAAATGGGAAATCAAGACAATTCGAATTGTTCACGGAAGCATTCAGTTACGCCTCTGCTTTGATTTGATTGTTGAAAGATAAGAAGCAGTACCTTTAAAAATAACTGGATTTTATTTCCATAAAAATTTACGTATTGTTATTTTAATTTATATAATTAAAAAAAAATTAACTATCCAAAAAGATGGTTTGTTTTAGATTTACGTGGCTTTGAATAGAAGCCAAATACGTATCGGTTGCAAATGATCTGTTTATTGATATTATGAAAAAGATTAGCTCGTTAAAAACATTAATGTCTAAACAAATAATAAGATAATTATGATTTTTATCATAATTATTAATAAATTATTTTTGATTTTCTTTCTAAAATTATACGAAAAGTTGCATACTAAGCAAATAAGAAAAAAAATGTAGCTATCTGGAATGTAATTATTTCAACAATTAATCCATAGATAAAGTTTTGTTTAAATTTCGAAAAAAAATATATCACCATTGTGTGTAAAACTCTAGCGTAAAGTAGTTTTTTTATTGTTAAAAAAATGAGTAGTTCTGATAAAAATCGTTCGAAATTAAATACTTCTTATGGACAGGATGTCAATTATCATTTAACAACATTAATGGAGAGGTATGTAAGAGTTACCCTCAATATTTTTATTGTTTTGTGCATTTTCCTGTTTCCACGATACGCTAAACAAACAATAAATATTAATCTGTATAGAAAATCATCAACCATAACAAGTGTAATTTATTCTAAAAATAATATCAATTAATTATTCCATATGGTCGAATTCTAGATTTTGCTGTAATTTCTTTGTTCGTCGAAATAACGTTTTCATTAAAGTGTTATTATCATTTAAATTAGACGATATCTGCATAGGTTCGCTATTATCAGAATTACTATGCAAAGTGAACGAATTTCCATGATTTTGTGAGTTTTTTATAAACGTTCTTTCGCTTAGGAAGACCTGATTTGGCTACAACTCGACTTGCGGTCGTCCAAACAGTGCGTAGTAAAGCGTGGGGATTCACTCACAACTTTTTTGCGTAAACACGCTTCGGTTTCACGATTTCCGCAACTCTCTTAAATTTGCGGTTGTATCCGAATCTAGGAGCAGTTGCCATAAGAAAACCACTAGAAAACGCTTATTTTGACGTGAATTGTGTTCTAAAGTACGTGGCTAGCTGAAAACTGACGAGATCTTCTCTTAGCGCGCCGCAAACAATACAAATTTTCTTCGCGGAGATACTCTGCTTTGCAATAAGTTGATAGATTAAAATTGAGCTTAACCCACATTTTCTTGTTCGTTATTTGACTAGAAATTCTCGTTATTTTGCTGTGATCCGGCAAAAATTTTCGCGCCGTACTAGTAACGCTAGAAAATTGAAGCTGGCGTATGCAAGCACCTTCAAATTATCAGCAGTTGCGGTAGGAATTGTACAACGTAAAATATCGCTTATCTTACCAAGAAGACCACGCACTTCCTAGACCTTGTACAGATAAACCTTGTCCAAATCCAACTAGACGAAAAAAATCGATTTATAAAAGAATGAGTTTGATCTGGCAAAAAAATGCATTCGAATGCAACTTGAGTAATCCATTGTTAACCGCAGCAATGATTAGAACCTTGAACACCTGGAAATTTATCATATATTTGAAGTAAATCTATTTTAAAACAAACAAAAAAGCAAAATATATTCAAGGATCTGAAATGTGTTGCTTACAGAAACGATCGAAAATATGCAATAAATTCTTTCATCCGTTCAAATAAGGTTTACAAAATTACACATCTTTAGCACCTGAGCGCAAGTTAAGGCTATGATAATAAAGCTCGAGCGCTAATTGACAAATTTTTTTCGTATAGTCTCGATAATGCACAATTAGTGGAGTTTATTTTAAATTGACGCTAAATTGGCGACACTTTGCATTCGATATTTAATCAACAATGAAGGTTATTTATATAAAAAAAAAGAATCCAAAAGTCAGCGCTATTGTCATTCCTTGAAATAAACATCTGAAGCGTGAATCAAATTAATCACTTTTCTCCCATTTGGTAGTAATAAAAAAACAACAACAATGTTTATAGAACATGACGTTGTTAGCTAGATCATGATCGAATGTTTTTCAAGTTTTCCATTCAAAGAAGATCATTTCAAAATAGATTAGATTCAAGTGGTTAACCTTGAAAACCCAAAAATCATCCATTATATAATCCGATTGATAGTGATTATATGTCTTTGTTTATTCGTCTCTTTAACAATCAAATTAGAGACCAAGCGGTGCAGCATGCTTAGCCGAAGAAATTATAACAAACTCTGGCCGGATCCAGGAAATTCCAAAATGACTAATTTCCTGAAATTTCGGAATAGTTGAAATAATTACAATGTTCTTTAGATCACAACAACCATAAATAATAATAGTAATAATTAAAACAATGCGTGTAAAAAAAGTGTAGGGGAGGTAGTATAGCGTAACGTTTTGCTAGCAATAAAAAATCATTTGGGAAACTTCTATTCAACAAATTAGAACGACAACGACAAAGGAAAACAGTATAATTTATTAAATGTCTGTTATAAACATTAATTTGTTGTTGTTATTGTTATTATTTTACCATACTTTATATGGCATTGACTAAATTCTTGAATTTACAAATTATTATTTATCTTTATGCTATTTGTCCCCGTCACGCATCATATTAACATAAGTACCTACATGTTTACATGAATTTTCCTAAAAACGGTAGATAAATAATTCAATAACAGAAACAATTGAATTTATACCGTGCGTCCCGTTGAAAACTACTCAATAGAGACTAGAGAGTGACCTTTGGCGTTTCCCTCGTTCCAGTTTACATCTTTGGTAAGATATTCGGATAAGAAGAGGAAACAAAAGAGGATCAATTTTGTCTTATTCCCGTTAAAATCACGATAACTAGTGTTTAGAAATTGTTTCGATTCTATCCTTCTTTGATAAATCTATAATATAAGTATAAGAGAGACAACAGATGTTGCTTTTTTGCTCGTAAAAAATCTTGCTATAGTGAATTCAACGAGCAAAGGGTTACTAGATTTGACAGATGTCTCGTTAAACAAAGTACGTAGTCTCGGGATTGTAAGCGGGGATATGGGCAGCAAGAGTACCAACTTAAATCTAGGAATCCTTTGGTCGGTAAATTTCGTATAGATCTGTTCGGATCGTACTGAAAATTTCACAATATTCTGTCTAAGGACTAAGTTTTCGGACGAACTTTGAAGGCAAGCTGCCCTTTATTGCCTCCACTAGATATTACGTTTCATTGATAAAGAAAAGACTGTTTGCCACAGCAGCCTAAAATCGGTCATGCAAGTAGAACGATCTCTCTCGTGTGTGCGCAGCTTTAACTAACTCGATCAATTCAACAGGTGTTGAACTTAATCGTCCGAAACCGGTACCGAATGGAAAATAACAATAAAAACAGCAAAAAATGTGAAAGCGCTAATAGAAAAATGTCCTCAAATGTAACTAGTTTTTGCGCGCAAAATAGAACAACGAAGATATTGCGTCTACAGAAACAATACTTTTCGACTGAAACCAATTAAGTCGTCATTGTAATAAGTGGACTGTTTCTTCTTTATAATAATAGGAACGTGTTTTCAGGATCATTTGTAGCTGAAACTGTTTCGTTTTGAAAAAAGCTGCGGAACTCAATGGGGATCGAACACGCCTGTATTGGCGGATGCCCAACGATTCTAAGTTGACTAAGAAGTTATTTTACAGTATCTGAAACTAGGTGGCCAAACCTCGAAAATAATCTTTTGTTGTTTGAAAATCGCGTTAAACCGAGCGTAAAATCTCGCTTTCGGTAGCTATACAATATTTTCGCGTTCTTCTTTTGTAACTGTTGTTGATATTACCCTTGCCAAATTTTTATGACCCGTAAGAAATAACAACAAAGATGTAATGAAAGATAATAAAGTCTTTATATTTAAACTAACAACTCAAATGTTTATAACGTTTTCTCATATATTTTTATGACAATTACCGTAATATTCGTGATATAAATAAAATTATTATAAAACAGATTCTATACGGTTACTTTTTTCGGGTTAGTCACTGACACGAAAACGATAATCATACCCACAGCTATAAAGAATCGAAATTAATTGTTAACGCTGGAAGGTTTCCTTTGTTTACAACCTCCAACAACCATCATCATTAAGTCTATATAAATACAAAAGAAAAAATGTGGTCGGCTCATTGTTGAATCTTCTAAAAGACAATTATTTCTGTTCACAGTTCAACGAATATGGGTAAATTTCAAGAAACACTCGGCATTAATGAATTGAAATCGAAAAAGAGCAATATCTGGAAAGCATTATTGGCTGAATTTATTGCTAATGTTCTATTGAATTTCTTCGGTTGTATGTCGTGTGTTAGTGTACGGAATGTGCCGCACGGATTCGTTCTGATTGCCTTAGCTTTTGGTTTAGTTATTTTCGTTCTTGTACAGGTACGGTATTTGTTGAGAAATACAATTAAATCCAACGACAATTCTCTCTTTAATTGATTGAAGAAACTGTTGTTTGTGCTATATTGTCAATGATTTCTTGTTAACAAATTTAAAATCACTCAACACACCGGATACAAGTCAATTAACGATAATTTACCATTTATAGACATTAGGTCATGTTAGTGGGGCCCACATTAATCCAGCTGTAACTGCTGGCATGATGGCAACCGGCAATATCAATATCATCAAAGGTATCCTCTATATGATCGTGCAATGTTTGGGCGCCATCGCAGGATCGGCTGTTGTTAAAGCATTAACACCAGGCCAATTCCACAAGGACGGTTTAGGTCATACGAAACTCGCCGAAAGTCTCGAACCCGTTCAAGGTTTTGGTGTGGAATTCTTCCTCGGTTTCATCCTAGTATTGGTAGTTAGTGGTGTTTGTGATCCCAATAAACCGGAAGCTAAAGCAATTGCCGCTTTGGCCATCGGTATGGCAGTTTCCGTTGGTCATCTTTCTGCTGTTGATTATACGGGTGCTAGTATGAATCCGGCACGTAGTTTTGGTTCAGCTGTTATTACAGAAGATTGGTCAAACCATTGGGTGAATATTTCTATATTCAACATGCTATTATATTCAGTATATTGATTCTTTACTTTCAGGTTTATTGGGTGGGTCCTATACTAGGAGGAATAGCGGCCGCTTTGTTATATAAACATGCTTTTGCCGCACCCAGTTTAGGGCCGATGAAAATTATCGAACGTTACACTACCGTTGTTACCGATGAGAAAGAGGTAGGTTGAATTTTATTGAATTTTCTTTGTCAAGACTGAACGTCTTATTACTATTTAGTAAATTTTGTTTTGGACAAGCTGGCTAATGTTGAATCCAGATACTAAATTGTTGTAAGTACTTAAATTGGTATTAGATCTAGTTAATTTAGCATATTATTAATACGCTAAAACTCACCTTTCCTGTTTTCTTCGATTATTTTTAGTCACAAAAATTACGTAATTCCTCAAATAATAGAAATATGAAAGGTGAATTTCAGGGTTCTCTACTATAATCTTGTTTTCTATTTTCAGCTAAAACAACTGGACAGCGGCCGTAACGAAGATTTGGCTTAATTAATCGTATTTTGTCTAATTTTTGTCGTTTTTTTTCCTCTAAGCACAATTAGTATTTCTAACAATATTCGTCTGCATTTATTCGTACTTTTTTTATTTATTATTATTATAATTATTATGCCATTTTTGTGTGTTCTTACGTTATTTAGACACTTTTTGATTAATATTCAGAGCTAATATAACGTGTATATAATTTTATAATTTTAAATAAAATATTTCAATTTTAATTATATTTAATTTGATTTCAATCATGTTTCAGCAACTGTAAATCTTATAAACAAAGCGAATCGTCAATGGAATGAACGCGTTTAGATTGTAATCTTGTTGTTTTTTCTTTTTTAATTTGTATGTTTTTCATGTTTTTTATCTCGATCTCATGTTTTTATCTCAAAAACAATTAAGTTTCGAAGAATACAACTTCCCAAACAATTTCTTAGAAACGATAATTACTAGTGTTTTAACAAAATGTAGATTGGAACCAGCGGCTACTTTTTTTATTTGGAAAAATGCCCGATTATGTAATCAAAAAATACAATAACACCCTAGACTGAGTCTTTCGTGGACAACGCTTTGCCCTTTGCTGGACGGACATAGTAAAAGTAGCAGTATCGGCCCGGGGGGAGGAGGGCAGGCGCCATTTCCAGTGGGAGCAACTAAGCCTCGGTCCGGCCATGAAAAGTAGCCCTACATTTCGCTTCAAAGTCACATGTACGCCCTCGCTTTTTGCATTAGAGGCATAACGATAGAAAACCAAAACAAGATACGAACACAAACAATAAAATCCCTAAAAATATCACTATATTCAAGGGTGCCAACTTAAATCTAGGAACCCTTTGGTCAATGAATTTAGTATACTTGTGCTACTTATCTATGCTTGTGCAGCTCATTTGGAATTAAAAATAAACAAATTTGAAAACTTAACAATTATTAATCGTACTCCAAATATTCAATATCAATATTTTTTTTTGATAAATTTTGAAAATTCCTATCAGTTTTTCGTATTTTCGAACTACTCACAAAGGCACTTTGATTGGTCTAAATTGAAGCCTACTTTACCTACACATAGAAGCTTTGTTCATTTTCATTATCCTAAATTCGACCATCTGAAAAATGTGCTTGTGGTCTCATCCTTTTGGAAATATAGGAATTACCTTATCTTTGCCTGTAAAAGTCGATACAATCCCGAGTTCTGTTACATTACATATTTCACAAAATTTTGAAATAGATTTGAACACTTCAATGTCTATAAATCAACAAAGGTAGGAACAGGACCGGCGCTAGCTTTTTTGGCGTTCCATGCAAGTTTATTTTCGGCGCCCCGAATTAAGTAATTGAGTCCAGTACTTTTATATATTCCGATATTGAATTCTTTGTTGTCTTAATAAATCGACTAATTTAAAAAAAGTAGGCTTTTAGTAAACTTTTTCAGATCGAAACTAGTTTTTTTTGATAACAAGAAAATATTGAAACTGCAAAATAATCGCGATAATTCTTGGCCGAATTTTAGAAAGCCATATTAAAAGGAAAAACATCTGGTGTTCCATCGAAAAGTGTCATAAGAGATTATGTATTAAAAGGAAACAGATTCACGGTTTGGTCCCAGTTAATTTATTAATATTGTAAAAAAAAGAATTATTTGAAAAGTTAAGGATGCCTAATTTTACACTAAAGACACTGACACTTACACTAACACTAGCACTAGATATAATTATTAATAACAAATTTTCGAAATGACCCGAACACAACTGAATAAGGACGAACAAATCTAAAAAGGATGTTAAGTAAGTGTCCCTAACAAAAGAAATGTGGGAAAAAATTAAAAATGTATTTTGTAAATGAAAATTCGGCTATCCAAATAGAGGACACAGTACAGTTCAAGAGATTGGAGCTAAGGGGACAATTGGAAACTTCAAAAAAAATTGATTGGTGGATTTTTCTTTTCAAAAAAAAGATTCTTCTTTCACGATCGACGAAGTCTGAGGACCACATTTTGCAAACTGAATCAAATATTTCGCATTTATCAGCAGATCCCAAGAGTTCTAAGATAGTATAGGTACCCCAATCCCATATTCAGCGAGTTCATCAGAGTTAGGACTTATCGCTTTTCTTTCTAATAATAATAGAGGATTCTAACGAAAATGCTACTAATTGTAAGACCAGCTTAAAACACACCAAAAAGTGCCGATCCAGGCAGCTTCCTGTTTTGCTGTAGCCTTGGGAAGGCCATCGGTAGGAGTTATTAAATAATTATAGGGACGGTTCTTTTTGCTGCGTTATCAAAATGAAAGAATTCCACCTACCTTTTTTTTGACGAGCATAATCTTATCATTTTCTGTTGAATGTTTTTATAATCCATTAGGTATTCTTCACGTAGTCAATATCCTCTAGGAAAATCTAGTGCTTTTTTGAGCTATATCCAAATTATGGCGCGCAACGTTCAGCGCTTTTTACTCACTGGTGGCAACATGACAGGGCCGCCGCATGGGTATGAGTCGCCCATTTGTAAACTCTCTTGAAACCGTCGCTTCAAAAATTTTTCTTCGAACTGTTTCTCCATTTGGGAGCATTCGGAAGTAATAAATTTTGGGCAACTTCCGCCCTGAATCGTCTTTTTATTTACCTGTGAAAGGCAATTTTGAACCAAGAAATCTCGAATTTTTGTACATAAATGTTCAAAATCAAAAATATTGTTTGATGATTCCGTTGTGTTTAGAGAAGAATCTAAACTTCCTGAATCGAGGTGTCGTAGTACTTTTTTTTTCCTTTTGGGAAGGGCCCTACATGAGATCCGCACACTGAGGCCATCTGGCCCATTGTGTGCACCTCCATTTACCAAAGCCTTACCACAGCTGTTGCAATCCTCTAATGAAGCTCAGTAGCCTGCCGTGTTCGGCTTTCCGAATGTCTTCTGGTTCCAAAAATCATCGTCCCAGGTGTTGCTCTCTGAGGCCAGCCAATGCATGGCACTCGCAGAGTAGATATGTGGTGAGGAGTTTCTTCCTCTTCTAAGCACACCCTACACATCTCGTCATCACTGATGCCGAGCATGTGTAGGTGTTGATTCATGGGACAGTGTCCAGTGAGCGGTTCCACAATTGTTCTGAGATCTTTTCTACCAAGTCTCAGCAGATCTTTACTGCGCCTAGCGTTAGGTCCTTCTATGAAGATCCTAGACTGACGCAGTCCTTTGTGTCCTCTCCATTCCTTCAAGTGGGATGAGGAGGTCCATTTCTCCAGTGCCCGTTTCTGACGAGCTTTGGGGATGGGGAGAGCCGGTTCCGGCCCATAGTGTCATAGTACTGCAATGGGCTTCTTCTTCTTCTTTTAGTTGCTTTAAGTTTTAAATTGACATCATCTTTTTTAATTCATTTTTTTAACTTCCTATTTTCAAAATTGATTTAAAACCATATTATGAATTACTACGTGAAAACTATTGGGGTACATATTAATATGTACATAATAAAAAATCGCTTCTCTTCATACATTTAGTTATCCAGACTTTCGATTATCCGAATGCATTGCGACAACAATTAATCCGATTAATCGAGTGCAAATTATATTGGTCTGGATACGATTTTTGGCCAGAATATCTGTTCAAAAAATTCAAATAAAACCAACTTTTATTAGAGATGATCATTGCTGAGTCAATGTGGGCTAATTGTTTATTTCCTACAAGTTAATAATTGTAGGAACAATAAAGTTATTATTCCATAAAATCGCTACAGACTTTCATATATTTTGAGCATAAAATCCCTTGACGAATACATAATTTCTGTAACAAGTGGACGGCAGTTCCTGTCGTTAAAATTAATCCTGCTAATGGTAGCGCCCTCTCACCGAGAGAGGCTACAATGACGAACATATATGTATTAAATGTACCGAAAGTGATTAATGATTACAACAAATATGTTGTTTTTTCAAAAGTATGCCAATATTCTATTCGAATCCTAGCAGTGAAACAGTAGAGGAACTCCAAGGAATTGGTTGTGATGAAGGACATGCAAATACCTTGAAATATTTCAAGGTCTTTGAGGACATGATATGATTGTTTAGATAATAATTTTTCTTCAACAAAAACCCAAAATTTGAATAATCTCGATGTATTTCTTTATCTACTATGTAAAATAAAAGCAATTTCGAATATTAAAAGAACTACATTCTAAAATAAATGGTATTACTCGTTATTTGCAATTTCCGAAACATCAAAATTAATCGTCGTATTATTTGAAGTATCATAATCATTTACGTCCGTATTCGAATTAATAATTTTACGTTGATACGTTTTCTTTAATTGTGATTTAATTGGTGCACTCGTCTTTTGATTACCAATTATTGAATTGATATCAACCGTTTGAAATGTATGTTTCAAACTTTGTTTCAATATTAAGGCATTACCTTTCTTTGCAATTTTACCTTCTCGCGCCATTGCCTTCATTTGTTCCTTTGTTAATACTAATTTTTGTACAGTCACAGTTTTATCACCAATTTTCATATTAAATATCTCTTTATCTGGCAATTTATTGATATCGTTCGCTTTTAATTGTTCAATTGCTGTATTGATTGCGGGTTGTGTAATTTTCGATAATGGAGCCGTTGTGATTTGTGATAGATTCACTTGTGGTATAATTTTCGGACGTTCATTTACATTCTTTCTTGTATAAACTTTTGTACCTTCACTTCTTATAATCGGCTTAATTTCATCATCTTGTACTTGTCCACTATGATTATGTTGTTCTTCATCACCACCTACCACTTCTTCATCAATATCAATATCCTGTTCTTGTTTTTGTAGTATCTGTTGTTCTTCTAGATTATCTTCTTGATTGTCTTCTGCATCCGAACCGAATTCACCTTGTAAGAATTCAGCATAATTCTTAATTTTCGTGATACGTTTAGAACGACGCACAACTTCCGGATTATCAATATTTGTTATTGTAAATTCAGCTATATCATCACCGGAATATTCCGAATTTTCATCGCGTTCATCATCATCACCACTACGTTCAGCTGCTTTTTTCGCCTCCGCAATCACTTCCTGTTCAATCTGTTCTTCATACTCCATTTCGGCATGCTTCAATTCGTGATCTTCCAACTGTTCTTGTGTCTCAAATGAATAATCACATTTCTCGCACGGATACGGTAAATCGGAGAGATGTGTTGTTATGTGTTCTTTAACTTTTGCAACATTATCAAATTCCGTATTACATATAACACATTTCAAATTGACCATTGAATGGATTGCACTATGATTGATCAATGAATCTTTACGTTTAAACGACATACTACATATATCGCATTTATGTTGGCCAATTGGTGAGAGACCGGTAGGATCGGCGGCTTGTTGTGCTGCATAATGACTACGCATATGTCGTGTTAAATGATGACTTAATAAGAATGTACGTCCACAGATTTTACACGGATACGGTCTTAGACCAGCATGCGATGTAACGTGTCGCGTCAATTTGATTGCCGATGTAAAACTAGCCTCACAATAATTGCATTTATGCGGTTTCACATTACTGTGACTCACTTCGTGCCGTTCCAAACCCTAATCATTTTACAAAACAAATGAAATAAATACAGCAAACTTTACAACTATACTAAATTCACAGACTAATGAGTTACTAGATTTGACAGATGTCTCGTTAAACACAGTACGTAATATCACTAAATTCAAGGGTGCCAACTTAAATCTAGGAACCCTCTGGTCGATGAATTTAGTACAGTTGAAAATCTCACCTGTTTGAATACGAAACTCTTCTGGCAAATCTTGCACACATATGGTCGTTTCTTTTTATGCTTGACCGTATGCGCATCCAAATCTTCACCAGTTAAAAATGTACGATCACATTCGGAACATAGATATTTGGGTGCATCAATATGTACTTTTTCGTGTCGATGTAACAGTGATTCCCTTGAAAATGATTTCTGGCACACAACACACGTGTACGGTTTACAACCTGTATGCGTTAATAAATGTTTACTTAAATCGTATTTTGTGAAGAATGCTTTATCACATTCATCACAATTAAAATTACGTTCTCTACCATGATTTGCCATATGTAAATCTAATAATTGTTTTAACGGGAATGAACGATCACAATGCGGACATGGAAATACATCGGTCTTAACTTGATTCACTTTCAATGTTGGATTTAAAACTGTCTCATCTTCTAAATTCATATAATCACGATCATCTGCTACGGCCGCTGTTGATTCGTCTTCATAGCCTTCGGAATTTTGTGTATTTTCCGTTGACATTACCGTCTCACATAGACTATCATTTGTATTCGTATCAATTGAATTGTCTTTTTCCATTATCGATTCTTTTTGTTTTTTAATCTTTGGTGTTTCTTCGAATTTTTCAACATGACTACGTTTCATTGGTGTTTTTGTTGTGAATTGATTATTTACAGTTTGTGGCTATTTTAAATGGAAAATAAACAAAAATTATTATTCTTCCAAAAATAACATTTTTTTATATATTTACTTGATGGACTTCATCTTGATTTGATGGTTTAATTAAATTACCAGTAGCTAGATAGAATTTCAAAGCATCATCGGATTTTTTGCAATTTGTTTTGAATTTGTAGGCTTGCAGTGTTTGCGAACGGCATGAATTGCAAATCATCTGTGGCATACCATCATTCTCGAAGACCTATAATCAATTCGTAAATTAATTGTGCGCGTTAGAAGTGAAACGTATTGGGTTAGAGATGAAGTTTATTATAATATATACTGTTTTGAATCAAATGTTGTCAACAGTTGTAATAATAACATTCGCATTGCAAATATAGTAAAAAATTCTGACGTCGGCTTTTTTCATCAATGAATAGGTTATTGATCCCAGAAAAGTTCAAATTTCTTTTTGAGCAGCAAATTAGAAGTTTTCTAAAGAAAACAATTATTTTCATATCAAATTTAAAATTGTATCGTTTTCCAGACCTTATATGACGTTTTGGCATTTCCAAAATAGCTAGAACGAAAATCGTGTCGATCAATTGAAATATAGACATTGTAGTCTAATTTCTTTAAATATTTTTCCATTTCAATTCATAAACAAACGAGATATTTGAGGATTGACACTTGTAAAAAACACCCGGTATATTATTTGGATGAAACTTGGGTTGATACCTATGACACAGTCAACAAAAGGTGGATCGACAATTCCTCTTAAAAATGCCTCGTGGAAGAGGTAAACGGAATGCAATACTCCATGCTGGAAGTGTCGATGGTTGAGTGCCAAACGGTTTGCTAATATCACTAATTGTTCGGCAGATTACCATCAAGATATAGGCGCTGTTTAAAAGGAGGTTTAAAGAAAATCTACTCGTGTGGAGTCAACTGAAACATCGAGTTCGAAAGTCAAATAATACAATTAGTCGTAGTGTGGTTAATGATATTAGAAGAACTGTAAAAAATATGAATGAGCAATTATGGCGCATGTAATTAAAATTGAAGATGATTTTCTAGAAATATCTGAATGTCCAAAAATAATTGTTAACACAAATGACGATAGCGATGAAGACTCAGATAATGGAGACCTCGATTAAATTTGTTTATAAATATTTGCTCTATTTTGCTTACAATTAGTCTTAATAAATGAAATATTATTCAAAGTAAGGGTGAATTGATTATTCCTTTTCCCTCGACCCAACCACCTGCTTTAGAATAGTATATTAAAGAACAAGTGTCAGAAGTCGCCTTTTATTGCACGAGTCCAACTTTAGAAAACGAGCAGTGGAGCCGCGAGTTTTCTAAAGGACGAGTGCAATATACGACTTCTGACACGAGTTTTTTATACTATTTTTTCTATTTTGTGCCCTTTTTTATAAAAAAATTGCGAGATTTGGTGTTACTAAAAAAACCAATTGAACATTGAGCTAGGAAACTTCAATTGTTTTATTTTTCACTCTTAGTCAATTGTTTTTTTCGCCAAATTGCTTATTTAACAATGAGTGAAGAATTTTCATGTACTCCACCTGAAATAAGGGAAATTGCTGAAAATGCAGGAAGCAATTTACTACCCGATAAATCCAAAGATCAGTACGAAAAACGGTAGGTATATTAAGTATCTTGTTTTTATGATTTTTGACAGTTGTCAAAATCAATGAAAATGTTACCAACCTAGTGGAAAAACAATTCCTACATTTTACTTTTCAGCACTAGTATCGAAATGAGCTTATTTCGATACAGTAGCGAGTTTAATAATAGCGCTATTATTGACACAAAATAGAAAAAAGATCTTTATGCATATTTGATAAGAGTTGTACAGTATCTAGTTGCATTTTGTAGGATTTATGGTATACGAGCTTCTTTGTTGGGACTATCATAAAACGACTGACTTATAAGTCAATACTCAACAAGAAACAAAAATCTCTTATTTCGGGAAGGTTACTTATTATTATTATGTAATAATAATCACCAAATAGCGATTGCTTTACAGTACTCTCAAGCCGTTCAAATCTAGTTTTTGTAATTTCTAAATTACCGTTAATTTCCATTTAAAAAATAAGAAAGAAAGAAACGTAGAAAGAAGGAAAGGAAGAAAGAAAGCAAAAGAAGGAAAAAAGGAACAGAGATTCGGAGAGAGAGAAAGACTGAAAAAGGGAAAGAAAGATAGTGAAAGGAAACCGAAAACATAAAGAAAAGGAAAAGTCGAACGAAACAGAGAATGAGAAGAAAAAAAAAACAGACGAAGCAATAAAAGCAGGAAAGAAAGAAAGAGTACTAGAAAAGACGAGATAAAAAGAGAAAAGGGAAGACAAACAGAGAAAGAAAGGGAGAATGAATGAAGGAACTAAAGGATACGAGAGAGATCGAGAAGGCGGAAGAAAAGATTAAAAAGGGTTATTTTAAATGTAAATTGTTTTAAAAATCTGAAATACGTTACATGGTATACAGTGAAACCGCTATTTATGGAGACCTTCCTAATACGGACACTTTTGCCAACATACATATAGTAAATCCAACGAGTAACTAGATAGGTTACGAGTTCTATGACGCAAAATTCAAAATTACTTACAAAATACGAAAATTGTGAAAACAAACTTATAAATACTCTAAAAATATTCTTAGGCAATGGCGAAAGCCACTTCGATATACAATATACATATACAATAAATAGAATAAAAAATTTTCTCACAGAAGATCTCCTCAATACGTTAGATAAAAAGGCTGCCAAATACTTATAAGAGCTACACAAGGCTGTCCATATCTGTCAAAAAAGTCCGTTCTTTCAGTGAATAAGGCATACTAAATCTTATAACTGGAATTTTCTATTTCAAACCTCACTAATACGGAGATTTTTTCCAAGTCCCTTGGGTGTCCATATTAGAGAGGTTTTACTGTATTTTATTTATGCTCGAGAGCCGGTGTAACGCTCAAACACAATCTACTTTTTTTTTGGTATTTTTTCCATCACATAACTATAGTATATTCACGAACCATAGGGTTACTAAATTTCGTTTGGTACACTTGATTCTAGTGATTTCTTTGTTTACTTGTACCAAATTTGCTGGTGAACGTGAATGCCAAACGTCAAATGTGCAACTGAGCGGCATAAAAATACCTATATTTCCACATATACGGCATATAATTGGGGAATTTTTTTGACACGTTTGACGTTTAAAAATTCATCTTCAACCAGCAAAGATGGTATATATATCTTTGGCAAATTTGTCAAATCTAGTAACCCTTTGGTTTCTGCATTCACTATAATACAATACATACCGGGTGTTCTTTTTTGGCAGTGGATAAAGAGAGAGAAGGGGTTTTTATTTTTTCTTCTCTATAAATAAAAAACGTAATGTAAGACATGTTTCAGTCAAATAGGTGCTCAAGCCTCTTCGACTTTCTCTAGAAAGGCGATAAACAGTAACTACAGGCTCACCAAACATAGTTAGAATAAACACCCGGTATATAGGTTACTATGATGCACGCAGAAATAAATGAAATAATATCATAACGCAATTCCTATTGCAGGTATATTTATTAAACGCATTATTCACAATTTACAACTAATTTAGCAACTAAATTTGTGTTATTCCGTTATTATTACAGCCTGTTTTATGAACAATCCAACAAAAATAAAAATATAGTAACCTGTTTTGAAAATGAATTCAGTATAGAAAATAATTAGTTTATTAACAAACCTCAATGGCAACACAAGCCATTAGCTGTAGGGGGAGTGGAGTCTGTTTGCAACTATCTTTAATTTGGCGCTCATAAATATTTGTTAATGGTTTATCTTCGCACAAACAAAATCGACAAATCTTCATGGCACGTAAAATATTTTGACGATTTTCCATTTTCCAATAGGACCCGATAACAACGAATTTCAAATAAAGAAAACAACACTTAGTACAGAAACTTTATAAATCACCGACAAATCTACAAACAAATGTAAGAAAATGGTGGTCGGCTTGGCTTGTCGAACATAATGATAATGTACTTCACGATTTCACCGCTAGGAGTTGGTCGATCAATAATCGTTACACTTTTTACTAACAGAGGGCTCTGTCTGTATAAACAGATAAATATCAAAAAAAAATCATTATTAATAATTATTATAGGAGAACCCCAAAAGTATTGTAAATCGGTACACAATTTAATGATGGAATTTCAAGTGTTTATCATATATTTGCCAGATTTTGGTTAAATTACATAATTTCCACTTTTAGTTTTTTAGATAAACACTAGATGTCGCCAAATTTACAGATCTCGTTATTATTGTCGCTAGTGTAGCATTACTGGGAGATATTTGGCGCGAATCCTCAACATTTTCAAAATTCTTTGAGTTTGACGAAATTTTGCACCGCTGTTTGAGAGCAACATTCAATTTTCTTCAAGTCGAACTCACTTTCCTGTCGATAGGTACATCGATTCTGAAAAAGTTTCAGTTTGAAGTTCCAGATGAAACTATTTATGTTCATACTGTAAGCATTGCGATAGTTCCTGCTGGCCCTGTAAGGTCGCCCCCTTACGGACGCCTATTGCAACACCGTGTAACCGATATTGCCTCTTTTACAATTCAAAAGATTGTTTTTTCCACTATTGCTTCGCCATTTTCCAATCAACTTTCACATTTCCTCAGTTGTTTCGTCAGTGAAAATGTTCACATTGAACTTGACGAAATAATCAAAATCAATACGAATAATAATAATAATAGTAATAATCAAGAAAGTTTGATTGTTTATTGGATTTTTATTTCTGGTTCTATTAGTCTTTAGCAAGGTCACACTTTACAGAGAACGGTTCTTTTTATAAACTTTACTGTCTTCAGTCCAACAACGATAGTAGCAGCAGTATTGTTGTAGACATGACACGATTCCTGAACAACACCATCCTGCTGCTTTTGATTGCAGGTAAGTTTTATATGTTTTTATCGAATTGTTAATTCCTGCATCATAATCAAATGGAAATGTACTAAGTAACGAAATAAAAGAAATTAAGGAATTCTCCAATAATTACTGAGAAAGGTCAAAATTTAGAAAGTCGCGTTATTTAGAATATCTGTCGTTAGAACCTTATAAAATTCGATTAAGTCAATATTGAAACAATGTAGATTCCAGTTGACATGCTATTATTGTGTTGTTGTGAAAGTGATTTTCAATAATCTTGAATATTAAAGGCCAACCACTATGGTTCGGAATTTTATTATAATAATAAGAAAAAAACCCGATTAGTCGAACTAATAGAATAAATAATTTAAAGAGAAATCCGCTTTTTTTTCTCTTAATCATTTTTCAATTAAATCAAATTTTAAGGAATTGTTTATGGTGCATCATCCCGTAAACAGCAATCAACTGCACAGAATCGCCGTAAAAATGCCGAAATAGCCGACGATTACGAGGCAACCGATCAATGCCCGGAACCGTTCGGTTATTTCGCCGATGCCGAACAATGCGACAAATATTACGAATGTCGTGATGGTGAAATTACCGAGAAATTATGCCCCGATGGTATGGTGTTCAATGATTACAGTACAGAGTATGAAAAGTGTGATTTACCCTTCAATATCGATTGCAGCTCACGCCCAAAACTGCGTAAGTTGTTTTATTTTTTTTTGTTGTTGGCTTAAAAAGGCAAAATATTGATCTGTAGAAACACCCCAACCCAGCCAACATTGTCCAAGGAAACACGGCTATTTCGCCCATGAAGATACGAGTATCTGCGATAAATTCTATTATTGCGTTGATGGTAAATTCAATATGATCACGTGCCCCAATGGTTTGGTTTACAATGATAAAGCCGGAATCTGTTCATGGCCTGACGAAGCCAAAAAGAAAGGCTGTTCGTCTGCAGGTATCAAACCAATTAAGTCAACTAATTAAAGCTACAATTAGTCGTGTTATTGTAGATGTATTCCAGTTCGACTGTCCCAAGGTGAACGAGACTTTTGGCTTGACACACCCCCGTTATGCCGACCCTGATGATTGCCAATATTTCTATGTTTGCATCAACGGTGACACGCCGCGACGCAGTGGTTGTAAATTGGGGCAAGTCTTTGACGAAACAACAAAGAGTTGTCAATGGGTACGGAAAGTTCCTGAATGGTAAGTGTCAACCAACCAAAAAAGTACAAATTAAGCAATTCTTGCGTATTTCCAGCGCTGATTGGTATAAGGGGCGGTTAACTGATGAACAGTTGGCCGAATTAGAGAATCCACCGACACCGAAACCGAAAGCGACCAAAGTCAGCCGGCGGAGGCCCCGGCCTCCAAAACAACAAGCTCCAGAAGATCAAGAGTAGACTGGATTTTTAATTATTTTTTTTCAAATTTAGATTTATTGTTATTAGGGAGAGTTTTTTTCAAATAAATACGTTTTAACTTCACCGTTGCCACAAAGATTGATTTTTTCCCTTCAAACGTCCTGAAAAGGGTCTAAAGTGTACGCAGAATCATTTTAGTTGTCTCCAAATTTAAGTTTCCAGGCGGTTACCACTAAAACCGATATGCTACTTACTTGTCTAAAATTGGTCCCTATCATCTTCTTTAAGATACGCTCATGTTAGAAGCTTGCCTTTTTTGGCCTTAAAATTGCGTTTTAGTGACCTTAAAATCACGTAAAACAGAGGCGGCATAGAATGCTTACAGAATTGTAAAGAATGTGTTCTTGTTTTACGATATTCCATTCCGCCCCGACTATGGCCACTCGAACTGTTGACCATACTGCGTCTAACTGTAAGGGCGACTCCGGATAACCTTCTCCTTGGAAAACTCCTTCAACACTCCCGTAAAAGTAAGACCTCGATTTCTGCACGAATTAACAAATTTTCGGTGTAATTTCGATTCGTTTCCTCATCTTCATTAGATATTTGGAATTTTTGTCGTAGTTTGATCAAAACACTCATCCTCTTTGACATTTTTAACAAATTGCAAGAAAATTGCATCAACAACATCGCTGATTTCTCTCTGTTGTAATTCTTGATTGAATATTTTGAAAAAGGATGGTTCTGTTCCAAAAAAAAATAAAATAAAGATTACAACAGTTCATTGCTCCACACAGTTTCAAAATTATTCCATACGATTTTTTTTCATGAAGAAAAAATATATAAATTATTGAAAATGTCGTGAACTTATTTCATCATTTCATGAATGAGTAATTATGTAAGGATGGGCGCTTCAAGCACGAAACAAAAAGACTTTCACTAGAGATGCGGGTGTTAATGTGTGAAAGTTTACAACAAACACCTCCGTAATCGAAATTTTCCCAAATTATTAAAGACTCGTGTAAATCAACCTTATATTATTAAGGTGTGGTGGAATCTTATTGTTTTGCGTGTTACGGTGTGAGTAACCCAAAGATCACGGCAAGGACGTGAAAGTGGCTTCACATTTGGTGCCGTTTTTTCTTGTTTTTATCGTGTTTTTGAAAAACATTCAAATATTTATGTATTTTTTTTCAATATATCAGAAATCCTAGTTGCTAGTTGAAGCTACTTGGAATTAAGAAAGGTTGAATATTTCACCATCAATAAATCCAAGGAGGGGACTTTCTGTTTTGCAGTCGACCAATTGAAATTGATCAAATTATTAATCGACAAATCAATATACAATAATCGAGTTGTACGACACTTTGCGAGTTCTTAAATGAACGCACCACTAGTAAAATGCACAGTTTCATTCGGTAGGCGAGCACAGTTCCACCGTTTCGCCTATTTAATCGTATCAATTCCAAAATTTCTAAAAAAATCAAAATGAAACTCTTCATCCTAGTGCTGGCAACAGTTTCCACTGCTTGTAAGTATTTTGTTACGTATCCAAAAATCGGTAGTGTGTTGAATTTCCGTATTGCATAATCCACAATTGGAAACAAATGGAATGTCGCCAGTGAAAGTTGTGTTAATTATCGTTTGATTTGAATAAAAATTTTCGGGATTTTTTAGAAAATTTTAGGCAAATTTTCTTTGCACTAACCGACTCCTTTCACTTTTGCAGATGCCCAATTCAAATGTCCCCCAAAAAACGGCCAATACGAAGATGCCCGTCAATGTGATAAATTCTACGAATGCACCGATGGTGTTGCCGTCGAGAAACTCTGTCCCGACGGTCTCGTCTTTGACCCATTGATAAGAAAAGTGAACAAATGCGACCAACCATTCAATGTTGATTGTGGCGATCGCACCGAATTACGTAAATACCGTTAATTGGTGCGATAATATTGTGTTTAATTGATTGATTGTAGAGCCACCAAAACCGAACCATTACTGTCCGCGTCGCAACGGTTTCTTCGCCCATCCGGACCCGAATGTTTGCAATAAATTCTATAACTGTATTGAAGGTGAACACGTCGAATCGACGTGTACGGCCGGTTTACATTTCGATGAGTTCACGGGTACTTGTGTGTGGCCGGATGCAGCAGGTCGTCAAGGATGCAATCAGGACATTACAAGTAATGCCAACAAATTGCCAAAATTCTTTGTGTAACTGTTTGATTTATAGCTAAACTTAAGGATGGTTTTGAATGTCCAAAAGATGGCCAAACCGATGCTAACGGTCAATTGGTTGTCCATCCGAAATATGCCCACCCTACCGATTGTCAACGCTTCTACGTGTGCTTGAACGGCCAAGAACCAAGAGATTTGGGTTGTCAAGTTGGTGAAGTTTATAATGAGGAGACGCAACGGTGTGATGCTCCCGAAAATGTTCCAGGATGGTGAGTTCTGTGTATCAACTCTAAAAAAAGTACTCAATTGTTTTTTTTTATAGTGAGGATTGGTATAAAGACGATCCGGCTGCTGTAGGTAAACCAACAAAGAAAATCCAATAAATGTGATGTTTGCCGAACATCTTAAAAAATGCTTAAGTCTCGTTTTGGAGATTGTCATCAATTGGATGAAATTTGTACTGATTTTTTTTTTAAATATTTTTATCCATTATTGTAAAACGAATTCTTCAGACCAATAAAATATCTATTTACAATTTTACCTTGGACTTACCTTTCGAAATCCAAAGCCTATTAGCTTTCCTGGAAGTGGTATCCGATTAACATTAGATCAACCTTCAATTTTCGAATTAAAAATCAATCATTTTTTTGTTGTTGTTGTTGTTGGATTTTATCGATCGAAGCGTTAATTTCTTTTTAAAGTCAAGTTCTTGTGTGACGCTAATTTGAATGTTACACTTTCACAATTAGAAATTCGATAGGAATTTTTCTATTCACACTATTCGAATTTGGAAAATTTATCGAGTAATTAAAAGTCGATTTTGTACGGTCGTTATGCGAGAAATGTACAGCACGGCCCAGTGAACACCATTTTTTAAGCCTTAAGCAAAAGCAAGCTGTAACTCTGGAAATTGGGACCAGTTGGCCTTTTTGGGCCGTATTCAACTTCTTGATTTGTCCTTCAAGTCTAGAATTGACAAAATCTCCTCATAACGCCCTTGCACCGATTTTGCCTTCGATTCTTGAATTTTGTCCCCGGATAGGTGCAAATAATTTTGCAAAGGCTGCGTTAGAATTTACGTCAATTGACTTCTCTCGAGTCTGGAGTAAAATAGATGTTAAGCAAACGTAGCTGTCTCCATCTCGATCAAATCTGAGAAAATTACAGGCAACTAAAGCTTAACAAGCTAGTATTGCCTAATTCCAATATGGCTACTCCAGAGCCACTATTTTGACGAAAAGAAAATTTGCCACGAAACGAGCTTATTATCAATCATTAGCTCAACGAATAGAAAATAGGGATCGGGATGTAGATCGAAATTCAGATAGAATATGAGTTTTCTCTTTAAAACATCTAATTGAAAAACGAAAAAATAATCAGCATCAAAATCAGCTATTGAGAATACCGACTCTTCAATTACTAGTTTAATTATTGAGTGAATTCGATATGTAGATAGAGATTTGTGCAGAATTACTTCATATTTTAAACATTCAAAGTAATGTTGAACGTTATAACGCACGGCTCAGTAAACTCCTTTTTTTAAGCCTTAAATCCAAGCAAAGAAAGTCCAGTTCTTTGGACAGCGTTTGCCTTACAACTTGACGCCTTCAGCTTCCTGACTTATCTTTCAGGTCGAAACCAAATCCTTTTCACAACTAGTGTTGCCTTCTAAGAAGTTTCTGGATAAGTGCAAATAATTTTGCAAAGGCACTGGAATTTATGCAACCTGACTTTTTCTGACTCTAGAGCAAAAGGAATGTTAACTAAAATTAACTGCCCCTACCTGGACCAAATCTGAGGAAGCTACGATTCCAATATGGCTACTCCAGAGAGATTAAGCCTTTTTCAAGGTCACTAGTTTGTCAATTTTTATAAACTCTATAGTAGAAAATAAAGACCGGGATTAAGGTAGAAATTTAAGTAGAATGTGAGTTTTCTATTCACAAACATAATTTATACACTAGCAAATAAATCAGTATCAAAATCGAGATACTTTAGCGATATTCAATTTAGAATATCAACTTTTTAATAGTTGGAAATTATTGAATGAAATCGACATGCAAGTCGAGATTTGTGCAGAATCAATTCGTACCTATCTTGAACATTCGAAATATCTGTTAAATGTTATATCGCACGACATGTTGAAGCGCAATTTTAGGTAAGAAAAGTACCCAGTTTGTTAGTTGTTTGCCGTGGATCTCCTTCGAGGAGCGTTTCCAGTAGATCCCGACGCCTTCAACTTCTCGACTTGTCTTTCAAGTCGAAACCACTTTCCTTAAACTTGACGAATTCTTCTCATAGCCAGTGTTGCCTTTTTAAGAAGTTTATGCTTGTCTCGATCCTGGAGCAAGAGGAATGCTGCGCAAAGTTAACCTGCACCTGCGGCCAAATCTGAGAAAACTATGAACTTAGGCGTTACAATATAGTAGACTAATTTCAATATGGCTACTCCAGAGTCAGAGATTAAGCAATTTTGATAAACTCTATAGGCAGAAAATAGAGATTGGAATTACGCTGAAAATTTACCTAGAATATGAGTTTTCTGTTTTTGAACATAATAAACCAACATCAAAATCGAGATACTGCAGCTACATTCAATTGAGAACACCAACTCTTCAATCGTTGGAATAAATTGAGTGAAATCGAAATGTAGATAGCAATTTGTGCAGAATTACCTCGTATTCCAAACATTCAAAATACTTGTTGGACGTTATAAATATTATCAAAAAAAATTGTGTTGAAATTTTTATAAAATTCGGTTATGCCGAAGGGTAATATTTTCTTACATATTGCAACTTTCTTTTGATATTTAATGTAAATTGTAAAACCTGCCATTCCAGTTGCAATACCGACTCGGTGTGTTTACCTCTACAAGTTCTTAATCCGATTGACATTCGAGCCGAGATTGAACCAATATTAACAACATGTCAAAGCCGTTTGTGGTGATCTGTTTTCTTGCGACAATTTCAAGTAAGTTAAAACAATATTTTTGCAGAATTATTTGTTTTATTTTTGCTTTCGGTTTCTTAAAGATTGTTTGGCACAATTTACATGCCCGGAAAGGACCGGCTTCTTCCCAGATCTGATACAATGCGATCTGTATTATATTTGTTCACGTGGTGATCACGAAGCGAAATTATGTCCTGATGGTCTGGTGTTCGACGACAGTGATCCGAATCGTGAACGTTGTGATATACCAGCAAATGTTGATTGTGGTGATCGCACCGAATTACGTAAGTCCCAATTATGCAATAATCAAAAAATTATATAATTGAAATTCAGCTAATAAGGAAATTTTTTTTATTGATAAATTGAATGCCAAACCTCTAATGAATTAATCATCGTCTGGAGACTTTCTAAAGCCACACAAATCCATTAAAATTTTTCCATCAATAGTAAAGCTCTGTCTTTTTAACTAAATTTGAAGTTTACACCAATCAACGAGCGATTATTGGCGTATAATTGCGAACTTCTTGGAGATTTCAATGAGCGATCAAGCGTGCAACTTTTCGCTTATTTTTTCAATTTCCGTTCCTATTTCGATTTTTACCCATTTAAATTTTTCTATCAATAATAAAGCTCTGTCTTTTTAAGTAAATTTGAAGTTTACACTAATTAACAACCAATTATTGGCGTATAATTGCGAACTTCTTGGAGATTTCAACGAGCGATCAAGCGTGCAACTTTTCGCTTATTCTGTAAATTTCCGTTCTTCTTTCGACTACCTTTCTAATATTTATAATTTTCTCAGAACAACCGAAACCTAGTAAAGGATGTCCACGCGCTAACGGCTACTACCGCCACCCGGATCTGCAGCATTGCGACAAATTCTACAATTGTGTCGACGGTGTGCCCCACGAACTGCCCTGTCCACCCGGCCTAATCTACGATGATACCGGCAGCACGTGTTCGTGGCCCACTGATAGTCATCGTAAAGATTGCTCCACTACGAAACGTGGTAATTGTCAATATTAACAATTAATTGATTGTAGTTTTGAGGGAGAAATTTTCTAGATTCATTGGATGACGGATTTACTTGTCCTGAGGGCGATACTCAGGGTCCTGGTGGACGGAAACTGCCACATCCCACATTTCCACATCCCGATGATTGTCAGAAGTTTTATATTTGTCGTAATGGTGTGATGCCACAGAAGGGATCGTGTTCGTACGGTTATGTTTATAATGAGGAGACGTTTACGTGTGATGATCCAGAAAATGTGCCAGGATGGTAAGGAGTAATCATTTTATTGTTTAATTACCATTTTTAATGTGATTGGTTTTGCAGTGAGGATTTCTATGGTAAAGATGAGAAAGCTAAAAATGTTAAAAAAGCTTAGATATTGTTGGATAATCACTTAAATTATTATTATATTGTATTCGACAGGTTTTTTTTTTGTTTAAACAATCATAAAGATAAAAATTTAAATTAAAATTGATATTTATATAAGAGATATTTATATAGAAACGAGAAATATTTAATCGTCTTTTGAAGCGTGAAATAAACAATTTATTAAAGATTAATTTGAATAATTTATTTAAATGTTATCTAGAGATCATTTTCTGACCTGGACGTGCGATGTGCGGGAGCAGGGAGTCTGTAGGTTGTGGCATTATGCGACCAACGATAACTGTATAGGTGGGGCGTGAGAGCGAGACAATAGTCGTAAATCTTATGCCATAGGCGTCCCGCTAGTGGCAACACCAAAATACAGTTTATCAATAATGTGCATTTATTCTACGCCACTGCAGGTCTCGATAAACCTGACGCCGCCTTATAGACAGTTGACCTTCCGTGATAGGTGAGCGCCAACATGTTTATAAAACATTTGTATGTAGAATTTGTAAATAGACACACCACTATTTGTTGATTACGGCGTGAACGATCTCTAAATTTAATCTTTTCGTTGGAAAATATGTTTTTTTTCTCTTGATTTTCTAGAATTTTACAATTTTAGAAACACTAACTTAATTCATGAATGGAAAGATATCCAACCCTTGCTGGAATAGGGTGGCAAAGAAATGGTTAACTAATAGAGCAAATAATATTTAATCAAGAAGAAACTGTTCTGAACTTTTTAGATCAGCATACGAAAATACCAACTGCCAGCAGGGCTGATGCAAGCTTCTCTGGGGCGCCTCTTATCAGAAAAATTATAAAAGTTCAAAGCTACCTGCTTTGCCTAGGTCCAGCTCTGTGTACGACTGCTTAAATGTAACGTTTACTACCTGCTCCATTCGTAAATAACCCAAATCTTTCAATTTTTCTTTTCAGGTGGTGGAGTTCACTCAAAGAATTCTGGGCTTACCCAGCTATTCCCCTCTTATTTAGCGTACCTATAGGGAGAGATGGAAGCTTAGCTAAAGCGAAAAGACTGCCCTTTTAGATATTATTCAACTTAAAAACACAGTTCAAGACGCAACACAGCACAGAGGAGAATTAATTTAAAAAAAAAACGAAATAAGGAATAATTTTTAATTATATTCTTTTACTCACAATCTCTGCTTATGAACATCAGGCTTATGGTATTTATCAGATAAAGATGGACTCAAGAATACTTTGAAACTACAAATATAAGAACCGTGACTAATTCAATAGAAGTTCTTTTAATTTAAAGAATTGATTTGATAAAGAAAACAATGATGAAAACTTTGTGTCTAATGATTTGCACTTTCTATGGCATTTGATAATAATAATTACATAAATATGTATCGTACTAATAAACAATTATTTGCATAGCTCATTGGCAATTACAAAACATTTACAAACATTATTTAATCTTTAGTCTTTATAAATAAATAATTGAATATATTTACTAACAAAAATCCAATAAATTGTAAAGCTTACAATAGCCTGAAGAGCTCTTCAGGAAGCAATAATAGTGTTAATTAATATTAAAACAACAAATCCTAAAGAAATATTACAACTCTCATCTCTTCGTCATCTTACTCACCACTTTGTTTATTTATCGCATACAAAATAAACTCTTGAAGACTAAACTCTCCATAGTGTCCCACTTTTCGATATCTCTCTGGAACAGGCCCCACCTAAAAAGAACACTTTGATAATGGAGGCCTTTATGGACAAACACCAACGCCTTCGCTGCCAACACGATGATCTTCTTGTTCTTCAGTATCTCCTGACCTAGTCAAATAGTAAAGACCCAAAATAACTGTTAAGGTTATTAGAGCCTCTTCTTCTCTTCACAAACCAATTTGTTTCATTAACCGTATTTAAGGAGTGCTAAACAAGATACGTAGACTCCCTAAGGCCACGTCCTTAACTTCTGCAGTAATAACTCTAAAAGAGGGTGAAAGTGGCCTACTGTCTAAAATTCTAATTCATATAATTCGCAATGTAATTAGCCCAAAAATTACGACAAAAAAACGGTCCTTGAAAAGATAACTGAGCCTGGGGTGGTATCTAGCAGTCTCACAACGATTTGTACTATTTTTTGCATTGCATAAGTAATCTATTGTATAATTCTGTCTGTAAATCGGAAGAATTGAGTTCCTCGTTAGAACTGCGTCAAGGGAGGACCACGGGGGCATGGAACTCTTGTTTGTAAATTTAGTCTCGATCCGACTCTGTTCGATACCGTTTTGGCAAAAATAGTGAAACAATCAACCAACCTTCAACTATTCGACAGTAATGTGAGGCGCCCAAATTTTCTCGACAGGCCAATTTCAAGGCTACTGACTCAAAAACACACGTCTTATCTTGAAAAATTTAGAAAAATCTACAGAAATTGGGGCACTTATTCAAGGCCTAAGAAACGACTATTTTTCCTCGATTTTTTTAAACCTTGTGACGGAGTGATTTTTTGATCGATTTTGGGCCCCGTACTGCCCCGATTCCGCCGTATTCGAGAAAGATTTTGAACAACAGCTGCAATTGCGACAATAAACTTTCTCCAAACAATATGCGTATCCAAACACAATCTCACTTTATGAGCCTTTTCTAGAATTCTCTCCAAATTTGTAGAAATTTATAAAAAACTATCAAAAGTCTTGCATGAAATCGACGCAACGGTCATAAATTCGGATTAGAATGAATTCATACAAGAACTAAATTCCGCAGGTGAATGGTATAATACTCGATTTAAAAAGAGTTGTGTTGTGTTTTTTTCTTTACTACTTTTTGATTATTCTAACTCGTTTACACATTTATAATACGAAACCATACGGTATTTTAGTTGTGTAGAAAGTGTTGGTAGTGTAGCTATAATTTCAATTCTGTTCTTGTCGTACCCGTTTGCCAGTTATCAAGGATAACGCAACATGAGAACATTGTTACTGTTAACTGTTGTTATTGCCATTTCAACAATTCCTTCAGGTATGTACCGATCCTATCTTATTTAAAATTGTCCACCAGTAAACAAATAAAAAATATCTAAATAGTTTTTTTTTCGTGTTGTTATAAAACGATTAATATTCAAAAAAAGTAGTGAAAGTATGTTGTAGAATATTAAATATGCTCGTTTCTGGTTTATAATAAATCAATAAGTGTTTTCTTCAAACAAAACGATACCAACCAGTTATTTCAGGGTCTTCAAATCGTCTTTGATGTCCACCGATTAATTCTATTCAAGATATACGTAACGAAAATTATTTCCGACAATAGCAACAATTCCATTCGGTTTCGTAATAATTGATACAGTTTTTTTTTTTGGTTGAAATTTCCACAGTGAAAGGCAAACTATTCACCTTCGAATTTCGTAAAAAATTAATCGCTTTTTTGTTGGTCGTTTCTCGATCTAGTTCATGGAGGAGTGTTGCTGCAAGACGCGCCGCAATGTCCGGAACAACACGGCGTCCAAGCGTACGCCCATCCGGAATCGTGTAATCTCTTCTTCTTGTGCACAAATGGCACGCTAACAGTGGAACAATGCGAGAATGGTCTACTTTTCGATGGTAAAGGCGGTGTGTACCACCATTGCAACTATCATTGGGCTGTTGATTGTGGCCAACGTAAAGCCGATTGTAAGTTGGCGATTAATTGTTAGAAACACTTGAATATAATTGTTGAAAATTTAGTGACACCTCTCAGTACCCCCGGATGTGAATACCAATTCGGTATCTATCCGGATAGTGCAGCGTGCTCGACGAATTATATAAAATGCGCCCATGGCGAACCGACACCGGAACAATGCGAACCTGGTCTTGTGTACGATGATCGTATTCACGGCTGCAATTGGCCGGATCTACTGTTGGAAATTTGCAATCCAGAAGGTTTGGATTGTGTCAAAACTATCGATTGTTGATAATAATAATAATAATAATTTTAGCTGTGGTCGGTTTTAAATGTCCAACAAAAGTTCCATCGAACAGTCCAGCTGCTAAATTCTGGCCGTATCCACGTTTTGCTGTACCAGGTGATTGTGGCCGATTGATTACGTGCGTTAATGGTTTTCCACGGTTGATTTCGTGTGGTGATGGTAAAGTTTTCGATGAGTCCACATTGACTTGTGAAGAACCCGAATTGGTGCCGCACTGTATCAATCATCTTAAAAAATAGATGCAAAACAACCAGAAAACAACAATATTTTTCAACGATATCAAAACAAGAAAACAAACACATCTTTAATTTATTGATTTGAAACATAGCCAAATTGATAATTTATTACTTTTTGTATTTTCCGATCCGTGTATAAAATAAATCAAATTTGGGTACTGTAAATGTTGTTTTATTTACTTGCAAAAATTGGATTTGGGAATTGTTCCGACTCTGTTTCTCACCAATCTGAACAGGTCGCAATAGTTAATTATTTTTTATCAATATCAAAGCCAACTTACTGTCAGATTGAATAACAAAATTTAAATCAGGGAGAAAAATGAGAAAAGCAGAAACGACGCAAACAAAGCTTGTAAACTATTCTCAATATTCGAAATTAACATTTTCAATCTAGATCAAGTCGGCAATGTTATGTAATCTTAAATGTACTCGCTACTTAGAATTATGAAAGGCAACATGACATAACTAACAACTACCTGAAATTTGATTTCTTTTGTTTAGCTCCCTACTGAAAAAAAACACGTTAAAGTTCAAGTCTCTCTTGAAGTAGATTCTCTGTATTTAAGGTCCTTCTGATAAGAGATATTTCCTCTACGTTTTGCACTACGTTTTAGCTATCGTGCCTTAGACTTCAAAAAAAAACTAATTGAAAAGAAGGTGCCCTTGCAAGGAGAAGGAAGACAAAAACCGCGATAAAAATCACCCTGCAACTCGGCCTTTTTTTACATTAAAAGACTTACACGGATTTTAGGAGAAATCGGACTTTTATAGTATGTCCCTGGAAATAATAGAATCAGTGTAAAGGCCCCTAATGCAAATAAAATGCATTTTATGCAACCAACAAAACCATACAAACTATTATAACTGGTCATATAAGCAGGAGCGCGAACAGTTGGACTTTGTTCAAATGTGAATGTGTTTTACAGCACTCGCTTCATCATTTTTTTGCGAAATAATATTCTAAGGCCTCAAAGAAAGGTTCCAGGTCCTGCCCGAGGCCTTGGCAAAACAGGTAGCCGCCTGAAGCAATACAACTTCAGAATTGAATCATTTTTTTGTGTTTGAAAAAAAATAGGACTTTTGATAGACTTTGATAATATTTCTTTGAGAGAAACTGAGAGCGATTTTTGCTCCCTCAACTTTGGCCTTAAAATTAAAAATTTAGGTTCTTCAGATCGTTCGTCGAAAAATTGAAATCTTGAAACGTAAAAATTTTTTCCTATTGATTTCAATACGATCTGTTTTTTTTTTGTGGACTTCTTAGAAAGTAGACGTTTTTCTACTATATCTCAAGTTTCTTTTCCACTTACCAATTTTCTCAATCATTATACAGCGCACGATCAGTGAAAGAAAATCGTTGAAAATTCCCATAATCTGGGACGATAGCATCTAATATCAAAAACGAACACTCAAAGTTGATTATTTTTTAATAATCAACATTGCAAGAGAGTCATGATGCGTGTTCTTTAAAAATCTTTAGAAATCTCAATTAGAAAATAATTATTCCAAGTGCGTACAGTATGTTTAAATAAATCTTTTCAACAAACAACAGGTGAATGTTTCGGTAAAAATGGCCTTGATAATGGTCCATTCAAGACGTTGAGGTCATCAGAATGATAAGAATTATATTATCTAAAATCTACATAAATATATATATGTATACATATATGTGTACATTCACATTCACAATAATGTGGAACGGACCGTCCTAATTGTGTCAAAAGTTAAAGACATGTGTGTTTTCAAAACGGAAATAAAATTAACAACAAACAAAGCGACTGCAAAAATATTTAGAAAAATAACATTTTCAAGAGTGAAAAGCAGATATGACTTTCATTTAATAAATAACACACTTTTTCTCGGCTGGTGTTCTTGTTGAGTCGGTACTCGAAATTAATAAAAGCTCAGATTCTTTAAAGAATTCCTGTAATTCGCCTCATTTGAATCTTGATATGCAATCTTGGTCGTAAAAGATGCATGTAGGTTTGTAGATCAATAAAGTTTATCTCCTTTTTTTTGAGTAAACTCTCAGTAATTTGCACAGTAGCTATTAGATTCGAGAATTTTGTAGTCTTATGATCACAAATCAAATTTCGATTGTTTCGTTGCAGCAATATTTGTAGTTTGCTGCAAGATTGTGGCAATGTTGCTGCAAGATTGCAGCAAAGATAGTTGCCTAAGTGCAAGACTTTAGGCATTCAGTGTTGGCGTGTAATATTGTAGCAACATTACCACTAAAAAAGCAGCATCCTATAAATAATATTCTAGCAATGTTTCGTGATGTTAGCAGTGGCGTAGCGAGGGAGACATAAGAGTGTCTACCATGACCCGGGCGCCAAATACTCTCCAAGACCAATTTGAAGAGTATTTTTAAATTAAAATTGATTGTAATATGGGGACATCAGTTCGCTACATCACTGGCGGTTAGGTGAAACTTCTTGTATTACTTTAAAATTGGCGCACGATCATGGATAAACAGGATTAATATTAAGTTTCCGTGGTGTAGTGGTTATCACATCCGCCTAACACGCGGAAGGTCCCCGGTTCGATCCCGGGCGGAAACATTACTTTTTCACATTTTTTAAGGAAAATTAAAAATAAATTACGTAGGAACAAAAATATTATTTTCCATCATATAGATTTTCAACAGCTTCTTCTCCAATAACAAAAAATAGAAAAATAAAAACTCTTCGTCTAGAGGACATCTATTATAAGGGCCTTTGCAGGGTTTGCAGGACACATTTCCAAACACAGGATCAAACCTGCTACAGCCAAACGACAGTAAAGCTATCGGAATCAAGTCCTAACTTCAGAGATCTTAGTGGTTACAGCAGGAATTCGCGTTGGTATTTGATTTCTCCTTGGCAGGGCCGGCGATAACGAGCCTGCAAGGGATGCACTGCAAGCGGGCGCAAAAATGAGTTTTGAAGATTAAATTAAATTAAATCTGAAGGGCGTTTATGTCAGTTTTCTAGGCGGGCGCCTTAGACGCTAGCGCCTTGGAAAATATTAAAATTTTGACAAAATTCAAAGAGGCAGTTTTGAACTTGATGCGGAAATGGTCTGAAGTCTAAAAAATACACCAGATATAAACAATTGTCTTGGGAATTTAACAAAAAAAGCCGAAATTAATGAGAGAGAAAATCGTACAAAAGAAATTTTCGAAAAAAGCAAAAATTTCTAATAATTTCACTTGATAATTCTACATTACAAGAGAGCTAATTACGTTTCGTTTATTTGTTGTCATTTACCGACTAATAATTATTATTAATAAAAAAAATAGAATGAAACAACTATAAAATTAGGAATTCAACAAGTTGTCGCTGTACAACAGAAATTCGAAAAGTGATACATTAAAGAAACGAAGAAGATTTTAATACCGCTCTCAGTCAAGGGTATAAAAGTCGGTATACTGACCTAATTGTTTAGTTTAATACTTGTATTTCTGTGTTGATGACTGTGTTATTGTCGTTATTATTGGTAACATCAACAAACTTGAAGAATTTTTGTTATTAAAATCACAATATTCTTGCCTATTAAGTGCTGAATTGTTTCTAAATCGCAACAAATAATGAAGGTATTTTTGACTTTATTATCTAATAAAACTATTTTTTTAATACACAAAAACTAGAATTTGTGTGTTATAACGGCAATTCTTTGTGTTGTTTTTAAATTGTTCGATTCTAACTGTAATATTTCAAAATCTTATAGTCTCTTTTAATTGGGAGTTTTTCCAATATTTTCAAGATTAGAAAGCTTAGAACTGTGTTAATTTGTAGGTAATACCAAAAAATTGGCTCGCTCTCAAAAAACAATCAAAGACCCCGATTTAATGAGTTCGTTAATTGTATTGGTCGATTAACTGTTTAATTATTATTTACGGAACTCCGGAAGGAAATTAAAGAGGGTTATTGCACGCTTCTGATTGACCTAGAAAACGACAAAATCGTCCTTTCTGCTAGATTTCACCGGCTATCTATTTTTTTCCTAACTATTTGTAGCCAGATTATCGTCTAATATAACAACTATCTATTATTTTATTCAGGTCACATTCTTGTTATGTTTCTAATCTTTACATTCACTTATTTCCAGGTGTGCACCGTTTTATTTCTGTTCGTATTAATCAATATCGTACGAATGGAACCACAACATTATCCCAGATTTAAAGTACGCGGCCCACCGATGCCGGTCCGAACCCAACCACCGCCACAATTCATGAAAAAATGGTACCAACCACCGCCACCGCCTCCACCGAAACAGAAACCGCAAAGACGGCCGCAACGGCCGATACCGGTGCATATGCCGATGACGCATAAGATACCAATGGGTGTGCCACAAGCGGCGGCGCCACGACCCGTAGCACCACCAGTGCGAACCTTCTGGAAGAATACACAGACAACGTATCGAACACCGGTTGAGAAACACGGAGGGCCAGATAAATTCATATCAGCACCAACAATAAACATACCCGAATACGATTTTCAATTGCAAACCAACAATATTCCGACCCAAGTGAAACCGATCAAACAAGTCGGCGAGAAGGGACCGATCCATACGATACCGGCGCCGAAATTGAGTCCGGCCGATAAGCCGCTGATTTATGAGGAAGTTAAGACGCAGCATTACCAACAACACCATCAACCGATACAGAAGAGCCATCAGTATCAAGTGACGGAGCCACCACCACCACCACCACCACCACAACAACAACAACAACAACAAATTTACGAAACGCCCCAATCAGATCAGGGGGTTTTGTATCAGAGCAATTTGCAACAGCCGATTTTAGGCGAGCAACAAATGCATTTAAACAACAAAGAATTATACCACATCGTTAATGTTTATCCACAACAAGAAGTCTTGGAAACTTACAATATTCCGGTATTTGAACAACAATTACAACAAGAAACTGGAATACCGCCACAATATCTACAAGCGTTATTATCCCAACAACCACAACTATTCCAAACGGAGTACAATCACATACCACAACAGCAACAACACCACGAATTGATGGCAAGCGATAAAGCCAGTTTCCAGCCGGAATTCCACACGTTCAACTATGAAGAACCGCGACAGAAGAGCGTTAAAGCTACATATACTCTGGAACAACAACAACAACAACAACAACAACACCTGGAAAATCCAAACCGACGCGAATCTTTAAAAGAACCGGAAACTAGCAATTCGGAAATTATCCGAACATTAGCACGACATCCTTTAGACTCGTTAGCACAATCGCAATACATCCAAAATTATTTTGGTACAAACGATAATGGTGATAATAAAAATGTCAACAAGATCCAACCGGATGCTAAACCGAGCCAAGCCACAATTGACGAGGTGAAAAACGATAATAATGATGATGATAAAGATGATCTGTCGCCGTCGTTATTCACATCGTTGCCCAATAAAGAAGCCGCAGATGTATTAGCCACTTTGCAAGCTGCTGGGAAATTAAACAGTAATTTAATGAAGATACCCAAGAAGGCGATCGAAAAGAATCCAATGTCGATTTATGTACCTGATGATGCTGCAAAACAAACACAGTTTGATGATCAGTACGATCAAGAGTACGATGATTATTCGCAAGAGGATTTAACATCATCGGTGGAGAATCAAGAGGACGACGATCAGAGTTTCGGGCATAAATTGAAACCAAAGAGGAGATGAAAGGAAATCTGATCGTCGATTTTTTATTTAATTTGATTGTTTTATAATTATTTATTTGTTTGTTATGAATATTTATCCTAATTATGTTATTAAAAATATTTGTATTTGTACTTTGTTGTTGGTAATTGAATTTTTGAGCTATCGCCAACGTATTCAAACAAATGGCACGATTTGGCTTGATTTCGATGTGAAATTTAACCCCCATTGCGTGATGCCGCGAGGGGAATTCCCCCTCTCTCTGTCAGTTCTGCCAACTCTGTAAAATAAACATTAGGATCTAAAGTTGGTATCATTGATCGATATACAACGCCTTCTGGAACGAAACTAAAATTTCCTGACCTACCGCGATTTATGATTTTTGTATTTATAAATTAACTAATAGCGTTAAATTATATATGAATATTGTTTTGAGATAAATGAAATGCAGAAAAAGACAACTGCAGAAAAAAATCGAGCCTTCAGGCAACGACATAAGGAAAATAAACCAATAAAAAATGAACTTCATCTCTAACCACGCACTTTCAATTTTTTTTTCTAGAGCACGTATTGAACGCTTAAAGCTGGAAAAATTTCAAATTTAGGAACAAACAATTGATCAATGCTATACCAGATCTCCTGATTTCGTAGGACGTAAAAGCGCATTAGTTCTTGGAAAATTCGGTTAGAAAATGTGTTCAGTCAAAAATTTGGACTTCATTTTGGAAGTAAAAAAATTGACAAATCCATCCTTAGAAGTTTTTTTGAAGTTTCCTATTCCTTCATTAGCCCTAATCCCTTCGCCTGTATCGCCCTTGATTACCGTGTTTTCCCTTACAAAAGACATTCTATTTGAAGCACCCTGTATTTTTAATATTTTTCTACCTTTTTTTCGTATTCAGATAAGAGGCTAACAAAGGACGATCACTAGATTTGTTCATTCTTGTCAGTTGTGTTTTGATAGTTGACGTGTTAATGTCGTTCTAAAAAATCGTTAATTTTTTTGATTAATTAATAATTAATTAAGTGTGTAGCATTAGTGTTAGTGCTTTTGGTACAATAACATCCCATGCCCAACGGCTCCAATATTCCCACGCACATGGTAGATTTTCAAACAATTATCGTTTTTCTATAATGCTAATAATTTTTCTTTCTATTTTTGTTAGTTATCAACTGGAACAAAACCGTAAGTCATTTGTTATCTTTCGCAACAGTGCCATATGGAAAATTCGATTTTTTTAATTATTATTTTGAATCGTTTTAATGCGAATTTTTTTCTGAAGATTTTCAATGGGACACCAAGCTGTTTCTAAAATTTGAAGTCAAAATAACGTAACTATTTCCGATAAGATAAAGTTTATCTTTAAGGCTTACTTTTTTCGAAATTTAGAGTATTTTATGATTATTTTGAAAATACATACAAAAATTATGCTAAATCGATGGCAATTACTCCAATAAGCAAAATAAGCATATCAACATGCTTAATTAGGGTAGGTCTTAATAAACATCGTCCATCAGGGATTTGATCGAAACTTTACTGAACTTGATCGCAAGTATTTCGAAGACTCAATTTGTCCTCGCTTTCTGTAGAATGATTTGGGTCTTTAATAGAGGTGCCTTGAACGGTACTTCCTTTTTTTTCTACTCTCTTTTCCTACAAAACTCTTTGCATTTGATTACACGATAATCAGTAAATCGATTTAACAAATAACGAACAATGAGCGGAAACAGTTTACCCATACTTTTAACATAATCGAAGATCCTTTGAAGCATTTACATAATTGCAGAAATTAGAAATTTTCAACCAAGAAACATTAAAAAGGTTTTTTTCTTCAATGGCTAAGTTGGGTTCTACTAGCCGACCCGGCAAAATTTATTTCCAAAGGCTCCTTGATTTCAACATGTTCTTACTTTAATGCCCGATTTAATCCCCTTAGAGGGCGAATTTTCAAAAATCCTTTCTTAGTGAGTGTTTACATCACAAAAGAAATATATGTGCCAAATTTAAAATCGATCGGACGAATAGTGATGAGTGAGTCAGTGAATCAGTGAGTGGGAAATCGCTAATATATTATAGATAAATTAACAAATTTGGTTGTTCTCTATTATTCGCGAATATGTGCAGTGGTTTATTCAATATTTTTGGGGATCTCTTCAAAAAACTCTTCACTTTAGTGAGTTGCGTTTGGAAAAAGTATAATATCGCAAATATTATCTGGAGATATATTTTATGGTCAATTTTTGATTGATTTGCGAATATGCGAATCGGTTTACCTAATACTTTTGGGGATATCTTCAGAGACCTGTTCGGTCTTATGAGTTGAGGTCGGAAAACGTGCAATGTTGAGCGATTCATGGCGATTTTATGCATCAGACATTCTTTGAGCATTTCTTCACAAGTCTTCACATTATTTGTGAGTTGAGTGTTTTGGAACAATCTCTTTCAACTAATGATTTTCTGTTCCGTTCCTGTTCCAGATTATTTTCCATAACACACCATTCCTCATTATCTAGTAGCACCTTAAAGTTTGATTTTTTCAAATGTTATTTGTGTAGTTTGGTTGTTACCTTTTCCTCACTTATTCATTCATTTGCTGGCCAACAATGCTCAATACCAACAATGTTCAATGGTGACGTGGAAAAGCACATCGATTATTATTTATGAAAAATACGATTAGCTAACATTTTGATCGTCTAAAACACCAACATAATGCCCTTTGAAAGCAGACCCCTTCTTTGTCTAAATTCGTACTAACTAGAATTATTATGGCGAATGTTAGCAAAATACCCACAAAATACAGAGTGATAAATACCTATTCTATCGCGCTCGATTGATATTTTATAATATTTGACAACGTTTCGGGAATGTTCCCTAATTTTTCTTTTCTATTTGCCTTTCATGTTCACGAACTTAATCATGGCCTCTTTCAAAGTGAAATTTAAATTCAAATTAATCGAAATTAATTTAAATTGGATCACTGGGAACGATTAATATAAATTATAGAAGATAAAGAGACATTTTAAATATCAGTTATTTAGTCCGAAAAATTTTCTAACCGACGAACGGGAATCGAATCACAGGTCTCCTCGTGCTCTCGCGGCGTTACCACTGGGCTATCGACGGACTATAGTTATTTCTCGGACTAAATTCATGCTTGCTTCGAACATCGATAGCTCAGTGGTCTAGAGCACCTTAACGCCGCGAGAGCACGAGGAGACCTGTGGTTCAATTCCCTGTCGTCGGCTAGAACATTTTTCGGACTAAATAACTGCGAATTAAAATGTCTCTTTATCTTCTATTAATTATATCTTTCAAAGTATTTTGGTCCTGAACACCGGCGGTATTCACAAATATTTAGTTGCCGAAAGACAAAACTGTCTATGGATTATGACAGTACAGAGTGGCAAAAACGCAACTGTACTAAGTTTTAGTACAAGTATTTTGACTTAGGAATTACTCATATAGGAACTCTAAGGAAATCTAGGTTTGCTTGATTCTTTGTTTATTTTGATAAGTAATTCAGTTGAAAATAGGATTTTTTGGATTGTAGATCTAAAAATCTTAATTTCTCCTCTTCTTTTCTTTTATTTTGCAATTCTTCATTATAAATAAAATTATCTAAAATTATAGAAAGTGTATAGATAAAAAATATTTACATACTTTGGTCGATTTTCCTCAAAAAAAAAACAACAAAACAAAAAAAATCGTGTCAATCAGAAACAATGTTATCTCACACAGCTTCTTGGACGGCATTAATATCATAAGATCAATTCTTATACGATAAGGCGACATCAAATTAAGTACTTAAATAAATACTACAACAACATTAACTAAACTAAACTTTAAACTAAATGAGTCGTTCTTCCGGTGGTGGTTTAAGTACATGATCCAATTCCACACGTGGATTACAAAATTCCTGTGCACTAGGACTGTATGTGCCTCTTGTTGCACGTTTACTACGTGCAACATTCACTAAAACAACTAAACCGAAAATCATTGCAAATATAATAATCAACACAATCGGTATGACAATATAAAGTATATTAACACCAGGTGACGCCTAAAACCAAAACAATTAATTAAGTATAATAATAGAATTTGTTTTTTTTTTTAATTACCAAAACTTCAGTACAATCTTTTCCAATGTAATTATCATGACAATTACAAATATAATCCGGTTTATCTGTACATTTCGGTATACATTCACCATGTACACAAGGATTACCAAATTCACACGGATCATCCAGATTACACGATGGGCCACATTTCCCTTTAACATCACAAACACAACGGAATGTACCGGGCACGTTTTGGCAATGGCCACGACCACAAATATCACGCATTTCTACACATTCATCAATATCGATCTCACATAATTGTCCAGTATAACCTTTTAATGATTTAATTATTATAAAATTATTTAAAAAAAAATGAACAAACAATTTACCGGTTCCTGTACAATTGCAATGAAACGTTGCAATATCATCAATACAAACACCATTATTATGACATGGATTTTTACCATCTTTTGTAATACAATCATCGATATTAATCTCACAATATTTACCATTGAAACCATCTTCGCATTGACAGTACGGTATAAGGGATGTTGTATTACAATAACCGTTTTCACAATGCCGTTTTGTACAGTATGGTGTTTCACAATAAATACCTTCCATGCCATTTAAACAAATACAAGTGAAATTGTGGCCGGTTGTTTCATCTGAAAATAAAAAATCTCTAGAATCATCATCGAAACTAGTGGATTGATTTGTGGAATACGGGGCAGAATAGGAAAACTTATCAGCTACAAGCAACTCCATGTCCTACTCGTAGACGTTACCTTTTGGGGCGGATTCTATTCGAATTACAGGAACTTAAAAGTTACACAAAAAGCTAATGTTTTGAAGGTGAAACTTAGAAATTATTTTTAAAAACATTTCGTTTCACAAGAGTTGAAATAAAACGAAGTAACGACGCATTTGAGCTAGATTTTGTTAAAAAATTTTTTGTTAAATCAAGTTTGCAGAAAAACTATTTTTCAGAAGGATTTTTAATTTCACAAACATTCGTAAAGTAAGAATCGAATATCAAAATATTTTACGATCCATAGAGAGTAGCATAAAAACGCAGAAATGCATTGCTAAATCATATCGGTGATCTTGGAGTTATCCATTCCGTCCCGGTCCAATTTGAAAACGAATTTGACTAACTCCAAGAACACTAAATTTACTGCAACCGGTCTACAGCCTTCTTTGCACGATTGATTATTTTTAGAATTATCATCAAAACTATTAGATTGATTAATGGAGTGCAAGGCAGAATGGGAGAACTTTTAAGTTGAAATTTGCTCCACATCCTTCTCGTAGATGTTACCTTTTGGGGCGGATTCTATTCGAATTTCTTTTGATAATTGTCTTTACTTAATATTAAAGTATAGGAGCTTAAAAGGCACACAAAAAGCCAATGTTTTGAAGGTGAAATTTAGTAATAATTTAGAAAAACATTTCGTTTCACAAGGGTTGAAATATAACTAAGTAACGACGTCTTTGAGCTGGACTTAGTTAAAAATTTCAGTCCCGAACAGTTTGAAAGCTAATAAATGTAAATAGCTGATTTTTCTGTTAAATCAAGCTTTCAGAAAGACTATATTGGATTATGTAGTCAGGCAATTTTAGAAGAATTTTTAACTTCACAAACATTTATAAAACAAAAATAGAATATCAAAATATTTTATGATCCATAGAGAAGCCTAGAAACACAAAAATGCGTTAAATTAATATCGGTGGTTTTGCAGGTACCCATTCCGCCCTGGTGCAATTTGAAAAACAATTTGGCTAACTCCAAGAACATCAAATACGACGCAGAATGGGAGAACTTTTAGATCTAAATTAGAACCACTTCGTCCTCTTTTTTTGCTATTTATTGTTACTTAACATTCAGAGAAAAAAAAAACAATATTTTTAAGGTGAAATTTGGTTTCAGAGCTGAGATACAACAATAAAGCGAGGCCTCTAAATCGGACTTTGGTCAAAAGATTTGGCCATTAACTGTTTTTAATTTAAAAAAAAAAATATTTCAGATTATGTAAAAATGGTAGACGGACAATTTCAGAGAGATAAGCGTTTATAAATAATAATAGAAGCGCTGGCAGACTTTTTTAGTACCACTAATTTTACAGCTATCCGATACTAGAATAGAAAACTTACTGTAGCCGGTTTGGCAAGTAGAACCCTCTTTGCACGGTTGATTATCGCATGTAATCAATACGGGTGATTCACATTGTTTTCCAACGAAATTCTCCGGACATTCGCATTGGAAATCACCAATTAAATCAATACAACTACCACCATTTTGGCAGGGTTCACTTAAACACTCATCAATTTCGGTTTCACAACTGTAATAATTACCAATTATTATTAGTTAATAATTAATAAAGATTCTAATAATAATTACTAGACGCCTTCAAATCCTGTTAGACATTGACACTCGTATTTTGCCACCAAATCAACACAAGTGGCATTATTTTGACATTGATTATTCTCGCATTCATTAATATCAATTGAACAATCATCAGCTGTATAACCATCTGTACAATTACATTTATATGTTTCATTAGGACTAATACAGAAACCTTGATTAAAACAATCATTATCATAACATAGAATACAACCAAGATCAGGATTACGATCTGATAATAATTCAAAATAGAATGATGTATTGATTGTATCTAAATCTTCCATTTTATAGAATGGTATTAATACACCACCTAAACGTACTTCACTTAAACAACCTTTAAATAGATCAGTTTTCTTATTTTGATCGACTTTATATAAAAGTGGATCTTGTGGATTAAATTCGGATGTATCAAATATTAATGGTTGTTGTGTTGTTGTATCACTTGTTGATATATAACCGGTCATATTATCATCAGCACTTGCTATAATATTTTGATAATCAAATGTTATATTATCACTACCAGCCAAATAGATGATGCCATCAAAGAATAAACGTTTGAAATGATCAATATCGAAATTGTTGATTTCGAAATTTGGTGATTCATCTAAGACATTATCTTTAAAGCCACCTTTAAAGATTTGATCTTTATATAAAAATAATAATGTTAACCATTGTCCTTCGAAGTGATCTTTACGAAATCGCTTTAAATTCGATGAATTATTTAAATTCCATAATATAACAACTTCATTATGATAGATGAAAATTGTAAAATAATCATTATGATTTTTAACAAATAATAATGTACCCCATGAACGTGTTCGATATGTTAACATTAATTGATTGATTGGTATTGTTTTATCTAATGAATATAATTGATTCAATTTATATTTTAATGGTGATTGTTTACCATTAAATGTAGCATTTGCTAAACATTCATAACCATCATCTAAATTTTTACATATAAAGTCATTTGGACAACCTTTCAATTCACAAAACTCAACTTCCGAACAGTCTTTGCCCTTATAACCGACCGGACATTGGCACCTGCAACCCAAAAAAAAACATCGTACAGTAATTATGAGCTATAAAGAGCTCTACGGCTCTACTTTCCATATTATCTTACAAGTAAAGTACGCGAAATGGAAACTCTCGATTTTTTGTGATTTTTGGAATATAGGTAAAGAAAACGATTCTAAGGGATGCGTATTTTCTCATTTGTGCCCATACTCAAGTTTAAGGGAGAAAATGGGGGTTGAAGTTCACCCTGCAAAATTAGTTTTTCCAAGATATCTCCAAAATGGCTCATTATTTTTCAATGATTTAAAATTTTTGAAATAAAAACCGATTTTCGATATCTGACTTGGGGTTGGAGCTATAATCAATAATATGCTTTTCTTTTTGTTTTTCACCCCATTCAGTCCTATAATTAACCCTTTCTTCTTCAAGAAGATTACCATTACAACCATAGAATTGTCTAATTTATGTGTAAAGTTGGGTCAGATTATTATAATATGTAAAAATTATAAATAAGAATTTTTGTATAAAACACCTCGCCTATTTTTCCATAAGAGTTACTCAAAGGATACCAAATTATACATCTTTTGAAAGTATATTTAATATTTTAGAACATAAGCGGCAAATTAACATTTTGTGACAATAAATCTTCTTACAATTCAACCCCAAACTTACAACCCCTTATAAGCATTACACCCTCAATTATTGAAAATATCAAAAAATACAAAAACAGATAAGTTTTATTTTTTAATTTGCAACCTGTTTACAAAATATCATCTTGGTAGGGTTAATTATAGGGCTGAAAGGGGTGAAAAATAAAAAAAAATGCATATTATTGATTATAGCTCCAACCCCAAGTCAACTGTCGAAAATCGATTTTCACCATTTAATAGCCCTTGAAAACAAATGTCATTCAGTTTTGGAGATATTTTATAATCATGAAACTCGGAAGTTTCCACTTCGCGTACTTCACTTGTTAGTATGTATCTATTCTCCGTCCAAAAAAATTAAGTATAAAACTTCAAATAACAGAAATGTAACTACCCTACGCAGAGAAATAGTCGTGCTCCTATTAAGCTCCTAAAATTTGAATTCTTCGTTATATTAAACTGAAAATTTATTAAAAAAAATTTACAGTGCATTCAGGAACCAAAGGGTTACTAGATTTGACAGACTTATTGTTAAACAAAGTACGTAATCTCGATATAATAGAAAATATACATATGTAAACAAAGAAATCACCAGAAATATCACTAGATTCAAGTGTACCAACCGAAATTTAGTAAATCTTTGGATCGTGAATATACAATTAAATAACAAAAAAAAACAAGTATAGAAATTTTAGGTTATTATTTCTAAATTGCCACCAGAATAAAGGAAAGGGGGGGCAAGATGGGCCCCCTAAAATTTTTGGTATCTATAAACATATGGGGGCAAGATGGGCCCCCTGTATTTTTTTTTAATTTTAATTTTTACAATTATTTATTTGTTGAGTAAAATCATAAAAGTTGTCTAATGTCTGTTAACTTCAGTATCATGTTAATTAAAATAAAACTAAATAATAAAACGACAATAGTCAATTTTTTTAAGGGGGCCCATCGTGTCCCACATTTTAAATTTTTTATTGTTCAACGGACGCTACATATTAACACGTAATATATGTCAAGGGACTAAAAAACAATGAAACGGCTAAAATAAAATTAGATTATGAGCATTTTTTTCCTTAAGGGGCCCATCTTGCCCCCCTTCCCCTAAAAACAAAAGCGTCGAGTTTTAATCTAACAGGAGTGCCACAATATAATATTCTTTTTGTTTCAAATAACATGTAAAAGTTAGCAACTTTTCAAATATTAAGTTGCATAAAACCTATTTATGAAATTTCAAATGTCAAATATGCAACGTAACGCACCAAAAGTCCCTGTACGTTTGTTTGCATATATTTTTTAGTAGCCTTAAAGTTTGTTTTAAACACTGTTTTTTTTGGACTATTAATGCCTCTATTTTTATATAATTTAATTGAAGATAAAGAGACATTAATTCTCAGTTTTTTTAGTCCGAAAAATGATCTAGCCGACGACCGGGAATCGAACCACGGGTCTCCTCATGCTATCCGGGGTTGAGGTGCTCTAGACCACTGAGCTATCGACGGACTGTAATTATCTCTCCGACTAAATTCATATTACCAGCTTCGAGCGGGGGAATATTCATTCTAATTCAATACCTCCCGAAGACACGTCAAATATTTTTGATCCTTGATCCTTTTGATTTTTGATCCTTGACTCCGTCTAGAGTTATTATTATTAATGGAAATTTAACAAGCACCCTTCGAAAATCCAATTTTAATATCCGATAGAGAAAATAGGACCACACGGTTTTTATACAACTTGTATATTGTCAATAGAGAAGGACGTAGTCGAATTCTAGTATACACAATGAATAATTGTGCTATCCGGGCGTTGAGGTGCTCTAGACCTTTATTTTTGTTTGTTACGGTTGTTTTGTGCCTTTGACTTTTGTAAGAATTTTTATGAATTTCCAAATAATTTTTATTGATGCAATAACGCATGCATGGGGATTTTTGAAGCGTTCAGTTCAGCAAATACTCTACACCATTTGTGATTTGAAATTTTATACTTAATTTTTGGACGGAGTATACTCATAAAACCTATAGTTTTTCAAAATACTTACATATAATCGTTCCAAGTGTTGACACAAGTACCACCACGTAAACATCTCGGTATACGGCATGAATCATCCGAATGTACACCCTCTAACACAACGGAATGATTGAATGTCACCGTACCGAAAGGCATCGGTATTTCCAGATCTTCAGCTTTTAACGGGAAAAATTCTACAATCATCACAGAAGAACCATTACTTACCTAAATAATAGAAAAAATAGATCCAATTAAAGTAGAGAATTAAGTGTCTAATAATTGAAAAAAAAATTACTTGAACATCCTGTATGATCCCTTTAAAATGTACTGGCGTACTAGACGATGCCGTAACACTTGGTGCAACCAAATCAATCTTACTAATATTATTATCAACTTGTCTAGTTGGACGTAATTGTGGTTGACCACCTAAATATAAAACTTGTGCATCTAATGTACCCGTAGCTGAGATTGTTTTACGAAAATATTCGGTTCCATTCAATTTCACTTGTACTAAAGTTACATTACGTATTACTTCAATTAAATGATTATAACCATTATTTAATTTAACACCACCAACAGCATACGATTCTAATGTACCATTAAATTGTATACTAACTAATAATTCACCACCTTCTAAACGTGCCGATATAAATGTATCATCGAATGTATTTGTTGAACGTAATTCAGAACCTAAATAGAAGATTTGACCGCGTGATTGTCGTGTCCTTATAAACATACTAATATCGACAATTGTACGTACAGCACGTCTAGCTGAATCTGTTACATTCACTGTAACTAATGAATCAGTGATATTTTCATAACCAAATGTTGCAGCTGTATAATTATATTGACATGTATGTCCTAAATATGGACGTTCACATGTACAACTAAAATCACGCCACATATCTGTACAATGACCACCTGAATGGCATGGATTCGGATTACATTGTGGTTCACGTAAACAACCCACATCAACACTTTGGAATTGTAAGAATTGTGAATCTTTATATTCCGGTAATATCCATTCACCATTAATTAATACATCTTCAGTACAACCAACTAAGAATGGTTGGCCGTGTGTTAATTTACGTAAATTATTCGGTATACCACCGATATATGTTAATGGGAAACTTGTATATGTTGAATTGTAATCATTAAATGTGATTGGATAGATTGTTTGTTCATCATTTGCTGATAATACTAAATGACTTGAATTGATTGCAACAAAGACACGTTGCCAATTACTATCATTTAGATTCGAACCAATAAATACACCTTCCCATTTATTTAATAGACTCGAATGTAGATTTAAACGTCCCTTTGATAATTCTAGGATATAATACGTTAAACCTTTACCTAATGCTAATAGACCATCACTTAATGTTGTTTTAAAACGAAATTGTATATCATAACCTTCTTCACGACTTGTATTGATAATAATTAATGAATCACCAGATAATGACATTGTACTGATTTGTTCACAGATTTGTCCATGATAGCCATGTGGACATGTACAATTGAATTTATGTATATTCTCATTAATTAAATACGGTTTACAACTACCATTATTCAAACATGGATTATCAATACAACCAATCAATTGTACAGAACAATTTTTACCACCATATTGTTGATCACATTCACAATAATAATTGGCACGTTTATCAATACATGTACCATAGATGCACGGTTTATATTTTTCACATTCATCAATATCAATTTCACAATGTACACCTTCGAAACCATCATCACATTCACATATATAACCATTGATTTGATCGATACATGTACCTTGGAAACATGGTGAACTTTCACATTCATTTATATTAATTTCACAATTACGTCCAATTGTTCCTGGTACACATAAACACTCATAACTGGAAACAGATTGAAATTATTTACAAAACAATGTTGTTTATTGTCGATTGATATCTAAAAATAGCCTTTACAGCAACAGTAGTGCTCAAAGTTTTTGAAACAGGGATACGGATCACATTTTTAGAGAGTCTACAAGAGTAGGCGATAGTAAAAACCGATATTTTTTGAGGAACGAACAAAATAACGGTTCGAAACCGTGAGATAAATCAGTATATACTGCATTCATCTAAGTCTCAAGCTGGAGCTGAATCGAAAACCGAAAAAAACCGATATTTTATCCGGAACGAAAACCGGAACCGAACCGATAAACGTTTTACTAATCGAACCGAAACGAAAAATTAACGGTTTGAAGCGCTGGTTTAAATAGCAACTGAGAGAAGAATAGAATATTTTATCTTATTGTAAATTTTCTCTTTGCTATACTATTTATTTAGTAGCTTCTGTTTCTATTTTTTACTTTACTAGACATATTTTATTCACGAGTGGATAATTTAGCTCACTCGGCCGATAGTTGTCCTTAAAACTCTTTTTAATTTTGCATCTAGTTGCCTCTGATTGTTGGTTGTTATTGGATTTTTCCAAACAACTAGCATTTGTTTTTATTTACTTATATTTATTTTAAAAAAAACAACTCAACTTAGAGTTACGATCAAAAAATTTCAGACATCATTTTTGTTGACGTCTAAAAATGTTTAATCTGGGCCAAGCATTACTGTAATTATTAACATTGTAAATGTCAAAATTAATGGTTTTTGGAATATAAAATAATAAAGGCTATCCTACACCAACTGACAATTAGATGTCCTCCATGTCCGAAATTTTTTGATCGCGACTGTATATTTAAGTTTCTTTAACTTCTTTGAAACCTGTGCTATTGAAAAATAAAGTAGTTATTTATTGGACAACATGTATAGTGCAACTTCTTTTTTCAATTCTCACTATTAAAGCCCCTTTGAACTTTATTTTTTGTAAGTTTTCTAGTTCTAGAGCAACCTATGCTGGTTGTTACTGGATTTTTCTCTCTTGTAATGTAAAGGCAAATTGTTGAGTCTCCGGATTTGGTCTGCGTATAGTTCTCTGTGAAAGTTTCTACATTTGACTCTGAAAGAGTTGTCTGCGGATAAGTCTCTCTAATCTAAAGGCCGCTACTTACTGTAAAAGGTGGTAAAGTCATACGTCCACGAGCCAAATTTGCGAGCGAATAAACAGACTTTACCACCGTATGTAGTACAAGATTAAAATAGATAGAAAGTAAAAAGTATCGGTCAATTGAAGTATAGACATTGTAGTCTAATTTGTTTCGATACTGTTCCACTTCAACTCACAAACAAACGCGATATTTGAGGTGAAACTGTTAGCTGGAACAGCCTGTATTTATATATTTTTTTTATTAACAGTCTCCCTCTTTAATGTATAGACCTTCTTTTTGGGTGCAAAACAGTTTTTTCCATTTTAATTGTTTTATACACTCATTTTATTGCGTCATTTCTTTATTTATTGTATCACTTTTTTCAACAGTATAACCTTTTTCCTAATATGCCACTTTTTATTTATTGCTCAAATAGTCCAGTCAAATAAGCGTTTCACCTCGGAAGGAGAGATAATAACTTAATAAGCTAGAAACTTGTATATATCTTTATTTTGGTGTTCTAAATATTGTCTCAAAAGTCTCATAAAATCTCGTGTCTGCGACTTAAGCTATTAAGTTAAAATTAATAGAAATGAAAATTCGCAGTTTACATTGTAAGAGCTTAAAGATGTCCTTACGGAGTATGCACCAGATGGCAAGACTATTATAGCGAGACTTTAACAAAACTATTTAACTGATATAGTAATTATGAGAAAAGTAGGATCATTTACTATCATATATTTTCGTGACACACATACTAATATATTATCAAAATCTTGGCTGAGCGCTGCGCTCTTTCGATTCTCTATCTCAAGAACGGTTGAGCCCATGAAAAAATATTTGGAATAAAATTTTTTGCACTACAATTCTTATAATAGATGCTAATATCATTGGTGCTATAGAAACCTAGATAATTGCAAAAAGAAACGATTCTTGTCATCTTTGACCATGAATAACTTAAGACGCAAACACGAGATTTTATGAGACTTTTGATACAATTTTTAGAACACATAAAGGTGTATACATAAAGGTGTATACAAGTTTCCAGCTTACTATCTCTCATTCCAAGGTTGAACCCTTTTGCCGCTAATTTGACTGGACTAAAATAAGTAATATGCAATTAGATTCTTGCACAATTGCTTGTATTAGAAGTAATTCTTTCTTTAATTATTCGTTTACTACTTTAAGAAGGCTTTTACTTTTAAATATCATCGAAACTAATTAAACAAAAAATAAATAAATAAAATCATACCCTGCAGCATCAGCAAAATCGAACGGCTTATGAAACGCATCAGGTAATGTTAAATTCAATTTCGTTGCAATATACGGATTATACAATGTCATATTTGATTTCTCCAAACACATACCACCATACCGACATGGATTACTTTCACATTCATTAATATCTTCATCACAATTCTTACCAGTATAACCCAAATGACAACTACAATGGTAATCTTTAATACCATCAATACATTTAGCACCATTTAAACATGGATCACCAATACAATCATCAATATTGATTTCACAATGATAGCCCATATAACCAGTATTATTACAATTACATGTATAATTATTTAAACCATCAATACATTCACCACCATTCAAACAAGGTGATGACTACAATTATAATTAATTATTAAAATTATTCGTAATCAAAGGTTTTTTTTTAATATTTACTTCACAATCATCAATATTGATATCACAACGTTTACCAGTTAATCCCGGTTGGCAAGTACATGTGTACTCATTAATACCATCAATACACGTTGAACCAGCCATACAAGGATTCGATAGACATTCATCAATATTAATTGAACAATCTTTACCATCATAACCGGGTGGGCAGATACATTCGAAATTATTGACTTGATTTAAACATGTGGCATTATGTTGACAGGGCATTGATAAACATTCATCAAAATCTAAATCACAATGTATACCCGTATAACCCGGTTTACAATAACAATCAAAACCACCAATGCGATTGATACAAATACCATGATGACAAACAGGTACTGGTGTATTCCGTTCGCATTCATTAATATCATTTTCACAACTTTTACCAGTATATCCAGGTGGACATTGACAAGTATGTCCTAATCGAATATGATCAAATATACATGTGCCACCATTCAAACATGGTTGTTTATTACAAATATCCAAATCAATTGTACAATTCTCACCAACATAACCAGGTGGACAACGACATTCACTATCATTAATTAAATCAATACAAACTTTACCAGTTGGACATTGAATATTTTTACAATCATCAATATTCGTTTGACATAGATCACCTTCAAAGCCCGCTAAACAATCACATTTAAATTCGTGTTTATTGATTGTTGATGTGATACATGTTGCATTATTTTGGCATTGTTGTAATTCACATGCATCGTATGGTTTATCACAACGATCACCCATCCATTGTTCAGTACAATTACAATAATAACCATTGATACGATCGAAACATACGCCACCATTTAGACATGGTGATGATGAGCAACTGTTCAATTTGAATTGGCAAAATTGACCTAAAATATCAATACAAATTTACTAATAATAACCGTATTTTGATGGGAAAAAAATCGTTGATTAGATTTGATGCATTATTTATAGAAGTTTTAGTGTTTTATGTGGTAACGAGAAAATTATTCAGGATAAACGCTTAAAATTATTCTAAAGCAAAAGTATATACGAGCGAATTTGGCAGATATTGTACCAATACGGCCTGATCTGTTAGTTTTCTCCAAACAAATACTTTATTAATATTTAAACAGCCTTCAGGTCTATTTTGATTATTGTACAGTAAATAAATATACAGTGATGGCAAGTAAACTAGGCAGACATAAAACCAGAAATAGAGATAGTTTCTTTTGTTTTAGAATGCGACATAATGTGCCAATTTGGTATCTGTTGATCAACATGTGAATATATTGTACTATTTTTTTAAAAATAGTACAAAGCCATAAAACTATTGCCGATTAACTTTACCACTTGTCACACCCTTTGCAAAACAATTACAGCCCATGCTAGAAAATTACTGGTTTGTTTTTAAAAAACATCCCACTTGCGACCCAACCGTGTGGATTGTCTTCTTTCACTTTAATCAAAAGACTCTATTGAACAGGAGAGGTAACATAACTAAGAAACGTAAATTTGGAGTGAATTTTATGAGGGAATATTTACGTCTCTCTTGCACTTTACAACTTCATAATTTAAAAAACTATTATAGTTTCATCACTATTTGATGTATTTATTAGGGTGGAGCGAACAACAAATTGTTTTTTATTTTTCTTAGCCTGAGGGTAGAATTTGTAACTCATGAAAAAAGAAGATTTTTTATTCAATATTTTGAGGTGCCCCATGGGCTTTTAAAATAAGTAAAAAATTAAAATTTTTGGTCTCGATGGGAATTTTTTTTTACTTATAAATTTCGAAAACATCTAAGAATCAACAAATATGATCGTTTTGAACTCAACTTTCACTCCAATATGATTAATCAAGCATGTTATTTTTTAAACTTTTTTTTTAAATTACAATAATAATAGTCAAAAAAAATTTTTTTTATTCATAACTTCTTATTGACTTCAAAGAGGACATATTATTTATTTATAAGTAAAAGAAAATCCCATCAAGACGAAAAATTTTAATTTTTTATTTATTTTAAAAGCCCCTGGGGCACCCCAAAATATTGAGAAAATTTTGTTTTTGTCTTCAAGTCCTTTTTTCATAAGCTACAAATTCTAGCCTCAGGCTAAGAAAAACAAAAAACTATTTGTTTTTCGCTCCACCCTAGTATTTATTAGTATTTAAGTATTTGTCAATAAATCAAACAAAAGAAAACAACGAAAAATCATTGCCTATTGGAGCTTTACACCAAGAAAATTAATAAAACCTCAAAAAAAATATACTAAAGTAGATAATGCTCATATTATTTTGTTAACATGCCTGTTACATATGCGAACACTGTATATAACTAATTTAAATTATGATTTTTCTCTTTATAAGACGAATCGCGTATTTGATTCTGAGAAATGAGAATACAAAGCAAACGCTTTCTCAAAGCTGTACCATTAAAATCTTTCTAACAAAACATTTTGGCAGTATACAAGGTGTCTGGCTTAAAAATGCTCCACCCGGAATACCTTTTCAAGTCAGACCACCTGTATACCAATATTGAAATGAGATAACGTGCAAAATGTGTGTGTATAAAAAACTGTGCACATAACATAGAAAACAAAAACAAAAACCAAAAAAAAATACAACAGCATAGTGTGTTAAAGATAAGCATTAATTAATACCTGTGAAACCGGGTGCACAATTACAAAAAAAGTAGTCAATTTGATTGACACATGTGGCATTATTTAAACATGGACTGCTAGAACATAATCTTAACTTGATATTACAGTTGATACCAGTCCAACCTGATTCACATGTGCAGTAGTAACCACCCAACTGTGAATTTTTGTCAACATTATTATAATTATTTTTATAAATAAACTTATAAACAGACAAATAAAGCAAACTAGCTGTTCTATAAAAAAAAAACATTGCATTTTTCTGGGTACTTGAAATAATTCGTACTTACATAATCACGACAATTGACAGCCTTTTTACAAGGATTATCGTTGCATTTTATTATAGACATATTAGTATTATTGATAATAATAAGATTATTCATTGGTTTACATTTGTTGACTTGTTCACATGCAAGGCCTGATTTGTTAATTTTTTATGTGAATAGAAAGCAATAAGCAAAAAAGACATCAGCAGCACATATATTTAATTAGTAAACTCCAAAAAAAAATAAATGCAATCAAATCAATTTACCTGTAAAACCTGGTTGGCATGTACAATTGAATCCGTTTTGCCATGGTAAACATTTCCCACCATTCTTACATGGATTATTCAAACAGATATTATTATCAATTAATGAGCAATTCGGATAGATACCAGGATATTCTGGTTTACATATACATGTTGGTACATCATTATTCATGATACAATTCGAATAGATATTACAATATTGTAATGGATCGCAACGTTGATGTACCTCATTCTCACAATGATCACCGGTGAAGCCTTGTAAACAATGGCATTCATAACCACCGATATTACCGGGGCGATTCTCGCAAATTCCTTGATTCAAACACGGTTGCGATAGACACTCGTTGACAGGCTGAAAACGAGACAAAAATTCTTATTAATCGATTTAAGTGACAACGAAGTTTGCATAAATCATTTATAACGGATGCCACCACATGAACAATCCGCAGGAATCTGACAAAAGCCGTTGTTACACGGCTTTATAAATTGTTGATAATCTTCCGGTAGTTTTTTTCATTAATTATTCCGTTAAAATTGTTATTTTACGATACGAACGATTAGGTCGTCAATCGTGCATGTCACTAAACTGATGAATATTACAAAGACCGTTAGAAAACAAATAGAAAATTCAACGGAATAAATATCTTCTTATTGTGGGCTCATTCCATCTGAAATCATCTGATTAACGAAGCCAACTAATTTTAGATTTTAACTATTTTTGAAGTTTTTAAGAATCTTGAGCGACCCCTCAGAAATTTTTTTTGAGCTGATTTTTGGAAAAGGTTTTTAAAACTTGATAAAATAACACTTTTTCATATGAAACTCAAAAAATAAAAATAGTCGATTTTTTTGCGCCACCCTAATATAAAGAGTAGGCTGTTCGGGTTCATTCCTGGCTTTATTTTTTCTATGATATGTACAGGGTGGACCATTTTCGATGGTTTTGCAGGGTATTTCCTATAAGGAAAGCTCGTACAAACTAACGGATAGCACATTCCTGTCCTACTTTTTCCTGACTAGTCAGATGGTGCAATTAGATTATTGCTATGTTATTTTGTTTTCGAGTTATTTCCGGTTTTTCATTTTTTCGCGATTTCAAAAATGCCTCATATCTCGTAGGCTATCGAAAAAGTTCATTTTCTTTTCATTGTTTTCAATGTAGTTTTTAAAGGTGATTCTATTTAGCTAATTATATTTTCTCTAGCTTTCACCGTTTTTGAAATATAACACAAACCTGTGTTTTTTTAAATGGAACATATATTTAATGTATTGCTCATTAAGTTGCTTATTTTTTTTCGGATTTCAAAAATATGTGGTTTGCTATAGTTATTTTCAAAAATGTGAGAGTTATTTGAAAAATTTCGATTTCGAAGGAAAAAATTTCGAAAATCATATTCGAAAAGGCTTTAGAGTGTTATGAAACAATTGTTTTTTAGCTTGTCAACGAACTTTTGATTTGGTTGCTACTTATTTATTCTTTTGTTTTCGTATTTTGCAATAGGTAAAATTTGTTTCATGGCACTCTAAAGTCCTTTCGAGTATAATTTTTGTAATCACTACTTGCGAAATCAAAATTTTCAAAATAACTCTCGCATTTTTGATAATAACTATATCAAACTATAAAAATAAGCAATTTAATGAGCGATAAATTAAATGTAGGTTCCATTTAAAAAAACATAAGTTTCTGTTATACTTCAAAAACGGTGAGAGCTAGAGAAAATCTAATTAGCTAAATAGAATCAGCTTTAAAAACTACACCAGAAACTGTGGAAAAAGCATCAACTTTTTTGAAAACCTACGAGATATAAGACATTTTCGAAATCGCGAAAAAATGAAAAACCGGAAATAACTTGAAAACAAAAGAACATAGCAAAAACCTAATTACACCATCTGACTAGTCAGGAAAAAGTAGGACAAGAATGTGCTATCCGTTAGTTTGTGCGAGCTTTCCTTATAGGAAATACCCTGCAAAACCATCGAAAATGGTCCACCCTGTACATTTAATTTCTGAGTAACATTAGTCACTTACATTGAACAATCGAATCGCTGGAGTCAATTAAAAAACACAAAAATTGAGTAAAAAATACGTACCTTCGGCACCATGTTGTTAATGACAGCTATTAACTGAGCAAACTTTTATATATTACATAAAAAGTATTGTCTTTTCCCTTTAAAACGCGACGTCAAACGTATATATGTCTTATGGATTTCATATGGAATAACCCTTTGTGAAATGTTAACGTAAATGTACACGGGGACAGTGACTAAAGCAGGTAACTTAAGCAAGTCACTAAATTTAGCCGCTTGTATTGTGTTAATATTTGATTTAAGTAAAGACTTTAGTGCTTTAGTACTAAATCAAACGTTTAAACAATGTAAGTGGCTAAATTTAGTTACTTGCTTAAGTTACTGTCCCCGTGTAAACTGACCTTTAGTTACGTTATTTGGTGTGATTTAACTAATTGTTTCTGCAACTCGTCAATTTTTTTTTATTTAAGGAAATTACCAGGATATGACCAATTATTTGCTCCAAGAAATATAGACTATAGTGTTTGTTCCCAGTTAATTTCTCTTTTTTTATACATTTTTTTTTTCAGATATATGAGAAGGCAAAACATTAATATCACTATTCTTTTATACACAGCGATGGCATTTCATCTAAGTACATAATAAAAATAGTGACAAGACAACTGTCTCTTTTTATCTGAGCCATTTTTTCGTCCATTATCTTTATAGCTTAGATTAGTAATGGCGAATCTATGATACGCTTATTTTTGGTAACACGCATCTTTAAAGAATTTGGGTTTTTATATTTTAAATGGCATTAAACAAACAATTAACATTCAAAAATTATAAATATTTCTATTTTTTTTAGTCTTTACTTTTGTAACGAAAATTATGCTTCGATTTTTCAAAATTTTGACACACCGAGCTCAAAAGGTTCTCCACCACTGGCTTAGATTTAATGCCATATTACTACATACCTAGAAATTCAAAAATTACTCACATATTGACAATTGGTGCCTTCAAATCCTGGCAAACATTGACACAAATAACCTCCGTAATTATCGAAACATATTCCCTGATTTCGACATGGATTATTTAAACATTCATTAACATTATTTTCACAAAATTGTCCCTCATAACCTGTCCGATTACAATCACATGTAAAACTATTATTACCATCAATACATTTGCCATTATTTTGACATGAATCCAATTTACAATCATTTACATTAATTTCACAATGTTGTCCAATAAAACCCACTGGACATAAACATTCAATTTTACTATTATATTCAATGCATACACCACCGTTTTCGCATTGATTATTATTTTTTGGACAAAATCTATCAATTTTTACTTCCGTATCACAATGTCGACCAGTAAAATTCGGTAAACATTGACAACGATACGATAAATCATTCTCATTTAATATTAAACAACTACCACCATTTTTACAAATTGGTGGTGATTTATCACATGGATGACCAAGATCGAATTCACAATTTTTACCAGTATAACGTGCATTACATGAACATGTATAACCATTTAAACCATTTATACAATTACCATGACGCATACATGGTTCAGTTTGACAGAAATTTCCAAGTTGTGTCTGTTGTGGTATACAATTATCCTCCGGAATGGGACATTTACCAAATATCACATTCAGTTTTGATGATATTATCGTATTATCGAATACTAGTGAGGGTCCTTCTAATAAACAACCATTAAATTGTGTGCCAATTAATAGAACTGAAGCACCATCATTATACAATTCAGGACTTGTTAATAATTCATTGTTGTATGTTGAATTTGCTATTAACTAATAAAAGGAATAGTTATCAATTAATCAAATTATTATACAGCAATTCTCAACCTTTATAATAGTAGAACTTTCATGTACAGTGCTGGCACTTGATCTAAATATTTAAAGAAATAGATCACCAAATTATTCTATGCTTGTCTGATGTTGCATAGCTTAATATAATTGAACTGTCTTTATATTCATGACAAAGGCACCTAAATGAAATGCCTGCACTGTATATTCGTAAAAATACTTTTAAAAAGCGTTAGATATAATCACAGATATATCAACAATGTACAAAACTATGAAAATCGTTTCTACATCACTGCTTAGATAAAATGCCATCTCGTCAAATAAAATTCATCTTAAATTACTTGCAAAAAGTTGAATTTAATTTGCAATTCCCACAGGTTAAGAACCACTGATTTATAAACAAATTACCTTTGATTGACCATTAACAATTAATGTAACATTCCCAAATCGATATTGTAAATAAACCGTATACCATTTATTATCTAAAAAATCATCATTAATCTCCTCATTGTATTGTTTTCCGGCCACTTTTGCATAAAAAATTACACCTTGTTTATTTACAATTAATTCAATTTTTGTATTGTTATTTTGTTGTTGTGAAAACAATTTACCACCTGTGTAAAATTGTTATTTAATCAAATAGATAATTGTTGTATTTGAAAAAAAAACAGTACCTGAACATGTTCGGAAACTTAATCCTGTTTGTTTTTTTAATGAAATTGTTGTCTGTAATCGTAAATATGATGTACCATTGAAGTAGGCTTCTGGTTGATTTGATGGTCCCAAATGGGGTTGTACGAAACTTATTGCTTTATTTACATAGATTATTACTGGAAAAAAAATACAGAATTCTATTATTTACAACAAAAAATTAGTTGAATTTGGAAAAAAAAGTCGATTCATTTTAAGGTTTAAATAGGCGTATTTCCGGTGGATCTTCAAGTATATTAAAAGTTCTAAAATGTTTCAAAGCTAACATAGAAACTACAGATATTCGCACTTTGTTTAACCTATTGAAAGTCTCATAAATTCACTATCATATAATTAAAAGTTATAATGGATAAGAAGGAGGTGCCAGATCTATTTATATATTCATGTATTTATTTCGAGAGTGGATCGTATAATGATTTTTAATAAATACGGCAAAATGTATGTAACTGGGGCAGTTTGGGATTATATTATTATTAGAGACGATATTATTCTATTTTTATTGTACTACAGCAGCACAATTCTTACAAAAATACGTTTGAGTATTGGATTAATGCACAATAAAAAATGGACTGCATAATAATAAACGAAGTGGTGCACTGAAGAACAAAATTTTCCATTTTTTTTATGCTGTAAAAATCGCCAATTCTGCTGTGCATTCCATATTTTTTATTTATTTATAAACAATAAATTTTCGGAATATTTTTACTACAAACAAAAATTCAGAAGGTTATAAAATTACGTAATAATCGTCAATATTTTTTTGTAGTTTTACTCAGAAAAAAATCAAATTATTTCTAATCAATAATTACAGCGAATGTTGATGTTTACCTTGTGTTATTTCTAAAATCATACGAATCGTTATAAAATTATCCATATTAGCAGGGAATATATAATTAGTGAAAGTGAAAATTGAAGACAATAAGCTTTATTTTAAATAGAATAATTACTTGTAAACAATATAATTTTCATTGTTCTATACTGAAAAGTATACAAAAAAAGCATTTAAGCACATGCTCTATTTACTTTTATTACAATTAATATAAAGCAATAAAATTCCTTATCAATTCAATTACCTTTATAATATATTCTTTTTCATAAAACAATTAAAGTAGGTGGATTTCCCTTTTTTAACTATCTTTATTTTGATTTTGAGGATGATAAAACTTACTATTATTTATTCTGTTTCACATTCTCTCTTACAAGAAGGTAATTAAAGTGTAAATTAAGACAATGTTGTTTTACATAGTGATCCAGTTGGTAATTTACAATACTTAATTAGATCATTGAAAATGACCTAGAACTGATTTTTTTTACCAAACTTGGTAACTTGCAATATGTAATAAAATATAGAAAATAAGGACAAGAATTTGTTTTGCAACAAAATAACAAAGTCACTGATTTACATGGCAAAGAAGCAAATAAAGTCGAGAAAAACAGCAAAATTTCGAGAGAACATTTGTAGCCTTAAAATTCGTTTAATTAGAAGAAAAGTAGTCACGAGAATATTTCTCGATCTTTGGGGATCGATGAGATATGTTGTTGCTCTCAAATAGGGGCGCGCCAACTGAGGGTGCAAGGGGTGCAATGCACCCGGTCACAGAATACGGGGGGCGGCAAATTTGGTTGAGTTCTTGAAATTTTCATATTTACTTTGAGAAGCAGTTTTTAGACAATGTTGTGGTTTGATTAAAACACATATTTTTGGACTTTTATTGTCTTTATTTAATTTTAACATATGTTTTAATCAAAAAAATTTTGTCAATATGTAAGACAAAGTACATGATATACAATGTTATAAACGGGAACATCCGAACTAAGTGTTATTAAGGCCCGATACACCTTAAGTTCCTTAAGGCTCTACCTCAATTATCTAAAATGTACTGATGTTGAGTTGTGCACGGTTGACTTTTCATTTTTTTTTAGAAAAGATTGAAATTAAAAAAAAATCTTTTGTATTCGTTTTTAATAGCAATAGGCTATCACTTCAAAAGAAAATTTATTGGTGAACTTATTTAGTTTTCCCGTGAAACGCGAAAGTTCAATGCCTGATCCAATTTAAATGGATTTTCTTCGTCTTTCTCCTCTATCTATTGGTACAATCGAATGAAACTTATGCGAATTATAGACGATATTATGCTCAATGCCATTATGGCATGTTTTCAAAATTCACAGCCATTTTCCAGAAAACTTGATAAACAAAAAAATGCTCGAAAAAGATTATAGCTTTTCCTGAGAAATAAATGCAAGTGTCAGAAAAAGGAATCCATACAGACTTCAAGCACGCTATCCACTATAATTAACATAAATTTTATTCAATTCCGTTAATAAACAAAGGGAAAAAGCGAAAAAAATTGCTTTAAATCGAAACAGACATTAAATTTTTCCGTCTTTCGGAAAAACTAAAAAAGATTATCAAACATTTTTCATTTGAGGTTGTCGCTCAATATCATTGGAAACGAACACAAAGGCTTTTTTTTCTTAAAATGTTAAATCTCTTACAAAAAAAATATATTAAAATGACAATGGTGCTCAGCTCACCTATAGTATACTACAGATAAGTCAGGTTGAAACTTGATTTCAACTTAAAGAGAGTCTTGACTCTTTAGATATAGTTCATTCTAACAATGGCCGGCTGAAGTAAGTAATAAAAACCTGATTTAATATAAAGCAAATTCTGATTCGATACTTTGCAACTGAAGATAAATTGGTCCTAATACTAACTAGATAAAAATTGATTGTAGTAAATATTATTAATCGTAGAGTGAATTTTTGGATTTATTCCGCATACTCACGGTTTATAGAAAACATTACTAAGTATTTTTTTTGTAATAGTCATACCCAAAGGGGCGGTAATGGAAACTTTGCACTCGGGAGTCCGCGAAGGTTGGCTTTCAAAGTTTAAGACACAAAAGGCTTTTTTTGTATTTTAATATCCTTAGAGTTTGAAAAGACAATTAGAATCAACACTGTTAATTTCAGAAAAATAAAACAATAAAAAGCATTTCTACGTACCCTTTAGGCAGGTATAGAGGTACTTATGTCTAGTCTAATTCAGTGCCGGTCCGAGGGGAGAGCCAAGAGGACATCTGCACCGGGAGCCGAACCATTTAAGTATAACGAATATTATGTAATAGATAGCGAAAAGGGCGCATGGAACTCTTATTTGTCCCGGGCGCAATTTATTCTCGGCCCGTCTCTGGCCCAATTCTTACTATAAATCATGCTATTCTGGAAAAAATCATTAGTCACAAAGAAGATGTTTTCTGTGTTGTCCGCAAAGGTCGGTAGGATTTCTCTTTTTATTGACTCGTACACAAATTTTAACAGAGTAGTATTGAGATTCTTCATATGTACCCACATCGACTGCCTATCCTGTATAATATAAATTTAGCGCTAACAGATCTTATCAGTATTTAAATGATTATATCATCTTGGATTGTGATAACACAACAAAACAATGTTCGTACAATTTACTCTTTTCTGATATCTTTTTTACGAATAGATTAATCAGTTATTGTTCGGATGTTGTAGTGTCAGTGTTAGGATTAGTGTGGTAAGCATATTTTAGATTTATTTCACAATTATGCGGGTAAGACCCGTTTTAAATAATAATTTTTGGTAATAGCTCTTGTCGATTATATTAAACAAAAAAACTTTTATGAATAAAATTCGCTCCTATGACAATGAATGTAAGAAGAAATTAACTTTCACCCCCTAATTTAGAGCGGTTAATGACATCAAAATATGCCAAAATTACCGAAACCAACTTAACGAATCCACATGGGATTACTACATTGAAAATGCCTAATTCTTTAAGTCTTAAGTTATTGATTGTCGTACATGCAACCCTTAAAAGTACAATATCATATTGCCAAATGGTAAAAATCATCTGTCTTTAAAAACGAAAACAGAACATATCATATTACCTATACTTGAAAAACATTTTAGATTCTTCAAAACTATTCAATTTTGTTGTACAGTTTTATGGGACCGTTACAAGAGCCTGGATATTGTCTAAGACAACTGTATACAATTGAACAATACTTTTTGGTTTGTTAAAACACTTTAAATCGATTCTAATCAATACAATTATGTTATTTTATAAACGGATTGTAGGTAGAATAGAATTTAGTAGATATAATGTCTCGGGTCCCATATAAAATTGGACACTTGTGTGGCCATTGATTGTTGGTACTTGATTACAATCCGCCCCCTCTTAATGTTAATAAAAATAATATGTTAAATAATATGTAAAATTGATATAAAATAACCACATTATTCAGGATTTACTGCAATTATATTCTTTAACGTTGGCACTGTTTTGACTAATTCTTTGGCTACAAATAAGAAAACAACAGAATTAGTTTTTCAACCAGCACAGAATTAAACGAAGAGCAAATGGTGATTTAAGCTAAATGCCCGGATCTAGGGCTAGACAAGTTGCAAGATTGATTAGAGAGTTGCAGTGTTAAATGACCAAAGCAATTTCTTTAAGATTACATTGGCAAGCATAATTTAGAAAATTCGTATAAATATTTATAACAATAAATTATTGCAACAAAGAAACTACTGCATTATGAAACACATTTCTTTTCAAATATTTGATCCAATTAACTCCCAACTTTTATAAAATATAAAATGCAATCGATCCCACCACCAACAGGGACAGTTTCAGAGTTTAACCAAATAGAGCCGGCCCTGTACCTGACTCAATTCACTTCACAACAGTTTTACATTGAATTCTGTTATCCTTGAAGACGGTTCTGTTATTTCTTCGGTACAATTGTGATGACTCATAGAGTTGTTTAAACTAATGGGACAACCCATTATACCCACATAATATGCATCGAAAACACGGAAATATTGATTTTCGTATCGAATTACATTTAACAACAAAATCAATGAAATTATCATAATCTAATTTAATTGATTGTTTACAATTTTCGCATAAATACACAAGCGTAGGCGTTTTTATTGTAGCAACCGTTAAAAAAAACAACTTACCTAAACAACTCATATATAACCAATATAAAATCTGCCCCATTTTAATGTTGTTGCAATAATCACTTATTCAAAATTGTTTAAATTTCACTTTTGTGTTTTTGATGATTTATCAATAATTATTGAAAATACGGCATGTTTATTATTGTAAATTAACGATGAATTTCGATGTTATAACACATTCTTTGTGAAACACCCACCTGTACGCACACCACCTGTGTATTTGAACTGTCAAAAAAAAACTACCAGAGAAAACAAACGACAATCGCCGGCTGGACTAAATCCACTAACTAAATCCCGACGTTGTCAAATTTCGTTATTAACACAGTGACATCTAGCGGTGAATATTTAATAAATAAATCAATAAAAACGCGTTTTTTTTAAATTCGTTTTGTAATTAGAAAAACTACAATATTCACCCGCTACAAATCAATATTTTATTATTCTTATAAAATTAAGTACATTTTTTTTAAATATATCACAATATTCTTTAAATTAAATAATCGTTAGGTAATAACTTAAAAAAAATATAATGTATAGAGAAATCAAGGAATCGTAAACGAAACACACAAGGTAATTGACTAGATGCTAGCAAGAGAAGAAAAATCAAAATAGACACAGAATAAAATCAACTTTCTTTCATTAGTTTAATTTATAATTGGCACACATCTACCACTATTGTTATAAATAATTAGATATGTTTGTAGAAATCACAAATATTGTCAAGTTGAACTTAAAGATTACGGAACAAGTTCGATAATATTCTGTGTATGAGTATTACAAAATAAAAACATAATACTGCTAAATAGTGCTTAAATTCTAATACTAATGTTGTTTTTTTTTTGTTATTCAATTTCGTGCTTATTTCTTACTAATTAAGTGCCAATTCTTAACTTGTGGTTACTTAGGCCTAATGTTATTATTATTATTATTATTTATGATTAAGGTCGTGTCCTGTGATACGATTCAAGTCTGTTACAGATTCTTTTTTTTTCAGAAGTTGCACGAGGCCGATTTTCGTAATTTTTGATTAATAAGCACACAGACTTCTTCTTGATTTCACCAAGAATCGCGAGAATCACAAAATTCGACTTCGTACAGCTTACTATTAATGGAAAATACTAATGTAGGGCATCAAGTTCTTGGGTCGTTTGGTATATGTTTTGTTCCTGTCGTAACTGACCAGATATGTCTATAATTTTCTAGAAAATAACGTATAAATGAAAATTTGAGATTCATGTGCACTTGGTGCCCTTTAAGAAAATTTGAAAATACTTAAATCGTTTCAAAACTGTGTCGAAAGAAACAAATCGAAAAATTCAATTAATCAAGCACCAAATCAATTAAACAATCTTCTCTTGTGAATGTTGTAAACTTGAACAATAATGTAACATTAAAACTGATAAACCGTGTACTTTGGCATCAGCTTGTCCCATTAGAAATGCCAATTTCGTCTTCTCTGCTTCGGATTCTTCCGTACTCATCTGTTTCGATAATTCCATATGTTCAAGTGTTACCGAATCGAGACTCTTCTTCAATTCAGCCATCTACCAATTTAAAAAATTAATAATAATTAATTGACGATTTATATTTCAATAATTATATTACAATTAAATTGATTTTCTCGACACGTTCCTCATGCGGCATATGTTGATACAATTGTTTACCGGTTTCTTTGGCTACATCCATCAATGTTTCATCTTGTGGACATAACATAACTTGTTCTAATAAACGATCAATACAATCGCCTGCCTCATTTGTTGTTGTTAAATTTTGTATATCATTTAATATTGTTGGACATAATATAAATGGATTTATATTAGTTAAACTTGGTTTACGGCTAGGTGTATGTTGTGGTGATGGTGGTAGACTTTTTGATAGATTTGTTGATGATAATTGACCTGGTATTGTTAAATTATTAACACTATTTACTCTTTTTAAATTAACATCAATATTTGTATCACTTGTTGTTTGTTCATCATCAACTTCAGTCATTGTTATTTCCGGTTGTTGTTGTTGTTGTTGGGATTGTTGTTGTTGTTGTGCTGTTGTAATCTCATCTGATTTACGTTCAATCGGTACACAACCGGTACTCATTTGACATTTCACAATACACTTCTTATGACAACATAAACCACAACCGCGACATTGGACAGCATCCTTCAACCAAATCTAGAAAATTACGTAGTTGTAGTAAACTACGACGTATGTTCTCCATTTTCAACCAAGACATTCTCTGTGTGAAATACGCCTAATCAAACAAATTATGTAACGATTTTATAGTGTAACGACTTAATAATTTATAGAATTTTGTATTGCAAGGCAGTAATTTTGTAGATTACTAGCTATACCCGCAACTTTGTTCGCGTAGATAATAAGTACGTCACTAGTATGTCATTTCCATATATATACAGGGTGTTTTTTCTAAGTGTTGACGACTGCAAGATTTCCCATTAGCCGTTAAGCAAGAGAATTAAAAGTCCAAAGAACGGGTACAGCTGCAAATATAAGAAGGATCCAGAACCCAACAAAGTTTCTCGCTAATCGGCAAATGGGGAAAATTTAACCCATGTGTCACAAGAAAACTCTCGATACATGAAATTCGAAAATATTATTTTTGTTTCGTAATTTCTTTAAACGTAGCCAAAAATTTAAACTCAACTTGAAAAGTCAGGTGAATAATCTAAACGATAAACAATCTTGACCTTCCACAGATGTTTACTGCTATCGTTAAAAACTGTAAACATGCCTGGCGCTTGAAGTAGTTGACAAACACAAACAAGGTCACGCATAAACATGTATTTATACTAATCGTATTAATTGTTATTTTCTTTTGTGATAATAGTAAAAATTTGATCTGCAATTTGTTGGCTAGATGAGTTATGTAATTAAACAAAATTTTTATCCGCTAGATAGATTTTTTCGAATTCCGTATTAGTCGCTCAACATCAACGGTAGAAAGTGCATCAATACAATAGTTAGTAATTTATTAAACGCGAAAATGGGCGCAATAATTTCGTAGTTTATTCAAGGAATGACCTTCAATTGGCATTGATGTTACTTAAGTTTAAATCAAGCATGTCAAACACTTTACTCAACCAAGACTAAGCCCGTGGTTCGTATTTTTTTTAGACCCATCTATCATAGTTAAATGTGTGTTATTAATAATATTAATCGACATTAGTAGGTAGGTGTTATTCATAAATATTTTTTTTGTTAATGTTACTTATTATTTTGAATCTGTTTTAATTAATCTAATTCTCCAAATACTAGTTTTTTGAACATTTTCCCTACACGTTTTCGTCAATCCAAAATAGAGAGATATTTATAATCCGTCGATAGCTCAGTGGTCTAGAGCATATCAACGCCGCGAGAGCACGAGGAGACCCGTGGTTCGATTCCCGGTCGTCGGCTAGAACATTTTTCGGACTAACGGAATTAAAATGTCTCTTTATTAATTATATTAATCTTTCACAGTTATCCGATTTAAATAATTTCGGATAATTTGAATTTCAATTTCAATTATATGACATTTTGGTTGAATTTTCCCTATTTCCCGATTAGCTAGAAACTCGGTGGGGTTCTGGGTCCTTCTTATATCATTAACTGTACACGTTCTTGGGACTTTTATTTCTCTTGCTTAACAGCTAATGGGACATCTGGCAGCCCTCAACATATAGAAAAAAACACCCTGTATATATAGAGAATAAAGTCATTGTGCCATAAAATCATTATAGAATTTGCTTAACTATACATTTTTTACCATTTGAAAAAAATTAATTTGGAGAAAAGAAAAATCGAGTATTACGACACAGAGAACGCCTTAAATCCCCAAAAGAAATACTTTTTTCGAACAGAAATCACAATGAATGGTCCGATGGAATTGTGTACGAATAAAATCGTGTTTAATTGTTGTATTAATTGTGATCTCTTCAATTTTCACATCATCACTGACACTAGTCGACATTTTCCGTTTCAATTCAATATCATCATCATGATTCCACATAAACGATAATAAAATATCACCATAACAGAAGACATGTTCGAAACCGGAATGTGACATCAATGGATGCGTTTGACTACAACAGAAATCCAATTTATAACACGATCGTGTTATATGAAACTTTATTGTTTAATTAATACTCAACCTGTTCGGTTGGGTATATGTGGGTGGTAGAAACGAATATGTTCGCATATAATGCCCTAAAACACTATTACAACATTCATTTAATATATGACTTAATGGTATATTAAGATAGCCTAATAACGTGTCCTTATCGTTATCTTGGAGCGTACCCCATACATTTATATTGAGATATTTATAACCGTCTTTCAAATAGAATTGATAATCTTCATTAAAATCCAAAATTGTACTTGTTACTAATTCTTTACCACGTACAACTTCAATGATATTATTATAAATATCTGTACAAATATTTTCGAAATCCGTACGTATAATTTCTGGTAATTCTGAAATCGAGTGTTTCTTTGATGATAGATTTGTTGTTGCTGTTGTTGTTTGTACAGGAATTTGTTGTTGTTTTGTTGTATGTTGTGGTGTACCGGGTCCACTCGAATTCGGTGTTGTTTTACTACTACTATCAATAGTTGGTGATGTTTTACGTTTACGTAATGTAAAATTACCAATAGTTTGGGCAAATTTCGATACATTCTCATTTGTTGGTATGATTTTCTGCATTTTATCTGGTGTTTTGAATTTTTCTAAATTTTGTAAACATTTCGATTTCTTTGTTAATTCCGGTGTTGTTGTTGTTGTTGTTAATGGTGGTGTTGTTTCTTTTTTATCAACAATTACAAAGCTATCCTGATCGGTTTGTGTTAAATCTAAATCATCAACAATACCACCAATGGTTGCACTATTATTATCATTATTATTATTACTACTATTTGATGGTTTATTTTTAATAATATGTATATCTGATAAACGTTCAATACGTAATGTTATATTTGTTGTTGAGATTGATTTGATTAATTTCGCTATTTGTGGTACAGTTGTAACATTACGATTATCAATTGCTAATACAGTATCGCCGGATTTTAAGCCAGCTTTTGATGCACAACTATGCGGTGATACACTATCTATAACAACTATATTTTGTTCTTGTCGAAAGATTACACCTAATTGTATTTGTCGTAATTTTACCATTGTTATCTCTAATACCATATAGATTTTATCGTCGTATTGATAAAGGCAAATCCATGGTATTGTATCTAAGAATTTTTGAGAAATTCCGATTAATTTCAATGTGAATATGTTGGACACAAACGAGAGGATTTTTCCCTTACATGACATGATTGCAAACAAAAAAGTAAATTTGAAATGTGGTAAAGATCTCCAAAATTTAAGAAACCGTACAGCCAAAAAAAAAAGAGAAATTGTGTTTTGAAAAGAGAAAATATGATTGCGGCGCATCCACCATTTCTGCATCTTTCCCTAAATTTGATGATATTTGCAACGATCAAATTTTCTAAGTAAAAGTTCTAAATGTATTCATTTATAGAAACATTTATGCAGGGCATCAAGTTGTAATTAATGAGAAATATTAATTGATCTATCCAAAAATGGACACGCTTGATCCGTCTTTAAAATATACAGCTTCTAGACAAATATTTTCAGAAAAACGCTTGAAGGAATATAAAAGAGAGAAACAAACAAATTCATAAAAAGTATATATGCGTTGTTTTTTATAATTCATATGAATTTCCTTTAAATATAAGCTGATTTTTTAAAAAAATGATTTCCTGGCGCATCCACCATTTTTCTCTCATACATTATAAACGGGACGATTCAAGTTTAAAGCAGAAATTCTGATTGTATTTATTTATAAAATAACTTATGTAGGGCAGCAAGTTATAATTAATTAAAAGCGAAAAATATTGATCTTTGGCATGATTTGATTCGCGTTTAAAATATGCAACAAAATTTTTCAGAAAGGCTCGTAAAAAAAAACAGAGAAAAAATAAATGAATTTATAGAAAGAATATACACATCATTTTCTCGGCGCAACCACCATTTTCCACTTTTTTTCCCTTTATATAATATTATTTGTAGCGATTAATTTTTTCTAAGCTAAACAGTGGATTGTCCTCATAACATTAAAGCTACATCAAGTTATGTCTTACGAAAATTGATTAATTTTGTTGAGAACCGCAAGAAGGCGATTTTTAAGTGCTTCTATGTTCTTTTCAACAAAACACTTGGTGGTACTTGAGAAAAAATGAATTCATATGATGAATATGCGCGTTATTCTTTATAATTCGTATGAATTTCTTTAAATTAAGTTAGTCTGTAAAAAAACATTTCCTTGCGCATCCATCATTTCTGTCATATAAATTGTAGCAGCGTCAACTCAAATTTTAAGTAGAAATTCTGACTGAAATCAACTACGTAGGGTACCAAGTTATAATTAATAATTTTTAGAAAAAGGCTTGGAGGAATATTTAATATTTAATTAATTTAAAAACGATTTCCCACTATTTGACTTCGATAAATTATACCCGCGGCGATTCAAGTTTTAACGGGAAATTCTAATTATATTTCTTTATGAGATAACTTATGTGGGGCATCAGTTATAGTTAATTACAAAAACGGCATGTTTGATTCGCCTTTAAAATATGCGGCTTCTCGACGAAAATATTCAAAAAAAGCTTCTACAAAACGTAGAAAAAAAACAAATTAATTCATAGAGAGAATACCTATAAGCATCATTCTCTATAACAGTGATTCTCAATCATTGTGCCGCGGCATTTTTGTATACCGCCAAATTTTAGAAATGCAAATTATTTTTATTTATTTTTAAGCTTATTTTATTGTAAGTGTGCCGCCAAATTTCGAAAATGTTCAAAGTATACCGAAACGAAAATAAGGTTGAGAATCACTGCTCTATAACATTTTTTTTTTACGTAAATATCAAAATTTTCCCGGCGCATCCACCATTTTCGTCTTTCTTTCTTTCTTTCTTTATAAGTATTATTTGTAGCGAATAATGTTGTAAGCCAAACCGTGGATTGTATTTCCTCATAATGTCAATGATGTAGAGTATCAAGTACATAACTTAGGAAAATTTTGTCGAGGAAAGCGATTTTTGATACATTATGAGTTCTACGTAATTTTCAAGAAAGCGCTTAGTGGTACTTGAAAAAAATAATTCATAGGAAGAATATGCGCGTTGCACTCTATAATTCGTAATTCAATTAAGCTGGTCTTTAAAAATAAATTTCTCTGCGCAACCACCATTTTGATCCTGTACATTATAGCCGTGCCAAATTAAATTCAAAGTGGAAATTCTGAATTTGATCACTTACAGAATCAACTACGTAGGGCATCAAGTTATAATTAATTATAAACAATAATTAAACAATCGAAAAACGGAGAAAGACGTTTTTAGTGCACTTGATTCGCCTTTAAAATATGCATCTTTTCGACAAAAATTTTCAGCAAAATCCTTGAATAAATATTAAGAAAAACACCAAACAAATTCATAAAAATAAAAAGATAAGTTATTACAGCCAAAAAAAAAAGAAATGGGAGGATGTGTTTTTTGTCTGAATTGTCTTTTGTTCTTTATTTAAAAATAGAGAAAATGTGTTTCCGGCGCATCCACCATTTCTCTTCACTTCCCTAAATTTGATTATATCTCATATTCATTAATAAAATCAATTACATCCGCCTTTGAAATATACAGCTTCTAGAGAAATATTTTCAGACAAACACTTGAAGGAATATAAAAGAAAAAAAACAAACGAATTCATAGAAAGTATAGGGTAGAGGGGGGCAAAACGGGGTACTTAAGGAAATATTTAGCTTTCAGGGGTTTAAATATGCTAAATATTCTTTTTTTAATGGAATTAAAGTAAATAAATCAAATTTTCAGGTGCCATAAAAAAATTTTTTTGCGGGCAAAATGGGGTACCCCCCAAAAAGTAAGGAAAATTTTTTTTATAATAAAATTAAGTTAATAAATAAAAATCATGGACGCAATGTCAGAATTGCAATGAATGGGCTCACAACTCGTGTACGGATATCTCAGACGAAGATATTGAATTTAATTGTGATTATTGTAAATAGATTTTAGGAAATATTAAATCAGTAAAAAAAATTTTCAAAATTTTTCGAAATTCATTTTATCACATAAGATAACGTAAAATAATGTTGGAAACAACTTTTGAGCATTTTAGAGACATTTAATGGAAAAAAAAATTTTGACTGAATTTTTGGGGTACCCCATTTTGCCCCCCCCCCCTACCCCGTTTTGTCCCCCTCTACCCTATGTGCGTTGTTCCCTATAATTCTATCACGAATTTTCTTTAATTAAGCTGATTAAAAAAATGATTTCCAGGAGCATCCACTATTTTTCTGATACATTATATCCGCAACGATTCTAATGGGAAATTCTGATTGTATTTATTTATAAAACCACTTATGTAGGGCAACAAGTTATAATTAATAAGATCAATTGATGGGTTTATCTAAAAACTTCGAAAAATAATGATTTTTGGTATGCTTGATTCGCCTTTAAAATATGTGGTTTCTCGACAAAAATTTTCACAGAAACTCCTGAAAAAAACTTAGGGAAAATAACAAATGAATTCATAGAACGAATATACGCATCATTCTCTATAATATGAATTTTTTACGTAAACATCAAAAATTTCCCGGTGCATCCACCATTTTTCACTGATTTTTTAATTTTATAAATATTATTCGTAGGGATTATTTTTTTCTAAGCCAAACTGTGGATTGTATTTCTTTATAACTTTAATGTTGTACAACATCAAGTTATGACTTGGGACAATTGACTAATTTTGTCAAGAACTAGAAGAGAGCGATTTTTGATAAATAATAAAATAAGTAATTTTCATGAAAATGCTTAGTGCTACTTTATATGAAGAATATGTGCGTTGTTATTTATAATTCGTATGAATTTCTTTCAATTAAGCTGGTCTTTAAAAAATAATTTCCCTGCTCATCCACCATTTTTATTCTGTACATCAGCGGTTTCCAAACTTTGCGCACTAACGCCCTCTTATAAAAAATCTTATTACTGACGCCCCACGCCCCATCGAAAAAAATTGTAAATAATTTCTTTACTGAAAAAATAATTACCAAAGTCCGCATTCAGACGGTTGTAGTGGGGTAAAACCCAACGTTCAGCTCATATTCTTAGCTGACGATAGGTCTATTCGACACTGGAGAGCAAACCCTATTCTGTACCTACGCGCTGAATGACTCTGACCGCTTGAGAATTATTATTGTTAAAATATTACGTACAGTAGCGAGTCGAAAAATCAGTGTTAATATAAAATGTCCATTATTCGGGAATTATGTTCAAGCGCTTAATCTAAAAACCATGAGTTTCTCAGAACAAGGACGATATTTGTAATTAACCTGCGCTCCCCTGGTGAATCTTGCACGTTCCCCAGTTTGGAAACCGCTGCTGTACATTATAACCGCGCCAAGTTAAATTCTAAGTGTGTTCATTTATAAAATCAACTACGTAAGGCCTCGAGTTATAATTAATTAGAAATAATAATTAAACAATCCAAAAACGGCGAACGAAATTGATTTTTAATACACTTGATTCGTCTTTAAAATATGCAAGTTTTCGACAAGAATTTTCAGAAAAACGCTTCAAAAAATGTAAACAGAAACACCAAACGAATTCATATAAAGAATATACGCGTCATTCTCTGTACTACGATTTTTTTTTAATTGATATAAGTATTTTTCCCGGCGCATCCACCATTTTTCTCCTATAACTCTATCAGCGATGATTCAAGTGTTTTGTGTAAATTCTGGTTGTATTCGTGTATAACGTCAATTATGTAGGGCATCAAGCTATCGTTTTACGATTTTTTTCAACAGAAAACCCGTCTCGTTCGTGCACAACCGTTTAACAATTTTGCTTTTTTTTTTACTTACCAATACAAAAAGTACAATAAATATTTTGTATATTTGTTGGTATCTCTAAACGTGTTATCTCAATACATTGTATATCTAATTGTCCTTGTGGTAATAATTCATTATCTTCAATATCTAATTGACTTGGATCAGTTTTAACAAAGAACGGTTTATAACGTATCTTATAATTTGGTAATGTATGTTTACGACGAATTGCCTTCTTGATTTGATTCACAATTAAATTTGTTATATTCGATTGTAATTGTCTACCTTGAAAATGGGATTCAACAGCCAATTCCATTATTGGTTCATTATAAAAACTGAACGACCAATGTGTATATGGATAACGGGTAAACTGTAATCTTGCCAAACCACAAATCTTCTTTACTATAATTAAAATAATAATTATAATAACTGATGATTTTTGTACAACAAACTGAAAAGTAATCAGGTGCGCATCTAGCTTCGCGAATCTTAATCTTAAGTTGCATTAGTTTTATAGTAAAAAGTTCAGTCGTATACAGACGTGGCAATCTGTTTAGAGCCTAAATCGATATACTTTCCAGTTGTAAATGTTTAAATTTAACAGTAATCACCTGTTATAGATAAATAAGCAGTTTTTCCAAATTTCATCTTAGCATCAATACTTAATAGAAAATTTCCAGTATATTCTAGATCTAAACATAAACTGACCGTATCAATATAACCTTCTTTCTTATCTAATTTGACTTCTTCAATTGCTACATCTCTGATATGCGGAAATTGACTACCTAAATTCATATCTTTGATCTATAAATAGATTATAACATAAATAATTTATAAATTTTTGTATCGATTTTGTGTGTTTACATTGATTGTTTCGAAAAATTTCCCAATTGTTGTTTTCGTTAATAATTCATCAAATTCTAAACTTAATTTTTTATATAACCATCGTTTTATCGATTCCGAATGTCGTAATTCATGGAATAAAAATTGTAAAACTAAACTAATTGGTAAACTTGATGTAAGCGATTTATCATTAATATCATCACTTTCTAAATGTTTCTTTAATGACTAAAATTCATAGAAAAATTGGTATTTTTGATTTTTGTATCAAATTTAATAATTATTTACCTCTGGTAAACTATAACTGACAGAATTCACTGGTTCTGGTGTCTTAACAAGTGGACTCTTTTTAAAATAATAATACAACACATAATACTGAATAGCTAATGTAACGATAATACCAACAACAAACGACACAATAATTATAGAAATAATTGTAAATATTTCCATATTTTTTGTTATTAGTGTTGTTTAAAAGAATTTTATAAATAATTTATCACAAATATTAGACCGATGGGAATGTTATTATAGAAGCACGATTAATACCGTGCTCTAACATTTCTTCAACATTCAATCAAGTGAAATCATTCGATTTATTCACAGTTTACACACAACCAAGCAAAAATAACACACAATACCGAAGCTAATGAACTTGATGACATTTATTGACATTTTTCAACATTTGAGGTTAACTTGCGCCAACCGATCAAATCATTAAATCGACAACAAATTTAAACAAAAACTATCAATAATTATATTATGCGATATCAATAAAATAATAATCCGGGGGGGTAGTGTTATTATCACATTTTTCGCCCTCAATTTTTGTTTATTTAAAAATAGTTCATTTGTATTACAGTAGTTCAAATCAACGTCTGTCATCTGTCAAATTATAACAAATGAAATTCAAATTTACAACCTCAAAATTAACGTATTTTTTCTCTCGGGTTTTGTTTCGAAATAACGATTAGGAAAAAATGTCAGAAACTAGTGCCGCATCGACGAAAAGACGCCGTTCACTATTCGGTGAATTATCAACCTATAATTTTGGTTAGTTATTTACCAATAAATTGCAAAAATTTAGCATTTCTTCAATTTTTTAGATGATATGGATTGTATTGTAAACTATCCAAATAACTATCATGAACAATTGGCGAATGAACGACACAATTGGGAGGAAATCAGCCAGCAATCTCTACAACTATTAGAATCGTAAAATTGAAAATAATTTCAGTGTTTCTCAACCGTTTTTAGAGCCATCAGTAGAGTACGGAAGGGTGGTGGCGTAAAAATATAAAAAAATCATCGAAAATAACGGGTTTTTAAGTATTTCAGAAAAAAAAACAAATGAAAAGTTCTTATAACCTCAAAAGAAAATTGTGAAAAAATACAGCGTTGCCATATCTATTTTATTTTCCGGTATTTGCGGATAGATGGCGCTCAGATCGTATTTTTCTCGAAAATTAGATCAGATATTTGGGAAAATTTAATTGTTTTTTAGCGACGAAACTTTATCAAAAGCTTTTAATAAGCAAATTCCACTAAAATCTCTCACATATCGTTGATAGCTGATTAGAAAAACACTGCAATTGGGAGTTAAGTTTTTTCACTTGCATTACTTAAAATTTGGCTTAAAAACACTACTTAGAAAGGTTGAGAGACGCTGATTTCTAAGATTAATAGAAAACTATCGATTTTATTAACATTTTAGGCAAAAACAACGTATCAAATCGTTCAAATTAACCGATGATGATTTGAATGAAATTGCTCCGAAATATCGGCAACTTCTATTAGAAATGCCGAATTTTGAACAATTCAAAACGTTAACTGAACAATTTCTAATCAAACAAATTATATTGAGGGATATTAAAGAAGATAGAGAGAGGTGTTTGAAACGTATCGATCACATATTGAGGGAATAATTTCAAATTATTAATGTTTATTACTTAATGTTAATAATTGTTTTTTATATAATTTCCGTTCTTCTTTGGCAATAAATTCTTTACGTATTTCACTTGAACGTAATTTTAAAATTAATTCGATTTTATCGACAATTTCTTGGGCTGTTTTATGATCAGCTTCGAATTCGTAATGTTTAAAACTAGTTGATGCTTTCAGAGGCGATGCAGACACTGTAAATCATCAATAATTAATAATTATTTTTTTAATAATAAAAATTATGTACAATTACCATGATCGTTGCTAAAATTATAAGAATGCGTATAAACAATTTTAAAGACAGTTTTTGATGTTTTTGTATCAATAATTTCACAACATGCTATCGTATCCATATGATGGCTTATTGGTTTCTGTTTAACTAATGTAAATTTACTATTCTGTTGTACAGGATCGATTTCAATCTTTTCACCACTAATACCCAAATGTATCTCAACTTTACTCAATTTATTTACCATATAAACACGATATGATTTATATAATGGTGCTTCCATTTCTTTATTGTGTATATCCATTAATTGTAAATCCGTGGAAATTTGCCGTTCTTGATCTACTTTTGATTGTTCTAGAATAATTAATGAATAATAAAAAAATTACAAGCCATCCTAACACAAATCGGCTTGATACGATTTTAGTGTTTTCGGTCGCTTTAGCGCTGATCGTAAGTCTCCAATTTTATCAGCTTTTGATAAAATGGTGGATGCGCCGGGACACTACTTTTTTAAAGGAATATCCAAAAATTTAGGATTCTTTCCAACAATGCCACAATTTGGCAATTTCTTTTAGAAAACTAATGAATCGAATTACAAGACAATCGATAATTCTTAATAGAAACGGTACCAAGCCAATTTTGTCAAAATGCACGATTTATTTGTAAAGTACCTCGTGTTTTTTTATCAGGATCATCTTCTAATGGTGTCGCAATTGCTATCGTTTCACAATGATCAAATGTAACAAATTTCGCTGGATCATTATGTTCAACTAAACCCAAACATGTGAAACCAAATTTACCGATATTCTCTCTGGCATCCAAACATGGAAAATCTCGATCAACTTCACCATCTTCTTCAGTTATATATAAACCGTAATGTATTATCGGTTTCCATTGATAATCATCATAATTTGTACTACATTTCAACAATATTAAACCAATTAAATCTTGTATTTTTGCCGATATAATACATGCGATTGATAATGGATAATTCCGTTGGTTCTCTGGTAGCATTGTTAGAAATATTCGATACTTTTTTATTGCTACATTAACTTGACCGCTACCATCGAATTTTGCATATTCTATATAAGGATTTGTTGGTAATTTCGTATACTGTTGGAACATCGTTGAAAATAACGATTTCTTCTTTTTATCATTCAACAATTTAATATCTCTTTTAACGAAAATCTCATCTAATCTTTCTTGGGGTATAGGTGTTTTCGACATTTCCCATTTGATATGTTTCATACGGCTATTCTTCTTTTTCGCTTGTTCTAATTTCTCTAAACGTGCCACCGTATTCGAACGACACCTAACAACAAAATCCATATCTAATTGTAAATCGTACGATTCATGCGATATATCATCATCATCTTCACTATCATCATCATCTGGATAATAGTCGAATTGTTGTTTTAAATGTTTACGTACACCATCCTCACTAGCCATAATCAACTCACATGTCCCTATTTTGTTTTGTTTGTTTTGTATCAAATTAATCAACAATAAATTCAAGAAAATACCTGTATCATCGGTGGAAATAAATGAATTTCTAATATGCGATAACAACCAGTATTTATTATCATAAAGGGCCATTCTGTATTAATTCGCAAATATACGGCAATATTTAGTAAATATAACCTCAACAATTGTCAATTCGCTTGTTCGTAATCGAGCACTCGAGCAATGCTCGAATTTACTCGAACTCATTCCAGAGGTGGCTTTATGCCAAATTTTATTCGATAAGTATTTTGGGTTGTCTAACCGTTAGGCTGGTCATAACTTCACTAATTATTTGTTTCTTTAGACATTCAGTTTGTACTAAATAATGAGAATCCAAACCGTTACAGGTCTTTATTTATTTTTAATCCCATAGAATACATTTTAAGATACCTCGATATTTTACTCTTAAGATACATCCTATGAGACCTGGATATTGGTCACGTGAGGATATAATTTCCGGACTTATAAAAGACCTAATCCATGAGATGTACTTTTGCACATTTACATAAACACCAGGATAATTTTTATCACCACACCCTTTACCGGATGATACAATTCCAACAAGATTCCCATCGCATATTAAAGGTCCACCGGAATCACCCTTAAAATCAATTAATATTTAAATCTATTTAAATTTCTTTATGAATTATTTACCATACAAGCATCAGCTGGTGTGGCATTATTTCCAGCACACAATGTGCCCTCAGGCAATGTAATATTAGCCTTCCGATATCTACCTTGACATTCAGTAAAATCGATGATATTCACATCGGTTGAAAGTAGCAGATTACTAGTAGCACTGAAATTATCCGAACCCCAACCACTAATCGTACACGAGTTGATCTTTAACGGATCCGAATTGATCCTAACTGCCGCAATACTTTTACCATCAATTGGTAGAGTTGTCGCCAACTAAAAATACCAATAAAGCCCTATTCACGTGAATTATTATAATCTCACCCTTATTATTGCTAGATCGTTAGCGAAACTCTTTTTGTCGAACATTGGATGGATGAAAATTGTTGAAATATTTCTACGAACACTTTCAGGACTGTTTAGATAATTCTGACCGGCGTGTACTGTGATTAGAGTTTCGGTTAAGACACCACCCCATCGATAAAACAAACAATGTGCTGCTGTAATCACATGTTGCGAGTCCAAAATCGAGCCGCTACAGAAATGGGCGCCGCTATAACTTCTTTTGAGAGATACCTGAAAGGGAAATTGGTGGGGTTGTGCAGGCCTACCGCCGATTATACGATATTGACTGCAGTCACTTAGAGAAATTAACGCTAAAGCTATTAACAAAATCATTTTAACTGGGTAATTATTTTTAAAAAAACCTGCTTAAATACGTTACCTTTTATTGTGTTAGAGTTGGAATGTAAATAATTGCTTAAGAGACAATATTTGGTATAATATTTATGGCTTTGTTTTTTATGGATTATTCTGTTTAACAGTTCAGATAAGTTAGTGTTTCTGGCCTTCATGCCTAATTGCTTTTGGCTCAGCCTCTCGATGGCCTTCGTTAGGCCAATCCACAGCAAAGGCACTAGCACTATCACTAATTATATTTATTATTTCTTTGAATAAACAAATTAATTTTCTTTCACCCAGTATTTATCAATCAATACTGTTTGACACTGTCTTATTATTTATTCATTAAAATAACACGCTTAAGGTCAACAGAATTCTGTAAATGTTTATCACATTGCAATGCATTTCCAATAATAAACAAGACATAAATGACATGAATTTATAATTTAATAATCACAAAATGTACTTATCGATAATCAATCTATGTTGGATTATTTTTGTCGTGATAGAAACTTTAGTTTATCGTCGGTGTGCCGGGTCAAACCATCACAATGATGCAAATTAATTATTTTCTACCAAAAGTTGATATTAGTCGTATGAAAATAGCATACAAAATCGGCAATTTCTTAGCAATTATACCATCATACGATTTCGAACGATCAACAATTATACATCCGAAACGCGACAAAATCTGGTCGATCTTCGTATCAATTCTATTATCTTTCGGTTGGATGTATTCAATGGAGACAATTGATAAAATCATTCATCCAACGATTGCGAATACTTTAGAAGTCATCAATGGATTATCGACAGTATCGTATGTGATTAGTTTAGTTGTAATATCGAATTTTTTTGTACCGAAAAAATGGATAATTATGACCAATAATTTACAACAAATCGACACATATCTCTTCAATAAAAACCACAAACAAATGTTTAAATATTTCTATCTACATTCATTTATTGGATTCATCTTTTTGTTTCCGTATTATTTCTATGTTATCAAGAAATTTTCATTATATTTCGGCACATCAGTCCATGGACGAGATATCCTGTTACCGATCTTTTTTGTTTGGGAAATTTCGGTCGGTATTCTCATCATTAATTTAATCTACACGTTCAAGATCCGCTACAATTATCTGCACTCATTTCTCGAACATAATTTGAACGGCATCGAATTCATGTTGGCGTTGAAGAAATTCGAAACAATCTTGAAATTATTGGGTGATTGTATTGAATGTTTCAATCAGATCTTTGGGTGGTCGTTGATTTTCTTGATTTGTAATAATGCCGGCGCAATTTTATGGCAATTGTATGAGATTTGTCGACCGAATTCAAATGGTGATTTACAACCATTGGTGTATGCATGTTTTTGGTTGACATTCATTTTTAAAACTGTTAGTTTGTGCCATATTTGTTCTTCAGATAATTATAAGTAATCAGTAATTTTCAGGTTGTATTGCTTACGATTGTATTTGGCAGTGATGCATTGAATGTTGAGAATTACAAGCTTGAATTGCATTGTTATCAGATACGCTCAACTATTACAAAAAAGTGCAGTCGGGAGGAATTGTTAGCTTTGGGGAAGGTCTGTAAGAAATACCATTGTAAAATAAATGCAGCCAATTTTGTTGATATCGAGAAACGTACACTTCTTCGAGTTCTAGCATCGATTGTTACGTATTTGATCGTTTTGTTGCAATTGTCAAAGTGATTGTCGCACAATAACTGCAAAAAGCTTAGATTATTTCCAGTTTTCAGTAATATCAAGTTTTCTGCATTGTATCCACAAAATAAATAAAGATTGCTCCACCTGAAAATTGTACGTTTTTGCGGATTGATTTCTAATTAATTCCCATCAAATTGGCGGTCTTAACCAATTTATAACGCTCGTTTGCCGTTTAATTCCCTACTTTTTGTAATTAAACCACTTATTCCACAGATAATCCCGATAAAATAACTTAATACGCCCCTGTTGTAAGTATATTGGGTTGCCTACCGTGAGTGCTTGTCACGAATATGCTCGTCATCTGATTGATCGTATAGTGTTCGAACGCGCAATCACTGACAGCTGTCAAATAGCAGTCAATGACTTATAGTCGACCAACTTACCATTGACCTATTTTATACGAATCTATTATTGAATATTTAATATGTTCAACTGTAAACTTAACAAAGGTTATGTTTGTGGAGGCTTTGTTTAAATTTATAAATATTAAAAATTTAACAATTTTTAAACAAATTTAACAATTTTTAAATCAACAATAACCTTGAATGTTATTATTTAAATAATACAAATATTGAAAATCAATCAACTGATATAAATCTTATCAGTCAATAATATCATGGATTTATGACACATTTTGTTAAAATACTACAATAGAAACGTTTTATAATTATTTACAATGGAAGACGCATTCTGGTGGAGTTATATTATTAATAATTTATTAATAAAAAATCTAAATATCAAGTCTGTTATTGGTCTATTGGCGGCATGTTTTTGTGTAATGTTATTGGCATTCGTTTTCGAATCATTACGTTATTTACAAGCAAAACACCGCCAATATGAGATTAGTTTACGTTCGCAACAAATCCGTTTGATTTGCCGTAGTGATAGTGCCACACTTTTAACAACAACCAGAGCCGGACCATCAAATGTTGATTACACGAATCCGTTGAATATCACATTGAAGCACAGGTAGTTGAATGCTAAATTAACAACGATTTAATTGAGAATCATTACGTTTTTCTTTAGGGTACTCTTTCTATTTTACAAATTTAGCGTATGGATGACAATGACAATAAATGGTTATATAATAATGTTGTTGGTAATGACATACAACGGATGGTTATTGATATCGACGATAATCGGTGGTGGTTTAGGTTATTTCATCTTTGGACATTTATTTATGAAGATCAATTTACAAAATTGCCAAATAATACGTGACACATTTTGTAAAAAGAATTGTGAAACAGGTAGTTTTTCTTGTAGATAATAGTTGAGTCCCTGAATTATCCTCGATAATTTCCAGTTAAACAAGAATCCTCTGAATTAACAAGTCGTTCGAGTTCTTGAATACATTTTTGTTATTACAGATTCAGTACCATCAGGTGGTGATGGTGAGACAACACCTGTTTTACAACCAACAACATCAACATCACGATCATCATCGGCCACGACCAGTAAACATCATTCTTGTCATGTTGAAGTCTCGGTAAATGTTCATTGCGAGAATCGTTGAATTCATTCAATCATTAATTAGAGATTCTATTGTTTTTTTTTTGGTTTTTTTTAGAATTATCGTACATTTTCATCTGTTTAAAAGACATAATTATTGTTATACAGGGTGTATTAGTTTCGGTAGTGCAGCGATTTTGTCGAATAAAGTGTTATATTTTATCGATAACAATTGAGCCAATTTGCAGATAGATTTTTTGAAGAATCAAATGGGTTTTCTCGAGTTTTCCCATTTTTTTTGGGACCTAAGTTTTTCAATACAGAAAGTGAAGAAATAATCTGTTTGCCGAATAGTTGCTTTAACTAACGCGTCCCGGTCAAAAAATTTATCAAATTCGCGATTCTGTGAATGTTTTCTGTAATATCAAGCTGCAAATTCTCATCATTAAATCAATTTTTTTTTGCTATTTTAACTTCCAAGATCCTTGTGCTAAATCTGGAAAATAACTCACCCTGTATAGTCAATAATCAAAGTATAATCTGGAAAATATTCGTCTGGCATGTAGAAGTTTTAGGTTCATGTCTCGATGGTTACAATGTTGTCTTTTTAATTCTAAATCCCTCTAAATAGGAGACCGTTTTGCAACGGCATACGTACAGACTGTCCCACCGAAGTTGGTGAACGAAATAACTTTGTCAATTTTCAACAATTTTTATTATTTCGTTCAAAAACCACGTGAGACCTGTATTTACAACGAATAGACTATTAAAAATCGTAAGCAATAAAAAATCGCCAATTATTTGTTTAGAATTGTTAATAAAATTGAAATTTATATTTTGTGATATGCTCGAAAAATCGATATTTTTCACCTCCCATTTGTTTTCAAAGACGATATTTTAGTTGTTATATAATAATTATTGTTTAAACTTGTTATATAAGCAGATTATTTGTTAATTTTATGACGTTCAAATTATTTACGAATTATATATTTTATTATGAAACATTTCTAGATTTGTTCTTCATTAAGAAACGGGATTTGGGGCATTGACAAATAACCAGGAACTTTATTTAAACTCCTCCAATATTTACAGTTTATGTTTCAATTCCAACCAATCTAGAATAATCGGTGTAAAATACGTAATAATTACATCACCACCTGAAAATTTCGTTAAATTACATTGTAAAATAACGCGAGAAAGATGAACGTACCGGCACGTCTTATTGATGTTAAAATCTCACCAAGTGCACTCTTCAAATCGATAATACCCTGTTGGGCGGCATTATAAATCATGGCATATTCACCGGAGACTTGATAAACAAACATTGGATATTGTGGATATTTCGTTTTGATTTCTTTCAAAATATCCAAATATAACATAATCGGTTTGACCATTAACATATCAGCACCTTCATCAATATCTCGATCAGCTGCCCGTATCGCTAAACCTTGACCACCAATTGGAATTTGATACGATTTACGATCACCAAATGTTGGTTTCGATTTAGCAGCATCACGGAATGGTCCATAGAAGTTTGATGCAAATTTGGCCGTATATGATAGAATTGCTGTTTGATTAGCAAGATTATTTTGTATTAATAATGTTTTGATGGCATTTATACGACCATCCATCATATCGGATGGTGCAACAATATTTGCACCGTTTCGTGCATATTCTAAGGCAATTTCAGCAATACGTTTTAGACTTGCTGGATTATTAATTGTGCCATTTTCATTCAGTATACCACAATGTCCATGGGATGTATATGGACATAGACAAACATCACAGGCTATCGTTAATGTTGGGAACCATTCACGTAATTTTGGTAGGGCTCGAATTACCGGATTCGACGTACTGTCAGCGTGTTTACCGTAATCGTCCTGTTGGCAAATAATTAAACGTTAATCGTAGGCAAAAGAAAGTTTACGGCTAGGTTAAGACAATTATACAGAGTGGGCTTTTCATCTAAGAATATATGGAAATTTCACGGGATTGTAGTAGGAAACAATTCTCTTGGGGATTGTCTCCATTTCTTCCCTCGACCTCTTCTCTATTTTGTTTATTCTTTATTGTTTGGCTGCCTTCGTCACTCCTGTTTCTTCGCCTCTTTCTAGGTGTCTCGTTGCCTCCTTTCTCAATTCCCCACCGTTTCTCCTTGTATCTCTCAGCCTCAGTCGTTGTTTTGTCATGGCACTCCCGCATTACACCGCCTTGGAAAAATGTGAAAGAGAGATAGAAAGATCCAATAATTTTCGAAGTGAAACTTCTTTAGCTGCGTTTAGGTGGTAAATATTTTTCAAAGCGTAATGAAAATGCGGGATGCCGTGAGGGGAAACACTTCCCCTCTAACATACAATTCTGCCAATTGTGTAAAATAAACACTAGGGTCTAAAGTGGGTGTCATTGATGGATTTACAGCGCCCTCTGGAACGAATTTAAAATCTCCTGGCCTACCGCGATTTATGATTGAAGGCAGAAAAAATCGAGTCTTCAGGCAACGACAGAAATAAAATAAACCAATAAAAACAATCAACTCCATCTCTAACCTAAGAAGTTTCACGTCTAACGCACATACTTTCAACTTTTTTTTTGTACAAGCTCGAATTTTAGAGGGTGTAACTTTCAAACGCTCCTGTTATTGATCGTCTATGAACCCGCTACCCTCTATATGGAGATGACAGAGGAAATTTCTTATTAAATGCAGTCTAGAGGGTGGTGCCTTAAAAATAGTTTTTTCTAAGGCCTGGATAGTATTCATTCCCGCTTTTATAACAATATCAATGATATAAAGCGATATTTCGTCTGTGGCTGCTATTCGAGTAATACAAACCTTTTCTAATTGCTCAATAACGCCGAAAAGTAGGACAGATTTTAAGCCTTTTTTCACCAAAACTGTCAGGTGTTCTTTTAATTTATTAATGCCATACCGTGACACACCAGGCATACTCTTAATAGATTGGACAGCATTATCATCCTCTCTAGAATTTTTTTTTTATCATTTGATCTTCAATATAACCTAACTTTAATACTTACATAATGAAGATCGGATACATAAAATTATTTTCATTAATTTCACTTTTTAAACATTGCCAATTGCGTAAGGTGGCATTAGATATGCCACCATGCAAAATGTGTTTATTTTTCACTTGAAAATCGTTCATTTTCAACATTATTTACTCGCATGAGTATGCGGAAATCAGGACTGGTTTCTAGGTCAATGTTTAATTGATTTTTAATCAGTATTTATTGATTTTTCGCGCTGTTATCAGAGAACAAAAGAAAAATACGTAAAATTGAGATTGGAGGGGGATTTGTTTAAAATTCGACTTTACGACTCAAACCGCGCTGTGTAAAGAACTCGTGCTCTTGCCGTTTAATACCCTTCTTCGGCGTCATCTTAAAATACGACGTAATTGTTGTGGTTTTATGCGTCTCATCCTCACCAACAATCTCCTCACTATCGTCCCATTCAACATAATAAGCCTCCTTTAGGGCTTCACTAGTCGTCGACCAACTGAAACGTACCAATTGTGGATAACCGAAAACATTATCACAGTAATCTTTCAGAAACTTCTTCGTAGCCGGATCACTTGGATAACCACTACCAAATTGTTGTTGGGTTATATCGATGTTTTCGGCGAATTTCCACGTTTTTAAAGCATGATCTCGCGTGACTTTGGCACAAATACTGGCCGCCGATACGATCGGATATGTTGAATCAGCTTTTTTCGCTACAGTAATCTTGAAATCGGGAAAAATACTTTTCAGGTATGTTTGATATTTGTCGGGTTTACCGACAGTGTCGACATAAATATGTTCGATTCGAACACCGGCATCTCTAACGGTTTTTATCAGATTTATCGCTGAATCCATCGAGATTTGATTTAACGAATATTTCGTACGGCTCAACATATTATTACAGATGAATTGTGGTGATATTATATCAACACACCAACCGATTTTGTTAGAATTTGTACAAATATTTGAAAAGATCTCATCGCGTTGCTCTTCATTTAATGCCTTCGAATCGGCACAATGTAACGTTTTTAAAAGATCCTCATCGTCGATTGTACAAAACGATGTTCCGTATACCATAGGACCTGGAATTATTTGAATAATCCATCAGTAAATCACAATAAACGGGCTAAGATTAAAAGTTAACCTAAAACTGGTCCACGGCCGGCTTCATCGATACCCATTATACATGGCTGCGATTTACACACGTCTGGTATATCGGAGAGATATAAAGCGTTAATTGAATTGTCACGATTCGTTAAAAATTCATCTAAAGTATCTAAATTTGTTATTTTCGCTACTTTTTTATCGTCATCCATTTTTCGGTTATTTTAATAATTTCCCGCCAATTAACAGAACTACCAACTATAGATTGTCAATATCACTAAATCGGACAGAAAAAACAGTTTGAAAAAAATGTAAAAGCGACTGAATGAAATTTATGATAACTCACGTAATTATATAACATCTTTGATAACTCCAATCATTGTTTATCCATAAACTAATTAGTCGTTTTTTCTGAAAAGAACGTTATCAATTTTAGGTTGGCAGTTGTGTTAAATTAATTACTAAATTGTTAATTGTAGCTCATCTGTAAATTTTCCGAAAATAGTACATTTTCGAGTCTTTTTCCAAATATGATACAATATTATTAGCGTCTATAATTTTAGTAATTGTTTTATTGAAATTGGTAATTATTAAATATATCGGAAATTATAATATTGAATATTTTTAATGAGGACTACAATTATCTGCAACAATTTTTAGAAAGTTGTCAGCACTGCGACCTAACCTAAAAATTAACAGAGTAGAACAATTGTTGTGACGCTTTCGTTTTACGGTTTTTGCGAATTTCTTCAATTCTCTGCCTATTTTCGTAATTATTTCATTAATTAGACAAATTAACCGATTAATTAGTTTGATTTTTAGCAAATGTCGGCCGATTTCTATATACGTTATTATGTTGGCCATAAAGGTAAATTTGGTCATGAATTCTTAGAATTCGAATTTCGTCCAGACGGTAAATTACGTTATGCGAACAATTCAAATTATAAAAACGACACAATGATACGTAAAGAAGTCTATGTACATCAATGTGTTATGGAAGAATTGAAACGGATTATTGTTGATTCGGAAATAATGCAAGAAGATGATTCGTTATGGCCACCACCGGATCGTATTGGTCGTCAAGAATTAGAAATTGTCATTAACGATGAACATATATCATTTACAACATCTAAAACTGGTTCATTAGTTGATGTTAGTCAATCGAAAGATCCAGAAGGATTGAGATGTTTCTATTATTTAGTGCAAGATTTGAAATGTTTGGTGTTTTCATTGATTGGACTTCATTTTAAAATTAAACCCATATAAACTGGCAATTTTTGTATACATTTAATCATTGGATAACAAAGATTATCTTCTAATGATAAAAAGTTTTTTTTTCTCGAACCTCACCACTTTGGCCCTTTAGCGGTCTCACCGCCGTTGCACATTAATTGAATTCTTATTGCATAGATCTTATATAGCTATGAACAAAAAACCTTGGACACCAAGGGCATGAAATGATCAATTGGTGTAGGACAGCCTTTAATATTTTATATTTTAAAAGTCAGTATTTTAACATCCAAACTTTGAGTTCATAATTTTATACAACTAGTTAACTTAAAAGTTCCTTTTTCTCACATGAGAAATGGAATCTTTTGTAGGAGAAGGTTGAAACTTCTATTATTTTAAATTATAAACTCAAATCGTGGATTTAGTATACAATTAATTTCAATTTACCTCCCATTTTCATCGTTCATTTTTAGCGTCATCTCAGCTATAGTAAATTCACCGACGAAAGGGTTACTAGATTTGACAGATCTCTCGTTAAAGAAAGGACATACTCCCAGGATTGTAATTGGGGATATAAACATAAGCAAATAAATCCCTAGAAATATCACTATATTCAAGGCTACGAATTTAAATCTGGGAACTCTGGTCGATGAATTTAGTCTAAAAGCCGTAAAGAGAGAGATTGGCATCAATTTGTAATAACTGTAAAGTAGAAAGACAGTTGACAGCCACGATTTTTACAGTGTCATCTATGATAGAAGTTGCAACGCTGAAAAGCAGTTGGCAACAGTCATATTTTACACCGCTAGGTTGGCAACAATTTGTTTATCAAAAATAGTTTGAGAGCTACATTTAGAACTTTTAAATCTAGTAATTTTAGTGTTTGCTGTTGGCATCATTGTTCGTCAATTTGTTTTTATTTGTGTATTCTGTTGATTTGATTTTACCACAAAACGACCGTTAATTATTGTTATTTATATCAACAATGGATTCTTTCTATGATGCACCGAGACGTCCACCAACTCCGACAAGATTCGAAAAGGTAAAATGATTAAAATCAGAACATTTAGAATCTAACAAAAACCAACCTGATTGTAGATCAATTTGTCTGCATTATCTGTACCAGAAATCTCGATAATTTCAACTGAGAAACCAACAAATCCAACAACGAAAATCAATCAACCGATACGACAAACCTACAATAATGATGAGATGATTTTGCGAAATATCCTACCATCGAAACGTGTGCATTTCCAAGGCACATCATCCACAAATCAATTTAATCAAGATAATAGAAATTGTCGGTTGAATATAGACGGTAATAAAGAGAATGTACCAAATGAAATTGGGAAGAATTTCGATTTAAATGGTAAAACTTTCAAGCACATCTACATGGCAAATATACCGAATCGCGACCTAGATTTGAGCATTTTAGAACCGAATTTTAACAAACCTAAACAAAACAGTACAACTACGACAAAAACGGGTGATGAAAGTGTAGATTTTGGTAGAAATTTCAAAGAATTTAAAGAGAAATTCCCGATTCATCCAAACAAACGGTTGGAAACCGCTAATTTTACAAAACCGTATCGAACTATCGATACGGTTGAAACACAATATAATCCTGTGGAAATATGTAGAAAAATTGATAAATCTGTAGATTGTAGATCGTTAGAATTGCAACGGGTTCCTGATAAGAATCAAGAGCCAACAATTAAGGATCTTTTAGAAATTATCAAACAACAGAATCAACAAATTATGTCATTACAACAGCAATTATTTAATTTACAAAATACTCTACAAAACAACAATAATAACCAACAAGTACAGCAATTTAATGATGGACCATCAAAAAAATTCTCTATTGATTTAAAAGCGACAAGTTTTGAAGTATCTTTCCGTCCCCAAAAATACCAAAAGTACCATAATTGTGAACCAACAATTCAAGAAATCACTGAAACTACTGATACAACAAAAAATGACCAACAAGATTTACGTTTAAATCTACAACAATCGTTTGATGTTGGCGAAACTTGTCCAAGTCCCACACCGAGTATACGAATCGATATGGACGATTATAATGACGACAATAATAATAGTTCTGAAGAAGAAGAAGAGATTGGTACGACACTCTATGAAGATATCATGGGTCAAGTTAATAAAATGTTGGAAAATGTCCGTTTACAAAACAACAAACGAAATCCGAATATTCGAGAGACTGTAGACGAAGTGAAAGAGGCAACGATACGTTATTTGAGAGATGATTGCAAGAAATCACGTTATAAACCATCGGAAGTTAGTTTTGCGGTTAAACAATTATTGTTAAAGTATTTACCTGATGAACAATTGGCTAATTTTAAATTAAATGAATCTAAAACGAATGCAATACCAAAGAAAGTTAATAATTCTAATGAATTCTCAATAGCTACACTCGAATATATGAAAAAGTATAATTTGTTGAATCAACAGCAGAAAATGAGGAGAAACGATAAGTTTCTGGATATTTCCACATTGAAATTACAACCTAAACTTCTATAATTTAATCAATTATTTATAATTTTTTGACTAATTTGCTTTATATATTAAATGATTCACCACAGCCACAGGTTCCTTTAATATTTGGATTGTTGAAAACAAATTCCGATTTTAATTTGTTCTGTACATAATCCATTTCAGTACCTAGTAGTGTTAATTGCGCCTTCTTATCGATAAATATACGCACACCATCCTGGATGACTTCCTCATCCATTTTATCTTTGGTTTTGGCGTAGTCTAGTGTGTACGATAGACCATTACAGCCGCGTTGTTTCACACCAATCCGTAACCCCATCTGAAATCTATACGTTATTGAATTATTAAAACTATTAGAATCGTCTATACGCAATCGGTTTGGTTTTTAAGTAGTTGTTTAACTCGATCAACCGCTGATTGTGTCTGTAATACGAGAATTATTAGAAATTGGAAAAATTTTGAATACTTTACAAACAAGGATTAAAGCTGCACGATTTGGTAGAATCTTCCGTTTAGTTACAGCACGAACAGTTGCTGTAGCTACTGATTTTGTTGCCATTTCAGAACTTGTTAAAATTTACAATTGTCCACACATTATTTATAACTTTCTCTAATTATACCTGGATGAATATTACAAAAAATTATTGTTTATTATTAATAATATCAGAATTTTGTTAAATCACCTGATGTTACAGTGTTATTTTCGCAATTTTTCAATAATTGCGACTCGGAATTTTCCACAAATTCAACCTTAAAAAGTTTGGTTATGTAACTGACTCTAAGATTACGGCATCTACCGGAGTTTTCGAGAATTGTGATGGGGGTTTTGTTTTGATTTTGTTGGTACTCATGCCATATACAGGAGCGGCAATCGAAATGGTTGGATAAGAAGAATTCCGATACAATCCACTGTTAAAATTTGAATATCCGCAAAAACGATAGAGATAAAATAGATAATAAAATGTAGTTGTAAATCCTATCCACTCTTGGCTGTCTTAATTAATTATAAACGCTTTTGTTCAAGCGTAGACTTGACAACACTGCAGATTCACAAAATGGCGGTGCCATCAAACTGTCAATTACACGTGGTTTTGTCTTTTTAGTGTTTAAATATCCAAAATTTACCCAAAATAAAATGAGACCGAGAAATAAAAATAAATTAAATCCAAATAAAAATAAATTAAATCGAAATAAGAAAGAAAAAATATCAGAGGATGTGGAAAAAAAACATATCAAATTCCACGAAATGGAATTAGATGATCGTATATTAAAAGTAAGTACAAGTTAGGTTATGTTTTCTTGTTTTAATTAATAATTGTTATATTTAAAGGCAATTGCTAAATTAGGTTGGCATACACCGACTCTAATACAAGAACGCGCAATCCCATTACTATTAGAAGGCAAAGATGTGTTGGTGCGGGCACGTACAGGTTCTGGTAAAACTGCAGCATTTTCAATACCAATTGTACAGAAGATTTTAAATTTGAAACGTACATCTTTAGTACAAGAAACTAAAGCTATAATATTGGCACCCAGTAAAGAATTGTGCCATCAGATCTGTGATGTTATACAACATTTAACTGTAAAATGTTCAAGAGAAGTACGTTGTGTTGATATTGCACCAAATGTTAATTTAAACGAACAGAAACCATTATTAGTAGTAGAGAAACCGGATATTATTGTTAGTACACCGGGACGTTTATTGAAACATATTAAAAATGATAATTTAGATTTGAAGAAATCAATTGAATTGATTGTAATCGATGAGGCGGATTTAATGTTTTCGTTTGGTTATGAAGAAGAAATTACAGAATTGATGAGGTACCAATATTTACGTTGTTTTTCCTGTTATAATTGTTATTAAGGCTCAACCTTAATTGTCCATTGTTCAGTTGGGCACAGTTGACTTTTTTAATTACAAAGTTTCTCCGAAGGTCGTGTACATTCTATGTCTGAACACTCTTAAATCGTTTTTTCCTCCTTGTTTATCAATAGAATTAAATTATTTAATACAATTAATTAGAAAAATGACTTAAATTTTTAAGTCAGTTTTCTAATAGAATAGAATTTTTTCCTTAAAATATTCAATACTTTGTTAAAAAAAGTCAACGGTGCACAACTCAACATTAGTGCGCTGTAGAACGCTCAGGTTGGCCTTAAACGAGAGAATTATGCCCCTTTATAAGCACCAATTAGAGAATGAAACAGTTTATTGGGTAGAAAAATGCCCTTTTTTCAATACTTGCTGTTAAAGTCGTACTTTAAGGTCAATTTACACGGGGACAGTAACTAAAGAAAGTAACTTAAGCAAGTAACTAAATTTAGCCACTTGCATTGTATAAAGGTTTGATTTAGTACTAAAGACAGTAAAACCTTTAGTGCTTTAGTACTACATCAAACGTTTACACAATGCAAGTGGTTAAATTTAGTTACTTGCTTAACTTACTGCCCCCGTATAAATTGACAACGTTTGATGGTAAAGTAGCATTTTACTGTCACTCGATGGTAAAATGTTTACTTTACCATCGAACAACCAACAACCATTGACAACTGTATAGATAATTAATGTAATAACTTATTAGAAAATTAAAAAAAAATCTTGAACTACACACGGTGGTAAAGTTCCTTTATCCACTCGCGCATTTGGCTCACTCGACCTCCATTCTCATGAGAAACTTCCGCTCGTGGAGAAAGTATAACTTTACCACCTTGTACAGTAAATAACTATTTTAGTGTCGCTTGATAAACAAAAATTCACTCACTTTGGAAGTGAATTTTATTTGTTTTAATTTTTTTTTCTAAGCTCGAACTACATAAAAAAGTACTTCAAGCAGCAACTTTTATGTTTTCCATCACGTCGAAGAGCCAAATTTGAACAACTAGCGGGTAAATAAGGTAACTCTCACGCTAAATCATAGAAAATGCACAGTTAACTTTTTTAAATCTCGAGTGGACTTAATTGGTGCATATAGTGGGAAATTCGGATTATAATCTTGCTTTAATGATTATAAATTTGTTCTTATTATTTAGGTACTTACCGAAAATTTACCAAGCGATCCTAGCATCGGCTACATTAAGTGAAGATGTGAAACAATTAAAAAGTCTAATTTTGCATAATCCAGTTACATTACGTTTAGAAGAACCCGAATTAGCACCAACCACTCAACTAACACATTATCATCTATTGGCTGAAGAAATGGATAAAGCAACAATTTTATATGCTCTATTAAAATTACGTTTAATACGTGGCAAAACTATAATTTTTGTTAATACAGTTGATAAATGCTATAAGTAATTAATTGATTAATAATCTTATCGTTTGGTAAATTTAAACAATTTTTTTTTTGTCTTTTAGAATTAAACTATATTTAGAACAATTCGCTATACGTACATGTATTTTAAATTCTGAATTACCAGCAAGAATACGTTGTCATTCAGTGGATCAATTCAATTCTGGCGTTTATGATATAATCATTGCATCCGATGAGAAATCATTAGAAGAAACAATACCATCAACAACGAATGATCAAGACAAATTAAATCATAGTAAACGTAAAAAAGATAAAGAAAGTGGTGTGGCACGTGGTATTGATTTTCAATATGTTGCAAATGTGATCAATTTTGATTTTCCATTAGATGTTGATTCGTACATTCATAGAGCTGGTAGGACTGCTCGCGGAAATAATCATGTAAATATCGTTTTTTTTTTTTGAAATTTTAAGACATGACATAAATAGTTATAATTCATATCATTTATAGGGAAGTGTCTTATCATTTGTTAGTATCACAGAGAAACCCAGAATGGAGAAAGTTGCGGATCGTTTGAAATCTGGCCAACAGGATGATGAATCAATCTTTCGACAATATCAATTTAAATTGGATGAAGTCGAAGCGTTTCGTTATCGTGCCAAAGATGCTTGGCGTGCCGTAACTAGGATTGCTGTACGTGAGGCACGTTTGAAAGAGATCAAACAGGAGATTTTCAATTGTCAAAAATTAAAGAGTTATTTCGATGATAATCCAACTGATTTAAAAGTATTACGTCATGATAAAGCTTTACATACTGTACGTATCCAACAACATTTAGCTGATGTCCCTGAATATATTATACCGGACACATTGAAGAATATAAGTGGGGTAGTGACAACAACAATGAAGAAGAAACGCAAACGGAACTATCAGAAATCTGATATTTCATCAGAAATTTATGAGGTATTTGTTGTTGTTGTTATTGTTTTAAAGGGCTATACGCAGTCAGGATTCTCAAAAATCTAGTCGAATGGTTACTATGTTCTTTTGTGTTACATTTATTGCCTCTTGTTCATTATTTTTTACGATTTCGACGATATCTGATTCAGTGGTGGATTTAGGCTTAGTTCCATAAGGCCCGGGCTAGATTCCTTGTGTTAGCATTGACTTATAGTCCTTGCAAAATTTTGTAGACTACACCAGCTAGTGTTTGGCCCAACGGTTAATTTCGATTTTTAATTAATCTATTTCTAGCCCATTCTAACATTGACTAAACTAACAAGTACGCGAAATGGAAACTCCCGATTTTCCTGATTTTTGGTACAAAGGTATAGAGAACGATTCTAAGGGATGTGTATTTTTTCATTCGTGCCCATACTCAAGTTTAAGGGAGAAAATGGGAGTTGAAGTTCACTCTGCAAAATTAGTTTTTCCAAAATAACTCCAAATTGGCTCATTATTTTTCAATAATTTTTAAACTGAATGATAGTTGCTTTCAAGGGCTATTGGTGAAAACCAATTCTCGATATCTGACTTGGGGTTGGAGTCGTAATCAATAATTGCATTTTTGTTTTCATTTTTCACCACATTCAGTCCTATAATTAACCCTTTCTTCTTCAAGATTACCATTACTGTATCTACCAAGTATCAATCATAGAATTGTCTAATTTATGGTAAAGTTGTGTCAGATTATTATAATATGTAAAAATTATAAAGAATTTTTTTATAAAAAACCTCCCTGATTTTTTCATAAGGGTTAATCAAAGGGTGCCAAATTTTATATCTTTTGAAACTATATTTAATGTTTTAGAACATAAGTGGCAAATTAACATTTTGCGACAATAAGTCGTCTTACAATTCAACCCCAAACTTACAACCCTTCATAACCATTACTACAGTGATTCTCGACCACTGTGCCGCGGCACTTTTGTGTACCGCCAAATTTTAGAAATGCAAATTATTTTTATTTATTTTTAAGCTTATTTTATTAGTGTGCCGCCAAATTTTGAAAATGTTGAAAGTGTATCGCAACAACAAAAAGGTTGAGAATCACTGCATTACACCCTTAATTATTGGGAATATCAAAAAATGCAAAAACGGATAAGTTTTATTTTTCAATTTGCTACTTGTATACAAAATATCATCTTGATAGTGTTACTTCTAGGACCGTAAGGGGTGAAATACAAAAAAAATGCATATTATTGATTATAGCTCCAACCCCAAGTGAGATATCTAAAATCGGTTTTCACCATTTCATAGCTCTTGAAAGCAGTTATCATTCAGTTTTTAAATCGTTGCAAAATAATGAGGCATTTTGGAGATATTTAGGAAAAACTAATTTTGCAGGGTGAACTACAACCCCCATTTTCTTCCTTAAACTTGAGTACGGGCACGAATGAAAAAATTACAATCGCACAGCAGTCTTGAAAATTCCATCATCATTTGAGGAGTGAAACTCAAAATTGTCTATTTGAAGTTCTATTTTTGACTTGATTCTGATTTCAAATGCAGTAAAACCTTTGTAAGAGGGACACTCACGGGACCTGGAAAAAGTGTCCGGAATAGGAGGTTTATAAGATTTACTATGAATGTTGGCAAAACCTTTTATTAGGGAGGTTTCACTAAATATCTAAATATAACTTTGTCATATTTCAAAAATAGAACAGTCTCAAATTTAGACACAAACTTAATAAGTGAATTTTCTAGAGATTGATCGAAATCTTTCTCTGGCCGATAAATAATTTCCATTTGATAAACTGAAACCTAAAATTTGTATCGAAAATCGCTTTTTTTCTTTGAAGAGCCGACATTCTGTTACAAATCAATATTTCGCTAAATCCCTCAATTTCCAGATAATACACTACATTAACGAATTGTTTTTTATTTTTTCATTCGGATGATTCATGCGATAACATGCTTACCGCAATTGGCTTTTTTTAAAGAGCTCCAGAAGATGGGCTTTAGCAGCATCATAAACGATTATTTTAATCAATGAAATTTTTACATTGATAGACTAGCACGTCTATCCAGGAAAAAAATCTAGAAAAATCGCTTTTTGAGATCCTGCCTTGCGTATAACCAATTAAAAGAAATTTTTGCAGCATTTTAAAATTACTTGTAAATTTTGCAGTCGAAAAAGTCGAATCCCCTAATCAGTATGGATGTGAAAATGCTGAATAAAAAGAAAAAGAAGAAACAGTAAATTAATCATATTTTTTGACAAATTTATGGGTGAATTTTGTAAACATAATTTTGTTATTGATAAGTGATGACAATATTAATAATCACCGGTAATAAATCTTAAAATTTCGTTATTATTCCTAGTATTAGTGTTTATTGAAATTTCCCCAAAGTATTTTATTTATATTATAAGCATGAACGACACGTTTTTGATTTTAAATTTAAAAGCAACTTTATCCATAAACCAATCAAGTTGAAAAGTTTGTCGCCTTTGAAGACGCTACAAGAGAACCAACAAAAAAAATATAGAGACTGTAAATTGATGTTGTGATCGGTTTAATAAGTATTTGTGCGTTTAGACATTGATAAGATAATGTATACGGGCGCGAAAATCCCATCATTTCCCCACCATAACTTGAAATGTATATAAAAGCACAGCATTGATGGGCTGCTCTTTACATTTCAATAAAGCTGTGATGCTGTACAACAACATAAACATGAATAAGAATTTATTCATTGTAATTTTAGTGATTGGTAAGTTGTTGTTATTATTTTTTTAATAATTATTTAAAGATTATTGTAGCTGGTGTTGTTTGGGCTGAAGTACAATCATGTACTTCCTGTGGTAGTGAATGCCAATCAGCTTGTGGCACCCGACATTTTCGTACGTGTTGTTTCAATTATTTGAAAAAACGCAATTTAGAACCCCAACAACCACAACCACTATCGTTACCACCACCGTTAGCTTTAGATCCTAGTTTACGTTTAGAATTATGGTTAGCTAGAACAAGAAATCCATTGTTCCAACAACAGTACGCTCTCGATACAACATCAATGGATGAGGATATGTCGAAAGAGGAACAACTCATTGATAAAGAACATGACACGACATCTTAAATATATTTATAATAATAATAAAAATAATCATATTTGAATGTATTTAGTTAGATATTAAAAGATTTACTAGATTGAGCTTGTTTTATATTATTATTATTAGGCATATGGGTGAGAGAATGGTGAACTTTTAGTGTGGACTTTTTAAGAATTATTTCAGAGAATTTCTAAGAATACTGAATTTTCACATTTTTCATTTGGAAATGAACTGGTATCGCACCTACCAGTCCTCAGTTAAGGGGGCATCCTGAATTAGAATCCATCAAATTATATTTTTTTATATATTCAAAGTATATTAAAAAAACAATGAATTATAGCAGATTTATTAATTTTTTTCATGAGCCTATTGCAGCTTGTAATTTTTTACATAAACAAAAAAAATATTTAATTTTTATATAAGCAGTTCAAGATAGAAAGTTGATGCGTGGACAGTACTCTAGCATCTGTTTTTGCCTTCATATTTTTGCAAATTAATAGAATTTCCTGAAACTGCAAATATAGGTGTCTCAGCTATGTCTCAAATATGTCGTTTGTTTGTGAATTAAAATGAAAAAGTATTTAAACAAATTACACTTCAATTGACTGACATGATTTTCTTTTTAGCTATTTTGAAAATGCTAAAACGTCAAATAAGGTCTCGAAAACGATACAATTTTAGGAAACTAATTACCTACAATAAAAACTGCGAATGTATTTGATATGAAAATAATGTTTTTTGTTTTAAAAATATCTCATTTGCTGCTCAAAAAAATTAGAACTTCTCTGGGATCAATATCAACTATTGATTGATGAAAAAACCGACGTCAAAATTGTTTACGATGCCTGCAATTTGTATGTAATATTTACTTAATTTTATTTAAAAACAATTACAAGGCCAATACTATTTAATAAACTACATTCGAGTCAACAACTCTAGAAAATCTATCTGTAGTAAACAGCCTAAGAATAATTAGATAACCATTATAAATTATCAGAATTATTGCCTCCTCTACACGTTGACCGGGTCCTTTTCATTCTCAATCTATCTTAAGGGGGCTGTTCAAAAATTACGTAACGCTTGCAAGAGGAAGGGGGTTGCATTAAAGCGTTATTTTTTGTTACATAGGGGTGGGGTGGTGGTGGTCCGTATGTTATATGAGCCAATTTTGCGACCCAAAAAAACGAATTGGTTTGAAATTGCAATTTTTAAAAATTTTTGTATTTTCGTTTTTGTTTTCTAGTGTTATAGCAATCAGTTTGGTTTTTGTTTGTTTATTTATACCAATACCTTTTAAATATTAAATTTTTTGGGGGGATGGGGGTGTGGGCGTCGATTGTTTTTAAAGGGCGATTACTCAGTGTTACAGAAAGTTACAGGGGGGGGGGGGTTGAAAAGGATGAAAAAATGCGTTACGTAATTTTTGAACGGCCCCCAGGAAGGGTACCGTTGGTAGTGTTCCCAGGAATCTGTCGAATATTAGACATGCCTTTTCCTTGCCTTTTTTTCAATTTACTTAAATTACGGTTTTCATAGTTGGCTATTTTTATTATTAGAGTAGAGATTCGATTATTGCTTTAGTTAATTAATTCGATATTGCTTTAGTTAATTAGTAATCGTTACGCAACTGCATTGTGTCCGGTTGCTGCTTAAAAATGTCAAAGTGTAAGAGAGTGTTATTATCGCTTAAAGAAAAATAAACATTATTGGTTCCTTTAAAAAAGGACATATATTCGGCTATCTGGCTTTTCGATTGCCCGTATGACTTTCGCCAACAATTAGTCCGGTTAATCGAGTCTCTACTGTATTTCATAATTCTCCTGTTGGGTTGATCAATTAACTTATGAAATCAGAAGGCTAGATAATGGTACAGGTTTGAATTAAAAACAATAATGAGAAACGTCGGAGGGTAGTATTTTTATGATTTAAGGAATCCGTTTAAAATTTGTTAATAAGTGGCTCTGCGAGTGTTGAGCATTGGCTGGCCTCAGAGAGCAACATCTGGGACGGCGATTTTTGAAACTAGGAGACATTCGGAAAGCCAAACACGGCAGGCTACTGAGCTTCATTAGAGGATTAGAACTGCTGTGGTAAAGGCTCCGGAAATTGGAGGTGCACACAATGAACCAGAAGACCTCAGTGTGCGGCTCTCATGTAGGCCCCTCCCAGAAAAAAAATGATTGTAAGCTTATTAGATTCCATTATTTGATCAATACAACATGAGAATTATGAAACAATAATTATAGAAAATTATGAAACCGTAATCTAAGTAAAGTATTTAAAAAGAAAGACAAAACAATGCCCAACATTAGTGACGTAGCGAATATAACTGGCGCCCGGGGCGGGAGACTTTATTGTCGCTCCCATGTTATAAGCATTTCTAACTTAAAATACACTTCAAATTAGTCTTGGAGAGTATTTGGTAGACCCTCTTGCACCCCTCTCGCTACGCCACTGTCGGTGCCCTTCCTAAAGATAGATTTCCGCATTGAGAGTGAAAAGAATCCAGTCAACGTGCAAGGAAGGCTAGAATTCTGATAACCGATAAAATTTTGATTTTATCGGACAATTTTATTATATATTATTCTTATGTTATGTATTTACTACAGATAGATTTTCTAGAGTTGTTAACTCGAATGTACTGTTTTTTAAATAGTATTGACCTTCAACAATGAAATAAACAAATCATTGAATTTGCAAGTATAGCAAAGACTTGTATGAATGAAAACTTTACTTCGTAAACAATTCTAACGTTTGGTGTTTTATCAATGAACAGGTTATTGATTCTAGAGGAATTGAAAGAAAAAAAAATTTTTCATATCTAATTCATTCACAGTATTCGATGTAGGTAATTGGTTTCCTAATGGTAAATAATTTTCGAGACCTTATATGTCGTTTTGGCATTTCCAAAATAGCTAGAAAGAAAATCGTGTCTTGCGTATAGGCATTATAGTCTAATTTCTTTAGACACTTTTTCATTTCAGTTCACAAACATACAAGATATTTGAACTGAAACAGTTAGCTGGGACATTCTATATATTGCTGGATAGTTTATCGATTTAATAGTATATTAAAGAACAAAAAATTGCGAGATTTGATATTTAGGGAAATTGGTGGGAGTTGGTGTTACTAAAAAAAAACAATTGAACATTCAGCTAGGAAACTTCAATTGTTTTATTTTTCACTCTTAGTCAATTGTTTTTTTCGCCAAATTGCTTATTTAACAATGAGTGAAGAATTTTCATGTACTCCACCTGAAATAAGGGAAATTGCTGAAAATGCAGGAAGCAATTTACTACCCGATAAATCCAAAGATCAGTACGAAAAACGGTATATTAAGTATCTTGTTTTTATGATTTTTGACAGTTGTCAAAATGAATGAAAATGTTACCAACCTAGTGGCAAAAAAATTTCCTACATTTTACTTTTCAGCACTAGTATCGAAATGAGCTCATTTCGATACAGTAGCGAGTTTAATAATAGCGCTATTATTGATGCAAAATAGAAAAACAATATATAAACGATTTAGTGGACGTTCTAATTCAGGACACCCCGTTATGTTAGGAATAAATAATAAATTATCGTGCTAATGTTACATCTTACATTAATTGAATCTTATTTGAAACGTTTCTTCTTATTAAACGGTGATAAGTGTGACAAATCAGCCTCAGAAGTTACTGCAACATTGCCACTATCATTGGTAGTGGCATCTTCTTCAGTTTCACCAAGACTCTGTAGACTGCAATAATTAACACAGATTAACGTAAATATTTAAATAATTACAGTAATTACTTGGCTTCAGCTTCTAAACTGTTCAACAATTGATAACCAGTCTCTAATATTGAAAAATTCACATCACCATCAATTGTAGAGAAATGCACTTCGGGATTCTCGGATTCAACAACATCCTCCTCTTCTACTTTCACCCGAACTATCCTAAAAGTCGATTGAATCTTCATTAAAAATGAATATTTTAAAATTTTGGTAATACTTTGTGATTTTATCGACAGGAGATGGTGATGGTGATTTCAATAAAATCTCATTATGTTCTTTACAACGATTATGTAGAACTTGTATGTATTTGATTACTCTTGATTGATAATAATCATGTAAACCTTTAATACCACCGAAACCCATTTGTGTTAATACTTTTTCCATTGGATTCTGGAATCGTTCGATTTGATATCTGTTAAATTTCAATAATTTTATATATAATTACCGGGAAACCGTTGAATTTGTATTGCTCTTCTTGTTCATTAATAGTTTTGAATTCATTACAAATTCTCTTAAGAAAAGCATCCAATACATCAGTCATCACTTCGAGGGCGACCTGTTGGCTTGCTACCTCAAAAAAATAATCGAAAAATTCAATCGATTGTTACGGTAATCGTTAGACTTACATTCATAACCGATTTGTGCAAACATTGTCGCTATTGTTTTTGTTAGAATTTGTCGTATTACCGACTTACTCAATTCGGGTACTTCAATATCATTACCCAAACAAAAATCACTTGTTTCTTTCGGTACATAATTCAAACTGTTCTTTTTATACTTAAGCGAAATCTCTGGTAATTCAGGCATTTCCAATTCTTCAAATTCCTGATTTGTCTCGTTATTGTGTTTATTGATTTCGATACGATCCAATAGATTGTTTGCATATTTATGTAAGGCTATTGCATGTAATATTAGCGGATCTATCGGTGGTAATCTGTAAAATATTCGTATTTCAATGATTAGAACTCATGATAAATTGAAGGAAATTTACGAAATTTGTTCCATTTTCGGTACAAATTCATCTTCATTATTGAATTGATCAAGAAACAATTTATCCATAGCTCGTTCTATATCGGACTGCATATCGGGTACATTAGTAATATCAGGTTCTGATGGTATTTCACCCCAATGGGTTGACGATGTCATTATCACAAAAATCTTTAAATATTTAAATAAAAATACGACTTTGTTATTAGAAAATAATCACAACAACATAACCTAACAAAAATGAAAGCCGAAGATGCGCCACCTATGCTATCGCTTAGGAATTAACAATATACCGTAAAAGTCACCGTAATAGGGACAAATAGTAAATTCAAGGAGTAAACAGACTTTTTTTGTAACTAGATAAGTTACTAGTTCTGTGGCGCAAAATTCAAAATTACTTATAAAATACGAAAATATTGAAAACAAAATTGTAAATACTCTAAAAATATTCTGTCTTCGATATTTAATAAATAGAACAAAACATCTTCTCACAGAAAATCCGAGTTTTCCCTCTTCAATGCGTTAGGTAAAAGGGCGGCCAAATACTTAGAAGAGCTACAAAGAGCTGCGTTTAGAATTCAATATAGGAAATATTATTCTATCAAGTTAGTCACTAGGTTGTCAAAAAAGTCCGTTCTCTCAGTGAATAGGGTATAGGTGCTAAACGTGCTGAAGTAGGGTAGACTGAGGCAAAAAAAGTTTCAATAATTAATATCTCTTCGAATTTTCAATGTACTATTATTTCAACGATTGGTAGAAATCGAAGTTGATTTATATTTAAGGAAACGTTTCAGTTAAAACTAGTCTAATTAATAGAAACATCATTTAATATCAGATGACACACTTGTTATTGCTAGCAAGTAAAATAATTGTATGAAAATAAAAACTTTATATAAATATACAGGATGTCTCAGCTAAGTGTTCCACCTTAACTATCTCGTTTGTTTCGTTTGTGAATTGAAGAGGAAAAGTATCTAAAGAAATTAGATTACAATGTCTATACTTCAATTGACCGATACGATTTTCTTTCTATCTATTTTGGAAATGCCAGAACGTCCTCTAAGGTCTCGAAAATTACTCAATATTAGGAAACCAATTACCTACAATGAATACTGCGAATGAATTTGATATGAAAATAATATTTTTCTTTTCAAAACTTCTCATTTGCTGCTCATAAATAAATTAGAACTTCTCTGGGATCAATAACCTATTCATTGATAAAAAAAGTCTACGTCAGAATTATTTACGTTACTTGCAATGTGAATATCATGTTTACAAGATTTTATTATAAAACAATTGCAAGACCAATAGTATTTATAGAATATACATTCAAGTAAACAACTTTAGAAATTCGATCTATTGTAAAAACAATTATTCTTATGTTATTAACAACAAAAGTTGTTTACTCGATTGTACTGTTCATGGAGACTAGACAAGCAGCACGAACTCCATGTATGCAAATTCTTTCTAAAAATAAGAGGGTGCTAGTGTTCCGGTTGCACCATTGATTTCAACTAACTAGATGCCGAAATGTCAAATTTTTATTTTTTTATTTAAATACAAGTACTAAGGTTACATTGCTCACTTTACATATCAATATGCTACTATATTCAGAGCAGTATAAAAGGAACACGAGCGACATCAGTGGTGATTTTTTTTGAACAGATTTTTTCAATTTATCCCATTTGAGTTCGTGCTCCTTGTCTAGTTTCCATGGTACTGTTTATAAATACTACTGGCCCTGCAATTGTTTTTAAATAAAATCTTGTAAACATAAAATTCACATTGCAAGTATCGTAAACAATTTCGACTTACGCTTTTGGAATGAGGATGTTTAATTCACTAATTTCAGATGAATTAGAATTTTTTGTGTGCATCATTGAGTCAATCAATGAGTAATGTGGGCATCAGATGGGGTTGATTTGTTACGGAAGCTGGAGCAAATTAATTATCTGGAATTCTATTAGGATTATAGTGATATATCCATGGTTATAAGGTGTACCAATTGACCCAAGCAAAATTGTTACAATTGACCCAACACGCTTGTCGCGCATTCATTAAAATTTTAAAATATTTGCAAGATATTATTAAATAGAAAGCAAGAAATATCAATAATAAAGGAGATATTTGGAAACTGAAATTAACTTTATATAAAATAAGTCATGATTATGATTTCTTCAAAAAATTAAAGAAGAAAACGAAAAATAATTTTTGGTATCGAAAAACAGAAACAATAATAATTGCGAGTAATTTAACAATTGTTAGTAAACAAATTTTTTGGCAATCAAAGACAACATAAAAAGTTATATAAATATATACAGGGTGTTTTTTTCTAAGTGTTACTACCTCAAATATCTCGTTTGTTTGTGAATTGAAAAGCAAAAGTATCTAAAGAAATTAGTTCTAACTATTTTGGAAATGCTAAAACGTCATATAAAGTCTCGAAAATTACTCAATATTAACAGACTAATTGCCTACAATGAATACTGTGAATGAATTTCATATAAAATAATGCTTTTTCTTTTAAAAATATCTCATTTGTTGCTGAAAAAAAATTAGAACTTCTCTAGGATCATTCATTGATAAAAAAAGCCGACGTCAGAATTGTTTACTGTGATTGCAATGCGAATGTCATTATTACAATTGTTTACAACATTTAATTCAAAAACAATTGCAAGGCCAATAGAATTTATAAGTAGTATATTCAAGAAAACAACTTTAGAATTTCTATCTGTTGTTAATAACATAAAAATAATTATTCTTACTACAGATAGAATTATTTACTCGATTGTAGGTACTATTTATAAATACTATTGGCCTTGCATTTGCTTTTGAATAAAATATTGTAAACAGTTGTAATAATAACATTGGCATTTCCAAAATAGCTAGAACGAAAATCGCGTCGGTCAATTGAAATATAGACATTGTAGTCTAATTTCTTTAGATACTTTTCTATTTCAATTTTTCAATTCACAAACAAACGAGATATTTGTGGTGTAACACTTAGAAAAAAACACCCTGCATATATAACTTTTTTCATTTTTTCGTTGTTTTATAGCGAATGTTTCAATTGCCCCAAATTTCATTTGACTCCAGTCCCCCATACAATTAACAAAGACAAAATCGAAAATAGGCCATTATAAAATAATGAAAAAGCCGGAAATAATTCGAAAACAAAACAGTTTATATATATCGGAACAACAATTCTCAATTAAGTTCGTTTATCTTAAGAACACCGGTTTTGCATGTAGCCCCCTTGCGGCCGCAATTTGCAACACAACATAAACATTTTATTGTACGTTTTTAAACAACTTTATTTGAGAGAAAAACATTCAAATTCCAATAATTATTGAATGATTTTGTATTTGAGCGTTGGATAAACACTGAGCCTCTTCAATTCCAATTCAGTTTGAAGTATCAGAATTTCGTTATGATTCTTTTGGATTTGATTCGCTAAATTTGCGCGTTTTATCAACATCACCATTCTGGTTTGGATAATTTCCTTCTCTTTCCCTAATAATTGTTGATCTTTTTGCAAATTAAATTCACACACATCAATATTGATTTCAGCAATTTGTTTATCTAATTTGATATTTTTCTCTTTTAAAATTCGAATTTGTTTTTGTAAATAATTCAAATTATCGATCTGTTGTTTGATCACATTATCAAATGATGCTTTAATCAATTTCATCTCATTCTCAATTGTTATCAAAGCGTCGCGTTTATTCTCCAAATAATCTTGTATTGCTCTTGTGTAATTTATCGATTTAATATCTTTGATCTTCTCGCAAAAATCTTCAATTGTCATTTTCATGTATTGATGTTGCCATTCGGCTAATAGAATCTTTCTATCAAACTTCATACCCAATTTTAATTGTTTCAATTTTTTATCACCAAATATCATGATAATTTCATTGATATTTTCAATGTCTTTACGACGAAGCAAAATTGCATCATTGAAATCGTTTAGATTACCAGTTAATTGTAATTCAACCAAACCTTGCGGTATTATTAATTGGATTTGAGTATTTAATTTCTTCTTCACATAATCTTCATTTGATTCGATTAAATTATTCTGTAATCTCTCCAATAGTTCTTTGTTGGTAATTAATTCTTTTTGTAATTGATTGATGGTGGCTTGTGTTTCGGTGAAGTTCAATTGTGCCGCTTTCCACTGGAAAAGAATCATTGCCTTATTTATCTGGGTTGTAAAGAGATTCGGCGAATCTAGCTTACATTTAATTCGTATTCGATCCGTGCCCGTCGATGTCGACATACCAAATTGAAAATATTCTCATCAAATCCCGGCAATGTTCCAACAAATAAATCCAAATTATCCAACGAATTCAGGAATTCAATACATTCTTGATTGAATGTTGGCAGTATTTCGTGTGTTATAACACTTTTGGCTAATTGATTCAAAAGTGTGGTTGAATTGAAATTCCTCAACCCAATTTTACTACGTTTTCTGGAAATTTTACAGAATTACTACAGGAATGTTTAATTAATCAATTGCTAAACTTATAAATTCGAATAGCTTGCTCATGGATCACCGTTGAAAATTCTTGTGTATCTTTCTTGAAGGCGTCCTGTAATGATTTCTCACGACTCTGTAACTCTTTAATTGTACGTTTACAATCATTTTCTAGATGCTTTTGTGCATCATCTAGAATTTCTTCTATTTGTTTCATTGTAATTTCCAAATTCTCGATTTGTTTGATTAATTCACCTTCAATTGAATCTTTATAATTTGTTAATTGTTTAAAATTATATTTTAAACAATTAAATTTGAGATTCTCTTGGATTTGAATCGATTCAATTTTCAATTGTAATAGAAACAAATGCCTTAATTTATCATTAAATCTGTTAACGTTCTCCTCGATATTGTGTTGGATTCTGGCAAATTCAGTCTTCAACATTTCCCGATAACGTTGACGTTCCTCATTCAAAAGTCGCCGTTTCTCTTCGTATTCTTGTAACATCTTGTAATCTTCCTCTTTATATTCGTTGAGTTTTTTACCAACCTGAAATAACAATCGAATTATTGAGATTGAAATGAAATTTTCAGATATCTACAAGTAGATCGGGTAGTGATATATCTTTCTTCAATTCATCCTCCCATCGTGTCTCCAAAACACTTTTCATTGTTATTTGTATAGCATCAACATAGAATTTATCATTTAATTGATTCGTTTCAGTTTCATTAATCTTCTCATCTACATCATCTACTTTATCAAATGATACAAATGGTTTTGATACAATCTCATCATCTATTACTGTTTTGATTGTTTCAGGTAATTCGTATTGTGTTAATATTGGATCAATGAAATCGATATTAATTTGATTTGTTTGGAAATAATTGATTTCAGAGATGATCTGTCTTAAACGTTGATTTTGTTCTTTAATAGTGTCGATTTTTTTCATTTTCATTTGCATAAATTCATCAAATTCTCTATTAAAGTATTGCTTCAATTCGATACAATACATTTTTGATAATTGTTCGCTTTGATAGATTTGATAATAATTTTGTAAATTGAATTGATTTTCATGAGATGCTGAAAGATTAACGTACTGTTGGATTTCACTACCATAAAAAGCGATGCCATCTTCAGCAGTTTCAGACTTGACATTAGCGCTGAAATCAGAAGAATTCTTACTAAATCGATGAAATTTTCGAGAGTTGTATTATCTATGAAAAACGCTCTATGAAAGGGCGGAAAACAAGCTTCTAAATATGGGAGAAGAAGTTTATTGATTAGTTTTTCAAGACTTAAACTGTCTTTGGTATCTCAGGGAATTTGAGAATCTTGCAACTTTTGAGGATTGTATTGGGCGGCTCTTTGTACCCCTGGGGAAAGAAAAATCTGTTCTAGCCTTTCATTAAGATATACACTATGAAAAATTTCGCAATGACAGGTCGGAAAACAAGCCTAAAAATATGGGTGAACATTTAGAAAGTTGATACATATTCGTGAAAGTGGCAGTATTTAGTTTTTAAATAGTCTTTGGCATTTCGTTTAGGAATTGAGGGAGGTGGTCGCATTTTCATAGGAAATCTGCCAAAAATACTTCCGGCGAAATGTGAGTTATTTTGCAAATCTTTTCCTTCATCAGTTGCAGACTTGCGATTAGCGCTGAAATCAGAAGAATTCTTACTAAATCGATGAAATTCTCAAGGGTAAGGTAGACTCTATGAAGGACTCCTATATGGAAGGCCGGAAAACAATCTTGGAAACATGGATAAGTGGCCAGAAGTAAACTGATTAATTTTTCAATACTTAAACAGTCTTTGGTATCTCCAGGAGAACTGGGCAATCTTTCACTGGAAATCTTGCTCTTCAGCAGTACTAATTCGTTGCAATTCTTGAGGATTGTAAGGCCGATGAAAGGCCGAAAAACAAGCTTGGGAATATGGGAAAAAGTTTGGAAAGTTGATACACATTCGGGAAAATGGCAAAAGTATTTGGCATTTGTTTTAGGAATTGAACGAGGTGGTCGTATTTTCGTAGGAAATCTGCCAAAAAATACATCTAGCGAACGAAATGTGAGTTCTTTTGCAAATCCTTTCCTTCAGCAGTTGCGACTTGAGATTAGCACTGAAATCAAAAGAATTCTTACTAATTCTGTGGAACTCTCGAGGGCTGTATTGGGCGGCTCTTTCCACCCCTGGGGAAAGACAAATCTCTTCGCACCCCTTATTAAGATACACTCTGTCAAAAAAAATAAGCTTGGAAAAGCCAAAAAAACAAACTTGGAAAACGGCCAAAAGCTTAGTAATTCGTTTTTGGAATCTCCTTGAGGAATTGGTTTCAGCGGAAAACTGTCGATTTTCTGTCGAAGCAAATATTTTGAGTTGAAATTTGCAAAAATACTCGATTTGGAATGCAAATCGAGCGATAATTACCATCGTTGGAAAGATTCAGTATTCAAATCGAATTCAAGCTTTTTAATATCTTGTAACCATTTCAAACTTTCTAATTTTAATAAATCAGCACGTGAAATACCGAAATTCTCAACTGCACAACTATTAAAAATACCAAAAATTTTCCGTAACGGTACCTCCATTGTATCCAAACAATTCGTAATTAACCAATCAGATATTTGATTATTTCTTTGAATTTTCTTATTCAAATAAATCTCTTGTTTTTGTTGTTCGATTCTAGCATCATTCTCTTTTTTTGCTAATAGTTGTTTATCTAGAAAAAATTCTTCTATATCTAATCTTTCATTATCCGGACATTGTAAATTTATATCAAACAATTGAGTTAATTCTCTCTGGATTTGTTTGAATTCATAAAGAATTAAATTGCGTTGAATTTGGTAAAGTTCACGTTCAATTTTTAAACGTTGCATTTCCTCAATTTCTATCCAACATTTGCCACAAAAATCGATATCACTGTAAAAATTAATCGGTTGGAAATCATCACAAAATTTACTGGGCACCTGTTCATTGTCAGTCGTATTAATTAATTCAGTACAAATTAAATTATTATCGAAACCCAATGATAATAGATAACGATTATACGGATCTACTACAACTTTTCTAACACCACCATTATTGCGATGATGTGGTAGACACAATCCTAGATTTCTAATAAAATTGTGATCTCTAACGATTACAAATCCATCGAGTGACCAAGTTAGAGCAATTTTTGATGTTAATTCTAAACAAATTCCATTCAATTGGTGGCCTGTTGCTATTTTATACTTAACAGTGCAGAAATTTGACTGCAAATCAAATTCTAATCAATCAATCAATAAATCAACGAAAATCTTACGTTATTTTTGATTTGAATCGCATGAATAGTTCTAGTATTAAACGGGACACAATAAAAGATTCGTTCGTTATTTACTGTAAATGTAGTACGGATTTTCGAATAGTAAATTTCAGGATTTTCAAAAGTATATTCCTGAATTTTTAATCTCTTCGTTTTGGTTAGACTATAACGAATTATTCTATTGCCAGCTGAATATCGTTCAGATATTGAAGGTATAGCAAAAATCTGATAACAATTCTTCGATACCATCATTGTAAAATCGGTGAATTTCTGTTGTCCATCGATCCATCCGATTATCCGGATTTTACCACCTGGACGACCCTGGAAGTATGGGCAAACGATTTAATTTTATTAAGAAAAGTTGGATACCACAACAACAGAAAATAATCACATTTTTGACTGTAAATTCGAGATTAACTAATGAAGATTTATTTAGATTTTACGTGGAAAATTTTGTAGAATTTGTAATGTTAATTTTTATCTGATTTTGATTTTAAGGCTTAGGAAAAATTAGGAAATGAGCTACTGTCAAAATTTCTCTTTAATACTATTAATTTTTTTCTCTATAATATAATTAATCAACGGTATAACCTTTCTCTTTTCAAATTCTTCACATCATTCGATTTATTTGTATCTTTATCTGCTCGTCATAATCAACTTGGGAAAAATTTAAGAGAAAATCGTCAAATTAACACAATAATTAAACGAAATAAAAACGAAACAAAAAACTGTAACGGAAATGTAAATTGGTCAACGATTCACATTATTAATTTCTAACCCGGCCAAAAAAAATTGTCGGCCGCAAAGATATTCTGTTCTATATTATCCCTGCAAGTCGGGAGTTCACGCCACTGGCACCTTTTTTTTGCAGAAGCTTTTTGAACATTAAATAAATCTTACGAAACACTTTATTTTGATTGGCTAAAGGCCGGAAGCTATAATTTATTTAGCAAATCGATAAAATTCAAACTCAAAAAAATTGGAAAGGATTTCTTTAGATATCTAGAAACTCTAACACGTACGCCTCAAAACTCTTACTTTCTTTGGTGGTACGCAAAAAATTGTTTTGTAAGACCGTATCGATTCTATTAGAGACGAAATTTGAATAGCCAAAGGGTTAATTTGAAGGCAAAAGATACTTGGGAGTGCCAAACTTTAAGAGGATAAAGATCGACATGCAGATAAGACCAAACGTATTTACCTTCAGTATGAAAAATTGTCCATAATTTAAGCTGGCAGCCACGAAAACCTTCCCATATTGATGGAAGTGTACGGAATTGATCGGTTTTTTCGTTAAATAAAATCTTAATAATTTATTCAATTTGTTTGGATTATACGTTGATATTAAATCAATATGTCCCGTTTCATAACCAATCACAGAATATGGAAATTTCGGATTTTCACTTACAGTTAATACTTTCTCTTTCAATATTAATTCAGATACCTATCAAAGAAACAATTTTATTATTACTTTTGATTAATCATATTTGTTGTTATTTTCATTTATTAAATTTATTACTTTTTCACCTGTAGTTATCTCGAATACATTTAATTTATTATTATCAGATAAAGCTATCATAAATTCACCAATCGGATTTATTAAGCAAATATCATTAAATAATAAATTATAAGTTTTAATCAATTTAAAATCATTTTGTGGTTGTAGAATTTGTAAAATTTGATTATTTTCAGTAGTACCAAGCAATAAATTATTGGTACCTAGCAATTGTTTTAATGGTAGCAATGGTATTACAGTCCAATCAATCGACCAATTACCAGATTTTTTATAATGCTGCAACACAATGTTTTTTATAAAAGAAAAATAATGAAAATCCCGAATTATACCCTAATTTCATTATTAGGTCCTAATATAGTCAATCCACTTTTAAACCAACAAAAACTAGTTTTGCCTTCGCCTGGCGTTGTAAAATCGATAACTCTCTTCAAATCGTACGTATTAGTCAACTATAAAACGCATGATTATACTTAAAGAAGAGATGATGGGTGGATTTTACCACATAGACATTGCCTTTACTATCAAGAGCAAATAAAATGCCTTCTGAACTCCACAAGACATCAACAATTCCATTAGAATCTTGTACAGGCGATGTAACGCTATGATGGCGCAAAATTGGTTCCTTACCGCAAGCCAAACACTCCCAAATTTGTATTTCTTTCGAATTATTACCAAATTGTGCTGTCAATACAGTGGAGCCTATACTACATCTAAAAAATGATAACTAACATAATCAGGGGCACAATGGGATGCTCAATTATACCTGAGCGTTTGATTTTCGATATAACTTCCAATATTGTGTGTACGAATTTTCGTTGAAGTCCTCCAATTCCATACAGTCAAACTGAAATCGGCCAACACTATAAATAGAGATCTATCCGAAAATACAATATCAACATAATTGGTTTTGTCATCGATTAATGTGCAAACTTCTTGAAAATCCGGATAATTTCGTATCAATATTCTTGGTTTCAGATTGTTTTCGCTGAATGCAAAAATTGTGTATAATCGATGGCCTGTATAACACGTAATCCCATCACCGGAATTTTTCGAATTTGCCGTATAAATCTGTTCGTTGTTCGTTGATAAATTGTAGAAGATTAAATGGCAACCAATGCCGAAACAGATCGTTTCTTTGCCAATAAAGGCAACCTTTGGGATTTCACTGAATTTTAACCAACTGGAAAAAAAATTGTCGATAAACAAAATATTTGGTGTTTCGATTTTGGTGGAATTTACGACGTCTTCGAATCTGCAGCCTTCATTGTTGTTTACTGTCAAACTGTTGCCAAGTAAAAATATCGATCCGTTTATTATTATTATTAATGTAGAGCTCGTCTCATGCAACTCTTGAAAATTGGATAATGCAAAAAAACGACACAACAGCGAACAGGGAGGAAGTTTTAGTAGTTAATTTCATGCTATAAGGTCAGCAAAAACAATCGAATTTATAAAAGCTGCAAGAATACAGTACACTAATGCTCATGACCTTTTTTTTGGGTAAAAAGGTGAAGTTACTAGGCATCTCCTGGGTATGGTTTTGCTTGATCGGGGATGTGTTGGACATTTGTGATCACCATAAGCATCAATGCTCCTGCTCGCAGGAAGTCAGCACTTTTGACGTCAGAATAAGAAGAAAAACAGACCGACATTCTGAGCTGATAGGCTTTAGTAACAAAATAAAAGAACAAAGCGTGGAGAAGTACCTTTTATTCAACAATCACATTGCCTACAACCTTCAAACTAATATTCGTGTTGTATTTAATTAAAATTAATTAAAAATCTACATTTTTAATGGAACTATAGACGGTTTCCTGATTATTTGGGGCAAATGTTTAAATAACAAAAAGATCCATTTGGTTTCACTCTATAACATTTAATTATCAAGAATAATTAACACGAGGAAGGACAACGATTTTTCCTTAATTAAATTCAACTCTCTTCTGTTGTTAATCGTTCTTTAGAAACCGTAAATTTAAAACCATAAGGTATTGGCGATGCACGTCCGTTAATTTTATTCGAATCCGATTTACTTTCAGATTTCGATTTCGATTTGGGTTCCGATTCCAATTCCGATTTGGATCCGGATTTTGATTCACTTAGACTTTTTACAGACGGCTTAACGTTACTACCGAAATTGACATAAGCTTTAATTTCAGCTTTAAGACTCTCTTTAAACGATAATTTATGCTTGATACTGATCTTTGTTGTATGAATCAACATTTCTAAGATGACTGAAAAGATTGAACAAATTAATCCGCCTACAGTGACAAAGAAAACACCTTGGACATGCTCTAGATTTAGTGGTGTCGCTTCGGATCCCGCTTCTTCAGTCTGTAAACAGTTTTATTTAGATTTTAGTAAAGTGGATTTACAGGGGGATTTACAGGACATTGTCCACCGCCTCGTTTTTCAGCCCACCATTTCCGTTTCAATTCATCGATAACACCACTGGCTTGCAATTTCAATATAGCCGTACTTAAACGTTTTCGATATGTAGAATCTGTAATAAGTTATGTTAAATTTGTATTTTTATCGAATTTTATTCTAATACTCTTCCTCATTGCTATTCCATAGCCTTTATCGTCCAACAGATCGCCGTATTGTTGTAAATCACAATGTCGTTGTACTTCGTATTCGATTGATGTTGACTCCATAAAGAATGCATACGTTGCCTTCTCAGCCAATTCAACACCGTCACGATTCTCCTTCACCATATCCTCGGGATGTTCCTCCATATGTTGGGAAACTTTTTTATAGAGCTCATTATCGGAATCTTTGAAGAAACTCGCTGTGGCACCACCCGCTTTAGCGCCATATCGAATATTATTCACTTCCGCATTTTCAACCAGACTCTTTATATCTTCAAACAGGAATGTCGGATCTTCAGTGGCTAGAGAAGCTGCCAAATTTGCCGTGTACGAGGACACCATGATCAGTACGAAAAACCACCACATTCCGGCTATCATTCGTGTCGACATTGCACTGGAAGAAAGTTTATTCTTCGTTCTGTTGGAATCGTGCAAAATTCTTGACTTACATCGGTGCAATTTCAGTACCTTGTTGCATCAAACTGCCGATTGTAAACCATCCAGAATTCAAGAAACTAAATTGATTAACCAAATACTCCGGCTCCTCAATACACGGATATGGATTTTGCCATTCATCGGGACATATTCTACCGACAATAAATAACAATAGACTAACAGCAAGATACGCTACACACAACATTATCCAAACATCTAAAGCTAACGGAGCCGCAAATGAGAAGAAACTGGGTGAAGCTTTGCCGGGTTTGCGTGCCAAAATACTAATACCAAGATTCATAAACGGTGATGTAAAATCAACAGCTTCTTCTCTAGCCGATGTTATTGTTAGATCGGTAATTGCTAAATCAGCTCTCTAAAAAAGTCACAATTTAGTGTATCAATTTAGCTAAAATAATCATAAATACATAATCCATTAAATCACCAATCATTCCCGACCACTTCCCGGTCTTCGGATCTTTATTGCCGTTTTTCTTATCATGCCGTATAATCAACGTATAATTGAACCCCTCCAATTTCGACAGTTCTTCAAACAAATCGATACCGAACCCTTCAAATCGCTCATTACCGTATAGCGGAGTTTCGGTTTCTTTTAACATGCCATAAGGATCGGTCTGTAAGCGGAATTAATTGCAAAAAATAACTGACTTAAATCAGATTATTACTTACCAAAGTGGTGATAACAATAAACGTCCGATTACGTAGACTTTCCGGATCATCTTCAACGACTTCCGGTTGTGGCGGGAACAATTTAACGCCATTCTTCGTATCCCACGTGCCCATACTGGCAACACCTGTGTCTTTCAATTCGATCAAATCGAGCTCGAAGGAGCTGCGATGGCCTTCAATATCGAATGCGGTAACGCCCGTTAGGCCAGCATAATCGCTCGATTTCATCAAATTAATCAAACTCGTACCAAATATTAAACTATTCGGTTTATTGCAAACGATCTCATCCAAGAGTGAATTGGGGAATTTCGGGATGCCTTTGAGCGCCTTCGCGAACATCTCCAAAGCGTCTAGCAGGAACGCCGTATCGGATCGTAGATTCTCATCGATGCCATTATCGATGAGTTGTTGCTGATTAACGATACGAATCTGGAGGACAGGTTTGAGTAGATTTTAAATAAATATTGCTACGTATTTACCCCAGTTATATTCGTTTCACTATATTGGATCGGTGCCAAGTCAATTGTAGCAAAGTCCAGATTTGTTATCAAGTAATTATAATGGTGCGTCATTAGGCCGACTTGTTGTGCCTGCAATACCACATCTTCTAAATTCTCCAATTTACAATCAATTACGAAATTCCTTTGGCCTGAAATACGAGCTTCACGCAACTGTTTACGATAATTCCCATCATCATTCTCGTCCAATTGTTTGATGGTTACACCAAATTGCTGTTTGCCTAAACGTATCAAATCGGCCATACGTAACAGGCTATCGTTGTCCTCATAGAAGATCGTAAACGTTTTCCAACCGAGAACTTGGATTATCTCGTAATAAGCGCGCGATAATACCGGACCGTACGGATGGAAATTGATAACGGTATGGTCGTTTAATAGTGGCTGATAATTGTGTTGTACGATAATGTGGGGGATTTCTTTATTATCGCACAACGATTGAATACTGTTGATATTGTCGAGATGTTTCGGCCCGAAAATACCAACAACTTTCTCTGATAACAGATCACAAGTTGCCGTTAAAGCTTCGTACGGATCGTGGTGGATTGTTTTGATGATTGCTGTTAGCAGGATATCCGGTTCGGCCTCGCGCGAATTAATTTGTTCGATTGCATTCAAGACGATATCACCATCGTTGATTTCTTCATCGAATAGCACGCCTACGGTATATTATTTTGGATACAAAATCAGGGTTTTTTCAACACGCTTACCTATGGAATATTCTTCAGGTTGATTAGCGATTGTTTTGATTAGTTGCAATAATATTAAGAATTGTACAAACATTGCCTTTATTTCATAATTGAGAGAATAGAACTGAATTCTATTTTCAAATCTGTTGGCACTCGTCTATTTTATTTCTGTGGAATAATTACATAAAATTGGCGACGATAATGATTAAAAACTCGAGCTAGTTTATAATTAGTTTGTTTTATTTAAGTGTTTCAGGTGCAACAATTTTCAAAAATTATTAGTACGAGTTAATTGTTCCTGTGAAATGCCACTGATGAAGCCGTACGGTACCGTTTGTAGATTAATTGAACCGCTACTCTGTCGTGATTTCGATTTCGATTTCGATTTCGGTTGACTGGATTCATTGCTGCGATTCTCCGGTGTTTCATGGACGTAAATCACCGGCTTCACCATACCAGTGAATTTGAAATAGAATTTCAATTCGTCAACAATCAATTTCGTGAGTGGTATTTTGGTTTTTATCGAACGTTTCAGCATATGTAGAGCCATTTCGATGAACATAAACACTAATGATAGACAAGCACCACCAATTGTCACCCAAAATACACCGCCGACATTTTTTAGATTTAACGCCTCCGAACTGTTATCTTCAGATTCCTGAAAGTGTATGTTTTTGTTTGTTGTTGAATTTGATTAATAATTAATTTGGAATTATTACGGGACATTGACCACCGCCGCGTTTCTCCTGCCACCATTTCCTCTTCAAATCGGTGATCTTCCCGGCTTCTTGCAGTCGTAGAATTGCTGTGCTTAGTACATTGCGATATGTTGAATCTAAAAATATGTTTATTAAAGTTTAATTCAATCATTTAGAAGAAAAAAACCACTTTTTTTCATCGCTATTCCGTATCCTTTTTCATCCAACGCAGTGCCTACTTGTTGTAAACTACAACGTCTTTCCGTTTCATATTCAATTGATGTTGATTCCATAAAGAAAGCATAATTCTCTTCTTCAGCACGAATAACGCCTTCCGTATTTCCTGATACTAACACATCATCAGCATTCTTTGCCATATATTCGCCGATTGCTTTGAAAACTGGATTTGCCTTCTCTGTCTCTCTAGCGGCTTGCTGGAATATAAAAAACTCAATTGCAACACAATGCGAGAGTAAAGGAAATAGGGTGAAGATGCAGCTCTCTGTGTCTTCATTTTTTCAATTCGTCACCAGACAGATTTTGAAAGGAGCAAGAATAGCGGGCATTTACCAAGAAAAAGCTGGCGGTGGCTCCTCCTGCTTTCGCGCCGTACTTGATGCCCTTATCCTCAGCCACAGCAACCAGTTCGTTAACATCATCGAAAAGAATCTCAGGATTATCAGTCGTCAGGAATGAGGCTAAATTGGCCGTATAAGAGGAGACCATAATCAACGTAAAAAACCACCACATACCGGTAACCATTCGTGTTGACATTGCACTAAAATTTGAGAAGAATAATTGAGGAAAAAAATCGATTTTGAATTGGTTTTTACATAGGAGCAATTTCCGAGCCTTGTTGCATCAAACTACCGGTCGTAAGCCAGAAACAATTCCTTAAACTCAACTGATTCACAAGATATTCGGGCTCTTCAATACACGGATATGGATTTTGCCACTCGGCCGGACAAATCCGCCCTAATATAAACATAACAATCGAAACACCAAAAAAGGTAAAGGCCAACATTTTCCATACGTCCAAAGCTAAGGGATCCGCAAATGAGAAGAAACTGGGATCGGCTTTTTGTGGCTTTTTGAAAACAATACTTATCCCCAGTGTCATGAATGGTGTTGTGAAATCAACCGCTGATTCACGTTGGGAATTAATCGTTAAATCACCGATTGCCAAATGAGCACTCTACAATCATTTTTGTTATTATTTTAATGATTACGAAATAATATCAAACTAACGCTATCGATAATTTCACCAATCATCCCATCCCATTCACCGGTAACATTATTTAAATTCCCATTTTTACCATCCGTACGTATCGAGAACGTATAATTGAAGCCTTCCATTTGTGATAATTCATCGATCAGATCGACAGCGAAGCCTTCATAACGATCATTACCGTAGAGAGTGACCGATGAATCGACGCGCATAATGTAGGGTTCCGTCTAGAAAATTCCCCAACAATTAGAAAAACTATCAACACAAAAGTGGAATAATACCAAACATCCAGTTATGATAAAAGTGCGATTAACTAGACTGCCTTCTTTTGGTGGCGGTGGTGGTGGATAAACTCGACTAATATTCAAGCCTTCGGATGTGGTCCAATTACCAATCCGTGTAATTCCGCCTTCTTTCAATTCGATCAATTCCAAACCGAAATCGGAGCGGAAACCTTTATTATCGAACTGTAAATTGCCGGTGAAGCCCGGATATTTTATCTGGAAATTTCCAGGAATTATTACACAACAAAAAATCAGTAAATTTTCGAGACTAACCCCTTTGACAAGATTTATTAGAGTTGTACCAAACGGCCATGTATCTGTTGAGTTACAAATCAACGCAGGCGGCTGGAAGTTTACCGGTAACTCTTTGAGAGCCTGCCCGAACATCATAAAAGCATCCGCAACTAACGCCATATCTAACGTAATCTTCCATGCTGCAATATCTGCGATACTTCTACTCAAATTGAATATTTCACTAGCTAGATTGACAATTGCGGGAGTTTCGGGATCAATAAAACGCATCTGCAAGAAGAAAGCGATATTTTTGAGAATTGATGAGAATTATCATATTTACACCGGTAATGTTCGTTTCGCTGTATTGGAATGGTTCTAGATCGAGTGTATGAAAGTCTAAATTTGTTATTATATAGGATTCTTTATGGGTCATTAGGCCGATTTGTTGGGCCTGCCTTAAGACCTCTTCTAGGATATCGATGGAGCAATCTAGCACGAAATGTTTGGCACCTGAGCGCCACAACTCCTTCAACACCGGCCTAAAATTAACAGAAGCATTAGTTTGGAGGATGTCAACATTACAACCTGTAAGTACCTGTAATTGCCCTGTTTGCTCTTGTCCAATTGCCGCACAATAATCTTACTCATTTTATTATCGTACAATTTCAATAATTCACCGACTCGCCTCAAACTCTCATTATTCTCGTAAAGTATAACGAAACTCTCAAAATCCCATGCCGTTATAATATCCATATAAACACGTGTTAACACATCTTGATATGGATATAAATTGATGATCGGTGTGACCGGTTGATCGTCCCAACGCACCTCTAAATGCGGTACATCTTTATTATCGCACACCGATTGGACAACATTCGAATTATCTTCCGATGATGGTCCTAGAATTGCTATAACACCGTTCTCGATTAATGTACATGCACCTGAGACGGCATTGAATGGATTGTCGATCTGTACGTTAACTTGTATCGCCTCTAATTCGTATGGTGTTTCGATCAGTTCTTGATTGATTAATTTTATGGCAGCATACAAGGCTCTCTCTTTAAATTCATTTATATTACGATCGACATCATGTGTGGTTTCTTCGAAAATAGCACCTAAAACGTTCTAATTATTTAGTTTATAAAAATAACAACGATAAAATTAGATGGATATGTGTGTGTGCGTGAGGAGAATTTCAAGAATTTATCCAGTACTTACCGATTTTTAGAATTTGCTTCGTATTAACATCACCAAAAATAATAGCAATTATTAGAATTGTGAAATAAAACATATTTAATTAAACAATTCTGATTATTATCATTATAAACGGATCTTGATCAAATAGCGGGTGTTGGAGTTATAAGTATTGACAGCAAGTAAACCGTTCCAAATGCCAAGAGTCTGTGTGTAAACTGTGTTGTTCTATTTTCAGTCACTATTCTAATTTTTTTTTCAGTCAACGTTTCGGACATTTTCAGATATTGAAATTAATCGGATTGAACACAAACTTTTACTGTTGATTTTTATTTGAATAAATCTGGAAATTTTCCAATTTGTCTGTAATTTAACAAAAGCGTAAAATTTTTCAAAAATAGCTCCGTGTTTATAAGTTAAACATGGTGCGGAAATGTAGCGCTGTCGTTGATTAACCGACAAATGAGTGTTGGCAAAAGGGCTCAACAGACTCGCACAGGCAAGAAAAGAACAAGAGACGGAAAGTTATCAAAATGTGGAAGGCAGAAAGAAATCGTAGAAGAGCAGCTTCGACTTCAAGAATTTAATTTGGTGGAACAGGTGGAAAGCATTAACAATTGTCGTGTGAAAAACGGTTAAGCGGGCGCTTAAGGAGGAAAGAAAGCTTCAGTATTGCTCCCTTATGCATGCTTGAGGTCGTCTCTTGTGTTTTTCTCTGGAAAGTCAGGGTTTAAATTGCAACTACCCAAATGGCGAAATACGGATCCCAAAATGACCCTCTTTTCTGAGAATCGTCTTGGCACTTTTCTACATCTGTGTTTGTTAAATTTTTCAGATGCCAGTTTGCTCATTTCCGGTTGAGTATTTTCTCCGTTGCGTTGGCTCCAACTTTAACGAATTTACCAGGAAATAAAATAAACTAAAATTTCTATTATAAATCATGAAATTTGCACATTCGGTTTGATCCTTTGAGATCCTGTAAATAAGATAGATTTGTTGTTTTTATTACATTACTAGCGAATACCCGCCCGCTTCGCTGGTCGTACAACACAGTCAGTCAGTCAGACAGTTTTTATATAATAATAATAATTTTATATGGGTCATTCCACCAAATGAAATCATTTTTACGGGGTGACCCCCGCCGATTTTTTTCAAATTTTGTGGAGGTGTTCTCTACTTTGAAAAAAAAAAGATTCCCTGAAAGTTTGAACTCGAGATTTCACATTCTATTCAATTGTAAGAAAACAAAAAATGTGCACATCGCGAAAATGACAACAATATTTTATGGGAAAAACTCTCAGCTTTCAGAAAAAAACGGTCAAATTTTATGTACCACGCGCAGCACTGTGAGAAAAATCGCTTTTTTCACTTTGATTGCATTTTAAAGGGGTTTCCGTTGCGTGTATGAAAAAATAGAATATTCCCATTAAAAAGCTGAGAATTTTTCCTACAAAAATCTACATTTTATCAATTTTCAAAAAAAAAAAGTTTTTACCTCAAAAAAATTGATGAAAAAGTTGAAAATTTTTTTTCTTCAAAATTTCAAAAATTCGTAACTACAAAACGGCCACATATTAAGAGCTCAAACTTTCAAGGAATAATTTTTTTTAAGTAGAGCATACCTTCACAAAATTTGAAAAAAATCGACGGGGTCGCCCTGTAAAATGATTTTATTTGGTGAAATGACCCATATACTTTATTTTATTGTGATTTATCACGTTATTATAGTTCGTTTTTGTTTTAAAACAAAAGACAATCGATTAAAACCAACAAAATGAGCGTCTTTTGTTTTTATTGACTGTACAAAATATACACAAAACTAAATCGAAAAAAAAATGACAAAGGGAGAATAGAATCGAAAAACTAAACTATAACCATCTACGAAAAATTCTGCATCAAATGGTCTAGGTCCCATGTCGATACGATCAGTAATTTTTACGTCACGGAGCCTCAAAGAAACAGATTTTGCTTATATATGTATAGATTTATTGCACTTTCTGCAATTGCTTTGACGCTAAATTGAAGCTAAAATTTCGATAATCGACCGTTTACCGTTAATCGATAAAAAAATGAAAGTCTCTAACGTGCCAAAGATAAATTCGAGCTAATCTTGAGATACCGATGAAATATTTTTGTCCTGAGATCCAATACTTCATCAGGATTTTCATTAAACAATTCCCAATCAAAGACAATAATATCCGCTTAAATATTTCTAAATTATTATTTATTTGTACAATTTATAATGAAGCCGGATATTTATTTGAAAAATCCCCAAAAATATTCGATTCTGTTGATTAAATAAAGATGATAATAATAATAATAAAAAAACAAACAACAACTGAGTGTATAGTTAACATGAATCATTCAGTGAAAGTTTCATGAATCCATTAAAACAATTTAAATAAAACTATATTTATCTGGTTGGTATGCGATAATCGTATTTCCCCCGATGGTGTAATGGGACACCTACACATTATAACAACAACAACAACAACAACAACAACGTGTGTATTTACATAAATAATTAACGGACAGGTCAGGCATTCGATCAATTAAACGAGCTGCAGGCGAAAGAAAGTTCTCTGTATTTATCATTTTTGGAATAGTTTCAGTGCGTCACGCTTCAACTGTTTTCCAACCCTGTTTCGTAAGAGCATTCTAGAACCGATCCTGCTCATTATGCATTAAATGTCGTGATATAAACTGGGTGAAAGTGATATACCTACCAAAGATGGTTAACCCCGAATTCTATTGTTTGAAGTAATAGAAACGTTAAGCAAAAGCGACAATTATCTAATATTACAGTACATTTACCCTTATGAAATTAGTTATGAAGAGTTTCACTATTACGTGTTTTGATCGACGATTTTATCGTCAAAACGAATCCTGGATTCTTGTAGTTTATTTGGATTTGTACTTAAAAATTCGAAAGTCCAATTTTCTGAAAACAGAGAGAAACTAATTGTTCGGAGAGATTTCAAGATTTCACTGGATTTTCTATAATTTTCAACCGTAAAGAAAGATCGATATCTTTTAAATATTTTCCAGTATAAAATGATGAGAAAAAAAATCCAATTCAGATACATTCTCTTCTTCACCCAGAAAAGAAGGACAACGGCAACATAAAATTAATCCCAACATTGCTCCAGTACAATAAACACAATTACTGTCGCAAAAAGAATGCCATTGTCCCATCGATATCACTACAATCCATATCTCCATCAACAAATAACCATAAATTTACGGTGAAACTCACTAATTGCCGATAATCATGATTATAATGGCAATAATGGAAAATATCAACAATTACGATGATCAGACGAGAAAAGGGACAATTTGGAAATTGGAATCAGATGAAAGTTGGATCGGAATCAGGACCGGATAGAAATTCTAAAATTTAACTGTCGAATCAGATTATTATCATTATAATATAATTATAATATTAAAAAAAAAACATATTTATCTTGATCTACAACATGTCAATCAACAGTGTCGTTCCTTTATTTGAAAAGAACGATTTTTCTCGGATGCATAATTATTGGAGAAATCCACTAAAGACCTGACCAGACCTGGTAGGCTGGCAAGTCTGCTTTTATCTCAGATGCGGACGCGCACCCTAAAAACATCTACCAAAAACTGAGAAGAAAACTTTGAGAGCCAATTATCAAAATGATAATACAGGACCCAACAGGAATTTGGTACAAATAGATGATTGCGATAAGCAACAAGAATGTCTCAATTTAGTTCTCAAGAGAATTTCAGGGAGTGTGTGCAATTTTTCGACCTGTACATACATTCACATCTGCTCCTGCATTCCGACAATCTGCGAAATTCGTCCGCAATGTCAATCTGATGGACGACTATACCGTTTCGATATAACGGACACGGTTCTTAAATTAACACAAGACCTGTTGGAGCACTTTTAGGCACACAACCAACAAATGCAACACAATCGTAATTGACTTGTTTAGTTGGCATGTCTTATCGGCCAAAAGTTTTAAGATAATTTCGTCTTCCTCCACAAATGCGTGTCAAGAATTTTAAATATTGTTTGTCGTTTATAGACCAGTTTTAAGTATACAGCAACAGAAAGCTGTTGAAATTTCTTTCAATAAATCAACAATTATTTGCATTATTCTTCAATTTATTTTATTTTAACAATTGAAAGTTATATTGTTCTAACTGAATATGAAAATTGATAACTTTTATTTAGAGTCTTTTGTTCTTTCAATACGACCCACTTTTCTTTGATACTCCTCGGATCTCTCTAATCAAAAATTGAAATAATGAGAAAGTGAATTTAGCTCGTTATCAATAATTGTGCCACTTTTGGACAATATGAAATCCACCAAAGCTACTACAAATAATGCAGCAACAAAGTTGAAACGTTCTGTATATGGATAGACGACATTATTACGCCTGCTTGGTTCGTTGATTCGCCAACTATTTACTATTAACACAATACACCTGATAAGGCTACTTTTCCTGAAAATATATAATTTTCGTAATAACAATAATAACAATAATGAAGCTGTTATGGATAATGAATAATGGAAAAACTCTTGAGAAAGGAAGTAGCAACAATCGTGTTGTTGTTGATTAGAAAAAATCTATTATCCAATACAACACAGTTGTAAATAAAATAGAAAAAAAAACGACACAAAGTTTTACACACATTAAAATCGTACATATAAAGGTATCTAGGTTTATTTAATATTATAACAATTCTTATCACGCATCGCAGAATATCTCTGTGAATCTCGTCGATCGATTAAATCGAATTTCACTGGAGAAAACGGTGGTGCATCCGAGAAATAGACACAAATCAATCGAATCAAAGAATAAGAAAGAATCTCAACAGTCATCTTCGTACAATTAATATTTGGGGCTGTTATTATTAACACACTAGGAGGCTGTTTTTTTTTCCGTCGTCTTCTTATTTCGATTTTATAATTGAACTAATAATTTTGGTCAGTGTGCTGCCAAGTCGGTTACAGATTGCCTGTGAGCTACAATTTTTTTTCGTCTACAATGATGTTTTCATTATGGTTAGACGAGTCGTTCAGGTTCTGCTTGTTTGCTAAATTAAATTGAAATGCTAATCGTGTGCTATTTCTGTGTAGATTGCAGCACAAATCCAACGCCCACATTGTGAGTCTTGTTGGGCCCTTAGGGCACAGATTGTGTGTCAAAAATGTAACACTTTTTCCGCCGTCGTCGGCGTTGTTTGGCAGTTTTGCAGCAACGGGTGAATTTGGAGCAGCTCCTTAGGTGTAGATGGGCAGATAAGATCGAATGTTGACTAACGGCGATTCGATTAAAATTTTTTGCATTCTCGACTGGTTCAGAAAACCCAAAATTTTATGGGATTTCTTAGAAATACAACTATTGTTTTCATTCGACTTATATCAGACGCGGCTTAGATTTTTGTGGTGCTTTTGCTACCAAAAAAAAAGTCAATTAACGCCCGAATCGTTGAAGGATATTGTCGAGGTCTCGTTCTGCCCCGGTTTTCCTTTATTTACCGCAAATATTGTCAGTTAACGAATCAACTGGACAATCAATAAAAATTGTGTTGGTTGCGTGTGCAAATATTTATCGAAAAATTATTTAAATCGTGCATAAATAAATAAATTTAATTCGTAGTAAATTCAATTTAGAAATGATTAATGTTAGTAATTTATACATTGCATTATTGTTGAATTCATTTTGCACGATTCATGAATTTTAAATTGTTGCTATTAATAATTTTATTTGGAGCAAAAAATTCATATTTTTTGTTCTACAAAACAAACAAAGTCCAATAATTTGTTTTAATAAGTATTAATCCGAATATTGCCCGTGAAAGTTTTTATTTTCACTAATTGTTCCTAAAATTAAACAATATAAAATATGAAATTAGAGTAATGAGATGCAATCGGTGATTCGGAAGAATTTCCAAGATTCTTCAAAGTTCGGTTGAATTTGCTACAAAATCTTCCACGACACAAGCCATTATAAATCGCTTGTTTGTTTTTTCCTCTCATTTTTTTCACCACATATTTAATCCCACAACAGGATTCTTTAACGTTTTATGCATATGGATACATTGTATCTTGTCGTATCCGATGGTACCGCTACTGATAAATAATTCTTTTTATTTTGCTTGCCAACAAGTTACTGTTAATTGAACGCCAATATAGTTAAATCAATGATGGGAAACAAAAACAACAACTGAAGAAATTCTAAGTAATTTCGTTAAAAAACTTCCAAATCGATCGAATGTGGCTGATGGATTGCGCCTTAAGCGTGTCTTCAGCAATCATCGAAATTATGATAAAATGACATTCTTCAATTACAAAAAATATATGCGAACTACATATTGTTTGCAGGTGCATAAAAGTTTGTCTTTTGTCGAATCATAAATCTTGAACAATTTACACAATTTCGCAATTTCCTCAACCATTTGGTTGGCAATAGAAAGTTGGACATTGCAAAATTTTCGGCGTCTCTGTGCTATTCTAAACGCGTATTTTTATGGCCCATTTGGGCAAAAATTGAGGCTCGCAAGTGTCGATTTTTCCCATTAAAATTTTAACGATTTCCTTATCGTGTGATTGCTGATGAATTCATTGCATGTTCCCCATTATCATTGCGATCGTTACATCAGTTTGCGTTTGATTTGCGTGTGAAATATTAACAATATATCCGTTCAAAGTATGACAAAGTCCAGTTTCAGTCAGTTTCAGCTATCGGAGAATTCCTTTGTTTATCAATTGCGAATCCGCTACATTCTTTAATTAATTAAAAAGAAAACCGCAAAACAAGCAAACAAAATGTGTTTGCTTAAATTATACGTTTTTATATGCTCAAACAGATGTGAAAACAAGTAAATTATACAAGAAATCGCCTGTAAAGATCTCATCGGCTATCTAATCACGTCTGAGGTCCATTTATTATCACTCCATCGTTTTGCTGCAGGTAAACGTTTAAATCTCTACGAAAAATACGAATGGAAGGTGTGAAATGTATGGGCGCATACGGTACACCACCAAGGGTGTCTGGGAGAGAGTTTCCACTGACCCACTTGTCTGTTAAAGATCTATGCCATGATGTTCGTATAGAACACAACAGTTCCTTCGGCCAGTTAGTAGCCGATTGTCGTCGCGCGCGCCGGATACAATCACTATAAGCCGGGGCCCCGCGTGCTCCTACTCGCACTTTTATTATCATTAACACTATCATCACCATCATTATCATCACGAACAGTATTACAGTTATAAATCGAGTGGTTGTGACAAGTTTGCGTGGTGATTTCGATAGACGGTTGAGCGGCGAACCCTCAAGAGTTCCCCTGATATAAAATTCGAACAGGTATTGAAAATTGTTGTCGAGAGAATTTCGGTGAAAGCTCTAAAGCTCTATATAATTTTATATAGCGTGAAAGTGCCTATTTGAAATTAGATTAATAACAATAGAACGTATACTTTGGGATGTTGATGTTGTTTATAGGCGGCACAACTCCCCTATGATATAAAACTAATAATTTCTCACCTAATCATAGAGACTATAATTAGATTTAGTTTTTTTTTTTTTAATTTCAGGACCTTTAAATTAACACCTGTTAGATTGTAGAAAGGTGAGATGGCATTGATAACGAAAACGATGATAATTTTACACAATCGATTAACACACCTGGAGATTTCTTTTAATTCCAACAAAATTTCCAACACTAATTAAAACGAAAAGATATATTTTTCTAATTTTCTTAATCATCATTATCATCACGAATAAGCATAAATTAGAACCGTTATTGGAGAATATCGTTATTATTTGATTAAAAGAAATATTTTTGTTTCACAGATCGGCCTGTCAAAACGTTGCAGAAAATTAGTGGATTATCTCGATAGATTGACGCTTAAATACTCGATTTAATTAAGTGAATTGTGTGCTAGTGTTGAGCTTTTTTTTTGTGTGTATTTGCGCGACCATCTCCAATGACAGTTTCTTTTATTTTATGGAATAATCACACAGCGAATGGATTATTGTGAGATTGCAGTATTGTATCAGTATTGAATATTTACGGATTTAATGGGTAAGTCGTTTGAGTGTTACTTTAAATTGAATAAGCAAATAAATGAATGTATCTATGCCAAGTATTCAAGAGATAATCGAATGATTTTCAATTAGTACAGGTCCTGTATATTAGGCTATCGTGTCAATTAGAGACGAGAATAACAAAAATGCCCCCTTTATCATTATTATAACACAACAATAATTACCATTATAACGATAATAAATAGGTATTAACCTGATTTGTATTGTGAATCAGTTACACTTAATAACGATACATGCATAATCACAGGTCTTACATGGAATTTTCGTATGACCCAATTAACAACGGCATTACTTAACTGGCGGAGCGTGATCGCTGCTAAACTGTCAAAACAAATAAGAGAATTCGATCGAAAAAAAAAACGGCAATTAATCGTTTAATTGTGCCCCCAAAGAATCGATTCTTCTACCGCACGCAATTTTTCTCAATATTAACTCTCTCAAACCACAAACGAAAAATCTAAGCTAATTAGAATTTTGGATTACAATAATTAGTGGCTATCGTGTGTGAAGTTTGACTGTAATTATTCGTATCTTTTGGGCAACAGCCTTCAACTCAATTCGGTTTATTTGAGGTCTTTATTTGTGGCTTTTCGACGAAAAAGCGAAAGTAATAGAAATGGAGATTGCGTCGAAAACATTTCTTGGCATGAAGAGGCAAGTTTGTCACTCCGAGGTAGGAAGCAATACTTTCTGGGCGACACCAGAGACTGGGTTTTTCTCAAAAATAAAAGTGAAAGTGCTTTTCGCACCCGTTAAAACCGCTGAATGCATCCGGGTCAATATTGGGAATTACCGATCTGAAAAGCGTGCTCATGAAAATTCTTTTTGCTCCCAAAATGTCAGGTTTACAACTTAAAACGGTAAAATAAAGAAAACTCAACGATAGAAGTGTGCCTAGAAGATGTGGGAAAACTTGAGCTTAAGAGAAAAGCTCTTTGGTCAATCGATTGGGCTATAATTTGCACAACTCTACTCTGAGTTTTCAGCACAATTTAACACGATTTGTTCTAGTTTAACTCTATTTGGCAGACTCTCTAAGGATTATTTTAATCGTCTCGGTTTCTTTTAGTTTCTATGTCCGATATTATTTCCGTCTCCCTAATTCCAAAGAAAATGGGCGAAGTACTTGGCCCACTTGTCGATTTCCTGACAGCTGTTCCAGTTCAGCTTCAACAATTCAATTTTCACTTAATTTACATTTATCGGATAAATCGTCCGACAACAATACGAGGTGTGCCGGAGAAAAATTACAAACAGGATTAGTGTGTGGATTTAATTTAACGAAGAAGATCAGAAAAAAATTGGGGTTAATCGTCTTTTTTCTCTGTTCCACAAATTCGACAAATTCAACACGCCTCAATTAAAAGAATATTTGAATATTTAGCGAAATTAATTTGAGATTAATTAATATTTGAAATATATAATTTTACGGATTAAGATTGTTAAATAATTAAAATATTTTGAATAAATTCAATCAATCAAAAAATTAATTTCGATTAAATTTTTGATTAGTAATAATCTACAAATTAGACAACAGAATACGGATTAAGTCAAACAACTACTATTAATATTAATAAATACTTTGAATAATTAGCATAATTAATGAATTGTGAATCGATTTAGAGGGGCATTTCCACGGTTATTATACAATGTAACACTTCCGTATGCTTATTAATTGCAACATAAATCAATTGTTGATATTTGTAAAAATTATTGCAGGCAATTTACTCAAACAATTGTATAAATTCTACCTCAGCTGAATACTCGAAATAGTTTAATAACATTTCCTCTATTATCCCGTTTTGTTTTTCTATTTTGTAATTGGTGAAAGTGAAATTAAAGACATGATGACACTGGTATATAGTTGCCGTAACAATATATAAATTGTTCCATTAGATTATTCATAATTTCCATGCAATAGCATTGTTTTTATTTATAAAAGTGTAACCGGTATATTTGCGGATAAAATTTAATTTCATCATCATGATCACCATTATCCTATAGATTTTATAATTCCTATTGTTCGTATTATTATTATCATTATGTGTAAACAATTTTTTACTGTAATAGGGATGAACTTTCTTATATTTGTTGTGTTTCAGTTGTGGCGTTACAAATATGTTTCGAACAAACAATACGTACTTAAAATGTCTTTCAATTCCGTACTATTGTTAAGTGGAGCTAAATTTGTGAACACCTGTTGTACAAAGGTCGTGATTACATAATGTTGTTGAGGTGTGTGCATGTCGACAACGTACAAAAAATCGCTTCAATCAAAATTAAATAAAGCAAAAAACGAGTAGAAAATAGTTTAACGAAACCGGGCGCGTAAGATCTCGCTTAACTCTGCCTCGTACGATTTGTAAATTTTCAAATTTCTCGAAAAAATTGATGGTAATTAGCGCTTCCGCCTTAATGCTTTTTGTGGATTATGTCTAAACAAAATATTTTTCTCAATACTAACAGTTGAAAGAAGACTTTACTTTACTAATATCTTAATGGTAAAGTGACACTTTTCTTCACTAGTTTCTATTAAAAATGATGTTCAACAAGTTTTTTTGTGGGACAAAATCACAGATTAAATTTTGGAATATAAGAAAAAAAAACAAACAAAAAACTGAGAATTAAAATATACCTCTATCTTCAATTAAATTATATATTAATTATTCCCAGTGATTCAATTTAAATTAATTTCGGTTAATTTGAATTTAAATTTCGATTAAAAACAATTGCGTCTACCACAGATTGTCTACTTTAATGAAACCCAACTGAACTCGTCAAACTGCAAATTGCAAATAATTGCAAGTGTCTGTCGAAAATTTGGCCTTGTGTAGAATCTTCTCGCTGATGTTTCTTTGAAGAACTAGAATTTAGAAAATGTAAACAAACATCTATATATACAAAAAATTAATATAAAAAAAAATAGATTAAATTGGTCGTTAGTATTGAAAAAAATGTTGTACTTTACACGGTGGGAAGTGACTTTTCCACCTTGTAAAGTAAATAACTAATCTTCTAGCCAAGACCAATTGCGTGAAATTGGCGGTCATTTTGAAGCAACTTATCCTGGGAAAACTCTAATTTAGTCTCTCTTTAGCATAATCTCCAGCCATAGTTTAACTCTTCTCAGAACTTTAAGAAGGTTCCAAATTTTCACGTCCTAATTGCGGTCCTGTAGAACAATTATTGTGGCCATTAGCAATTAATGGTTTTCACTAGCAAGAACTTTCTTACTTCACTGCACAATCGTCAACATTTGTGGCAGTGGAGTCCAAGTGCTAGTGCTATTGCGCGGATTTCGCATCATTTTATAATTCAAATAGCAATTTTTTAACACACGGTACCGACCAGAATTGTCCACTGGGGAAATATTGAGCCTTCAAAAACGTTGGATATGCTGATACGTGTTCCTAAAATGCCACTACTGTAAAATTACCTTTTCTGATACGTACAACTAACGACTTTTTAAATTGTTTCATTGAATTGTCGGTAAACTTCAAAGCAATTAACAGAAGTCGACTCTAAACTGTAAACCTCTGATAATCTCCCGTATTCAATGTATTTATTGTCAATTCTAAGCCACACATTATCACATTCTTGTATTGTTTGGAATTTGATTGATATTTTCAGTAAAATCCGCCAGTGTCTTATTTTCAATCGATTAATATCACTTGAATATCTAGAATAAGTATCGATTTGAAAGTAAAAATTTTCTAATATTTGTTGTTTATTTTCCACTTTATTTTGCACTCGTTAACCTACTAAACTGTTGATAGGCTGAAAAAAAATCGTGTATAAGCGATCAAAGTCACTAGAATTATGAAAATTGCTGTCTTCATAAATTACCTATCATAATTAGATTGAATATATCCGATTTAAATGTGATTTTCACATTACTGAACTAGCAATAATCTCTACAAAAAAAATTGTAATACCGCATTAATCGTTTTCTCTACCATTTCCAGACAATTATCAAATAGGTGTAGTTTTCAATAGAAATCAGTCGCTCTTCCTTTACTTCATTAGTGGACGATAGTCGAGAGAAAAAAAGCGTTGTTGGAGAGAAACTTAACTCGTCCCATTATCATCACAACATAATCATAAATGTTCACCTATATATTGACTACAAAAAAAAATACAACAACAAGATAAAACGAACACGAAAAAAAACAACAAGTATTGATCTAGAAATAGTAAATTGTTGCCATTCATCAACGTCAAGATTGTTGCCGATTGATATTTTCATTAGCACACGCCATATATACGCACATTGTAAATAAATGACACTTGGAAATTCTAAACAATGTTTATAAAGAAAAAGTTGATTTCCTTTTCCTGATCGGTATTAGATTAGAAAGAAAAACAACTTTCATGACATGCAATATCCGGTGTGATCTTATTAAAGTCTGTACAACAAAATTGGATAATTTAATTAGAAATTTGCAATTGTAATTGTTAATTGCACCTTTTCGAACTAGTTCGAAATATTGTCGTCTAAATCGCTGCGTCAGGTCCAAACAAAAAAAAAATGATGAGCGTGGAATTGGTTTAAGCGATCTTCTCACGCTGAAAACTCACAATCTCGTTAGAAATATTAAAATATAAAAGAAAACTGTAAATGACACACTTTCCTACAGAAAAAAAAACGATTATTCAATGAAAATTGTAATAAAAAAAAACAAGGTCGGAAAACATTTATTAACTAATTAATTCGTAATGATAGAATATCAGTTTATTGATGAGCTTTTCTATATTATAGTTTTACTGCATTATCGTTTGCTTTTGTCGATTTTTAATAGCTTTCTAAATTCTAAATATCGTCAATCTTTTGATGTTCAATCGGTCGATAATTTGCCATGAAATAGGTGTTAATTTAGGATTAACCATTTCGATAAGTCATTGTCATTTAATCTGCCAATAATTAGATAGTTGCAGTGTAGAATCTTAATGGATCTTAATTATAATAATTGAAATAGAGCTTTGAAGAAGGCTTGCGTTTAGAGTGCAAAGATTATTACTGGGGAATTTATCGGTTGCAATTAAAGTCAGAAATTCGATCTACTGAAACTAATCTCGGATGACTTGCACAAAGTGTCGAGAGAGAATTAATCAATTTATGTGGCAATCTTCAATTGATCGAGTCAAGCAGGTGAAATTGTAAAGGGAATTCGCCTCTAACCAGCAACAAATGCAAATACCTATAGGTTTTGGCTTCCAAAACTTATTAACGAGCGCTTGGGTTACTCGAAGAGAAATGTAGGCAACGATTATTAAGGTTTTGTTTAAAATAAAACAATATTGGGAAAGTAGCGATCCACGGCGTCACGCTCCCATGAGGAAGGTTCTACGTTTGGCTTGATGGAAGAGATGACAGCTTTTAGTCACTTAATGGAGGATGTTCAGATACTGCCTAAAAAGGTTTCGATGCAAGAAAAAGCCTTAAAAACATCCTCAAATGAGAGAGATGGATCAGTCATGGCGCTCAAATTGTACAGCACATAGCAGAAAAAGAAGCCTTAAAAATTATAAAGAAACAAAACATTGCATCGTCACAACGGAGCAATCTTCAAATTTCTTCAAAAAAAAAAAATCAAACGCAATAGAGAATTCGGCTCTAATCAGCAAAAAATGCACCGAAATTGAGTTGCGTATAGATTTTGGCTTCCAAAACTGATTAATGATCACATAGGTTACTCGAAAAGAAAAGTAGGCAACGATTGTTAATATTTTGTTGAAGATGAAGAAATACCAGGAAAGTAGCTCCCATGAAGCTGTCCTGTTCCAATAAGGGGAAGAAGGATTAGCGACTGAATTACTGGAAGAAATGAGAGCTTTTAGCCAAGAAGCCATTTGCTGGAAGATGTTCAGATACTACCTAAAAAGGTTTCGATGCAAGAAAAAGCCTTAAAAACATCCTCATGGATCGGTGGAAGGCGCTCATATTGCACAGCACACATCAGAAAAAGAGCAACCAAGAAAGAGAGCAATCTTCAAATTTCTTCAAAAAAAAAGGTCAAACACAATAGAGAATTCGGCTCCAATCAGCAAAAAATGCACCGAAATTGAGTTACGTATAGATTTTGGCTTCCAAAACTGAAGAGAAGTAGGTAACGATTGTTAATATTTTGTGAAAGATGAAGAAATACCAGGAAAGTAGCTCCCATGAAGCGGTCCTGTTCCGATAAGGGGAAGAAGGATCAACGACTGAATTACTGGAAGAAATGAGAGCTTTTAGCCAAAAAGCCATTTGCTGGAAGATGTTCAGATACTACCTAAAAAGGTTTCTTATACAAGAAAAAGTTATTAAAACATGCTCAAATTGCACAGCAAAAATCAAAAAAAGGAGCCTTTGCAAATTATAAAGAAACAAAGTATTGTCTAGTGATTCAACGTGAATAAAAATTTATCTCGAGGAGTTTATATTGAAACGACTCTTTGTTTTTTTATTCTGCAGCTTTTCCAAGATAGGCACGATTTTTGGAACCAAAGCAAAACCACGAGAAATTGTGCTTATTTTTAATGGACTTTCATCCTTCAAAACACCAATTATCTCTAATTATTACAATAAACAACTTTGTTACACTCTTACCGTTGCCACCTTTACCTCGATACGAAAAACGAACCACAAACTGTACACAATTTATCGTTCCCATAAAAAATTATTGCAAAAGTAATAACGAACACCGTGACCCAGACAAGTTAAATTACATGTTAACTCTTCTATAGTTCATGATCAAATAAAATCGCCCATACCAATTACGTGAATATAAGTGCAATTTTCAGGAACGATTATCAAATTGTAGGCAAAAAAAAATATCGATAAATTGATCGATTCGTGATCAGGTGTGCAACTTTAATCAGGTTAACAACGATTTAGGAAAGTTTAACAATTATTCTTGTGTAAATTTGATTTTGATAATGATCGGTTTGATAAATTTAAATGTTTGTGTATTACACGCATAATCAACAATTCCAGATTTATGCGTCGATAAATTAAAAGGAAAAAACCAGTTAGCTATCAGATGTCGTTTTGGTTTTTTGTAAACGATCCAACCTGCCCGCTCGATTATAAATTTGATCGTATAATAATTCTATTTTATTATCATTATAATTAATTATAATTAAAGTTGATTGGGAAAGGATGTAATAGAGATCAATAAATTGAAAATTCGACTATATATATATAAAAAAAAAACCAGTAGATAAAAATAATAATAGATAGGAACGGACAAAAAAATTGATAGAAGAGAAGAATAAAGAGTTCAATCTACTTTCACCATATGTGATGATTGAGCACATGTTCCTTATCTAGATATTTCGTTGCTTTTTTTTCTGCTGTTGTTAAAACATTTATCCGAACAACTCCTGTTGTTTTCTATTTTCGAATAAATTATTTCCCATTTAGCAGGTCGCTACAATATTCGAAAATTTGTGTGATTTATCATTGGATTCGCATTTAATCTTACAAATTATGATTTATTAATGGTTAAACTTTCTCTTTAGCATGATAATGTGGTTGAAAAGATTTTTAAAATTAAGCTAATTGAAACGGTTACTGAACGTGCTTTACTAAACTAATTTCCTACATAATAATAACTATAGATTAAAGTAGCACGCCAATATAATAAACGAACAATTGTTTGTATTTTGTAAAATTCCACCGCGAGCGATTATTTGTGTGTTTGTTAAAAATCAATTTTATTATCAACAAAAATAATGGCAAACGTTGGGATTTTACGATCGAAAGTTTTTACACAGTGCTAATTAATATGTAGAAAATCTACAAGACGTCTTGTCCAATGAATAATACCAATCATAAAGCGATGGGGCAGTCTTTATTTTCAGCAAAACACTTACCACTCGCTATGAACTCCTGTCCTTTGATGTTTTTGTCGTTAAAGAAATTTTACGTTCTTAAAGCTCCTGGGATTCAGCGTTGTTAAGCTGAAAGACAGCATTTTTATGAATATTAAGCTGTACGAAGTCTAGGAATTATCCAAACGGTTCAACTGATCACATTAGGTTCTGCTGAGACATTACGAGATTAGGTTTTTTTTTGGTGTAATTTAGAAAGGCTATGAGCGCAATACCTTGCTCTTTTTCCTCACGCTTTTCATCACCTGCGTAAACGATCCTTGCGAACAATGGAGATGGAGCATAAGTCGGATTTGCTGGTCTTTTTTGCTTGTAAACTCAATATCTCTAGTGGTCAAGAATGCTTCATAACGTCTGAAAACATCGTCATCGAGCTGTTAGGTCTTCCGGAGCAAGGTTCATGTTATTTTAGACGTTCGAAAAACACAATTTTTTCGGGCTTTCCTAGCATTATGCCACAGTTAGAACGGAAGTTTCTGATTCATGCCAATCAAAACGATCCAAATGGATCAGAAGATAATTAAGAAAAGAGGAAAAATGAGAAAACCTTCTTGCCAACCTAATATATAATTTAATTTGAATCGTGACTGCATCGTCACCCATATAAGACCTTTTAACAAATAAGTAGTAAATTTACGAATAATTCAATATAATGCGACAAGTCCGCGGTTTCATGATAAAGTCAAATTTATTATATTGAAGTGTAAGTCACGATTATTCACGTGTCTTGTATTAGATATCGTTTAAACTTACACTCTATTTACCACGCTCTGTCTGCCGTTTCAAAAGCAAATAATCTTTCAGGTGATTTGTACTGAAAATTTTTGATAAAGCCTCCTGATAATCGTTGAGGATTTCAAAAAGGTGGCTATAAATAAAAAAGTTTCTGGCATTATTAGAGGGAGTCGGTATTATTAATCTTGTCGAAGACTATACGAAAAACGAACAGGAAACGTTAATGTTTTCTACGTAGGCTTGAATGGGACATGATGGTTTATTGTATGAATGTGTTTTGGATATAATCAGATAATCAACGAGATTTTTCTACGGCAACTATAAAGAACGTATAGAATTTATTGAGAAATAGGTGGTCAGTGACACTATTCATCCCATAATGTGTAGACATTCCAAAAAAGTTCACCCTTTTATAATTGTAATTAGGTCAGAATATGTTTGTATTGTGATTTATTAAACGATACATTATTGATCTTGATCGAAACGTGATTAGTAATTTTCCATTGTATTTCTCATGACGCCCACAAGAGATTTTTCGATTATTTATGAGTCAGGAGCATTTATTGATGAATAAGCGCGGCAAGTGGGTTAGGACGAAATAAAAATAAAAAACCGATGGGTAATTTCCTTTGAAATTTGATTCGTAGCAATAGAACGGAGTCTTGGCCCAATTTTCTAGAGGATTCAGCAACAATTCCAAGAGCTTGCAAATTTCGGTGATTTTCATAAATTTTAGGCAATTTTGTACAACAAGATAAAATAAGTTTTGGAGTTTTCATGATCGATTCAAAAGGCTCTAAACTGAAATTTGTTGGAATCCACAATTTGCACGTTGCAGTGTTGAGGCAATTATTTAAATAAAACACCGAAAAATTAACTATAATTGATAAATTTTCCATATCATCATCGCTTGAAGCTCTACATTTTCAATACTTTATCTGCTTAGCGAAGTAGAAATATTTATGAAATTGCCAAATGATTTGTTTGGCTATTTACACTTCTACAAAACTTCTGCATGTGCAAAGTAGCACTCAAACTAGACATGCAATGCTTCTGTGGTACTCACAATCAGATAAGAGTCAACAAGATCAAGAGCAACATAACGATTTGTATATTTATTTATCGTTCAAAGGCAGCTACTTATTTTTCGGTATTCAAATATCATTAGCTTGAAAAGAACGATTTCCATTTCGAAATTTCATTTGTAATGTAAATAGCTAAAGAAAAAAAAATAGGAAAACAAATTCTATTACCCGTATAATTACCACAAACCACTCATTGCAACCTACTTTTTGTCTAAAAAAAAAACGATCCAAGAGATAACAATTTGTAAAGTACAGTTTCAATTTAAATATTCATAAATACCGTCATCACAAAAACGTAAGTTTAATTGAATTGTTGAAATATATAAAAGAGCTAAACACAAATTATTAATATTAGGTCGCATGTTGCCATAATTAGTTTGCCTCCTTGTGTTAATTTAATAAAAAACTCAATTAAAACGAGAGAGAGAAAAGGCCAAGGCTTGAATTACAGTTTTCGAGTTTGAGCTCCAATAATTCAGTTTCATTTTCATCTAAATTAGATTATAAATAATTCATGAAAAATAATAACAATTTCCACTTTTATAGAAATTATTTTTGTTTCTAATAGCAGATGGTCAAGCCCGTTACTTTTGTCACGAGTCAAATTTTATTAGCATTTTCCGTTTGATTTGTGTAATTTTAATTACAGCTTTCACGAAATATTCCCAACAATTTCGATAATTTACAATTAATCAATTTGGCTTGGGATTTTATACAGTTCGTTTGTATCGATTCCATCGACTTGCTCTGCTAATCGATTGTTACTATTGTAACAGCTGAGTGGTGATGTCGCCGAGGCGAGACGAGAGCATCTCTTCTCTCGCGCAATTCTAGACGAGAGTTCTCCAGCGCCACCGATAACCGAAGCTAGTCGAGTCGACTGAATGCGATTTGTTTGACTATAGTTGGACTTTCTTTTATTTTCACGAATTGTTGATCAATAAAACCTCATAATATTAACTGTCATTTTTTTTATTAATTAAGCCTAAGATAATTTGATCATATTTCAACTTATGCAAATTGCTTGATATCTGATATGTGCTTTTTTCTTCACTCGTGCATTTTCTGGCACACATTCGATATCTAAATTGATTACAATCAATCATCTATGAAAGTAAACCTAATGTCAAGGTGAACAGTGGAAATATCAATTACTTGCTGTTACCATCATTATTATTATTATTACTATTAATTTCTTATTTCGTATATAAATCAATCATAATCCATAGAAAAAAAACTCAACTTTTACCAATCGCTGTAACCAAATTTTTATTATCAAATTTTTTATGTTTAATATTTTAATTAAAATTTCGAATATAGAAGAAATGTAATTATCTTGTTGCGTATTTGTATGGAGAATGATATAAACGCTAATTGAATTGTACAATGATTGACAACTTTCAATTTGAAACTCACTGAATTTAATAGAAATGAATTGGAATCCTCCTAGAGCCACAGTTTGCAACTCAAAGTCGAAAGAAGTCGCCAATTGGACAAGCGAGACACTTTGATTAAGACTCACAATTGCAAAATTTTAGTGGGATTTCAGGAAGGCTGACATAGCGGCTAGTGAAGCTGAAACTTTACGTCTTTCTACCAATAATTCCTGTTTTTTCTTCATCTTCCCTGTGATAAAGCAGCATTTTCACTCAAAGCAGCGACTTCCTTTACTATTGCAAAATTTTGATTATAGACCTGGATTTCAAATTTGGTTTGTTTGCTACTTTCTCAGGGTTTCTGTAGTCTTATCCTTTGCTGCCTTGTACTACACCGATTTAATGCCCATTTCTTCCGACCTTTAATTTGGAGAAAAGAGCAAGGCAGTTGCTACAGGAAAGATATCGCAGGACCTTAACAATACAAAAAAGCTGCTTCCATGCCGAAGACGGCTTTGCAGGAACCTTTGATTTAATCAAGAAAATAGATTGCTCTTCATTTTTCTGCGCTTCAATCGTGACACTTCCCCAATAAAATCAGCTCTAATTGTTAGGTCTGCGTACCAATAATTCCTGGTTTTCCGCATCTTTCCTATGAGAAGAAAAAGCATTTTCACCAAAAGCATTAATGGGAGCGACTTCCTTGATCGTTGCGAAATTTTGATTATAGACCTGGAGGTAGCTAACACCACTAACAGAGATTTTCTTCCAAACTTGCTTTGTTTGGTACTTTGTGGTTATTTCTGTAGTCTTATGCTCTGCTGCCTTGGGCGAAAAGTTTTTACCGTAAAAAACTGGACTTTATGAATGTTAACACCGATTTAATGGTCTCTTTTCCGACCTTTAATTTGGACAAAGGGCAGAAATTCACAAATGTCTCGATTTAATCAAGAAAATACTTTGCATTTCCTTGCGCTTCAATCGTGACACTTCCTCTATAAAATCAGCTCTAATTGTTGCCAATAACGAACGGACTTTAATTGAATTGAAAGAGAAATAACCTAATAGCGTGCCGCGAAGATTTATTCGTTTTGTTAAGAAAGATTTGCATTATTCGGTCATATATTTTGATAAATGTTACGGTGTTTGTAATGTGCAGCTCTAGTTCGTTTCCATTAATTACCAGGTAACACACATAATTACTGTCTAATTACAGATTATCTTAATGATAAATATATTAACGTATTTCCATTTATCAATCTTGTCGTGGTTGTTTTTTTTTTGCGCTTCGAAAGAACGAGAACGAATTCGAATATTTGGTGCATATTTTTCGGTTGATCCAACGTTCAGCAGACAAAAAAAAGAAACACAATTAGATGGAATAAATGACCGTGAATGTACGTGTTGTTATTATAAATATCGATAAATAAATATGGGGAATTATTAGAGACAAAAAAGGCAACACACACACACAAGCTGTTGGTGGAATAACAGTAGTCCATAAAGTTTTTGTTTGAAAAAAGTTTTAATATTGAATAGATAGGTCGATGGGAGGTGATTTTAAAGGAAATAACGTTATATTGATAGTGTTATTCATCTAAGAATAACTTATAGACCGAAAAAAATTGAAATTATGCAAATTTTCTACATTTAGTTGGAGGAATATTCAATTGAAAATCTGCGACGTTTTGCACCTTTTCTTCAATAACTATGTAGCTAATAGGCAGGTGTAGATTAATGACGTATATCCGCAGGATTACCATCAACGGTAATAACACTTCCTGTTATAAGACGATTCCAAGTACGTTGAGAAATCGTTCAAATGTTTGTATACTAAATTCACTGACCAAAGGGTTACTAGATTTGACAAATGTCCCGACAAATAAAGTACAAAGTCACAGGATTGTAAGCGTAGATATGGACGCAAAGAAATAAATCCCTAAAAATATCACTAAATTCAAGGGTGCCAACATAAATCTGGGAACCCTTTGGTCAATAAATTTAGTATACAAAAGATTTATTGTGAACGCTCATTTTAATCAATTCATCACATTTCTCTCCATTTCCATTTAATTCTGTGGATTAAAGGGTACTTTATTTCATATATTCATACCACTTCAGTGGCGTAGCTAGCTGTGGAAGGCTCAATTTTTGTACTCTCACAAGTAACAAATCTAACAGCAAATAGAAACTCAAATGAGTCTGACAGAAATAGCATAGATAAATTGCCAAAAAGAACAGTCGAGACTATGATAGTTAGACTGCAGAATGACAAAAAAGGGCAGCAAAGATGGAATAATTCTCCATAAAAATAAAGCAATTAATCGAAAAAATAGTAGCCGAGAATTAGAAGATATATCATCGACTAGATAACTCTCAGAGAAATCCGAATTTAAATACACGAGACAAGGATCGAATGATGTTGCACAACCAGGAATGTTCAAATGTGATTTTGTAGAGTGCCCGATACCGTGCACGTAACTACGCTACTGGCTACAGGACGTGTTGATTTCAGGATGTGTAATTAACGTTTATAATTCGCTTAACTGATCTACTATCAGCTTGGAAGTTGTTACAAACTGGTTCTTTAAAGGTTACCTAGAATTTTACTTCTTTCAATACTGAATACGCACGTAAAAATAACAAAACTTTTTACTTTCATAATTAGCCTTTTTATATGAATTGTTGTTGGGAAATATTAATCAAAAACAAAAAAGAATCTTTGAATCTGGACTTTCAAATCAAATACAATTATTTTGAGCGTAACGCCTGTGATTAATAAAACCGCATAATTAATGCGCCATCTTCACGCCCACGTGATAAATAAAATAACAAAGCAGATAAAATTCGAAGGGTGAACTGTATTTATTATTGCTTGCCGTCCTGCAATATTTGATAAATTATTAAAACGATTTAGAAATCATCGTGCAGTAATCAGGAAATTGGAGCGAAAGAATTCTGATAGACTCGAAATCATCGATTTTTTCCATTGCTTCTTTGATTTATTTATTTATCATTGCGATTTGAGGTTATCTTTCATTTCTTGTTAAATTAAAATATTTGTTCGTGCGTTAATTTCACTATATCCGTTATTATTTATATTTTTAAATAGTGTTTCCAATAACATTAATGCCGTGCTGTAGATGAAGTTGTGACTTAACTTTAACCTACTTGACTTAATGAATGTTTCGAATTAAAAAAAAAAATTGATAAATAATAATCAGGAAATTATTAATTAGTCAAGTATTATGCTGGAATTGAAACAATACAAATAGAGAGTAAAGAAAATGACAAACATTTTATTGTTCAAATGCGGAAATACATTAACAAGAGAATAAGAAAAGAGGCATTTAAAAGGGGAATAACGTTTCCATTTGAATGGTTTTTTGATTAGAGATATCAATAAAGTTTGAAATGCAACAACACCACAACACTCAAGTATGACCAGCATTTGGATAACAGAACAACAACAACAACAACTCGGAAATACCTATCTTCTATTCATCGATATTTCTTTACTCCTATCTTATTTGCGGTAGCTGAAAGGACAGCGCACGTGAGTTCATGAACAATAATATTCAACATCAATCGGTCTTTTCTTATACGCAAACAATCGATTGTCTTATCTCTTGTGCTCTCTCTCTCTCAACAATTTTCTATCTCTATTGAATAACGAAATTGGAAATGTTAGATTTTCGACAAAAAGCCGTTTTTCAGGAATCAAATTACTCGAAAGAATGTAAATCGAAAATAATGTGAGAACATGATCCAGTTTTGTGGTCATGGTGTATCAATTATTTACAATTTTGAAATTTTTGCAAATTTCCCACAAAAAATTGTACCCACATTTTTTACACGGCAATTTCGACCGCAAGTGATCTTGCAAATTAACGGAACGAATGAAGGAAATCATCAGAGTTTCTATTAAAGTCACGAGATTAAAGCAGGTGAAAATAAACGGAGGAGAGGAGATGATCAGGTGTCTCATGTGGAGATAATTTGTTAAGCAGTCAGTTGGATTGATCGAGAAATGGTAGTAAAATCTTGCAATTTCCAGATTTCAATTGACGATCATAATAGCAACTGCTTGAGAGGAAAGCCTCTTCTCGGTCATTTTTCTCTAATTGCTTGTTTTTGCTTAGATTCGAAATACTTTCTACAATCCTTTGGCACTAATATTCCCTCCTTTTGTATAAAATCATTTTGACCTGGAGCATTTCTTGAAGCTAACTCTATGCGGTTTGCTCTACATTTGCGATCCTGTTTTTAATGCACTAGCAGAGCCTTTATAGCTAGAGGCAGCGTTTTTACGCTTGTGTACCAACAACCAAACGGAATTCTTTTTCTCCTTCTTTTGACAAGGCCTCTGACTACTTTTTTCTATAATTTGTAATTTGGATTATATCCTTTGCTGTCAATATTCCTCTGTTTGGACAAAATCATTTGGGAGGCACTTTATGTGCCTAGTTAATTGCATAGCTCTTTTGATTTACACAGTCAAATCCAATAAAGGAAGCTTTTTGGAAAAAAACTTGTGATTTTGTTTTTACTGTGTTAGCAGAGCCTTTTTTGTTGAAAGCAGCGTTTTCAGGCTTCTCTACCAACAACCAGGCGACTTATCAGAATGATTGCTCGTTTTATTCTGAACAGATTTTAGTAAGATTTGCATTTCCGGTCATATTAACTTCCTCTTTCTCCGCTATAGTCCTTTGACGTCAATACTGCCTTCTTTTTGGTCAAAATCATTTTGGACCTGCTCGCCTGAGGCTCCCTTTTTGACTGGCTTTAGATAGTTTTTACTGTACTTGCAGAGCCTTCGTTGTCAAAGGCTTCTCTATCAACAACCAAGCGGCCTGTTAGAATGTTTGCGGTCAACTCTGTATGTGACTCGTTCTCTTCTAATTTTTTTTCGACTACTTTTTTCCACAATTTGCTTCAGAATCGATCGAAGAATAGGTGACGGCCAGCTGTTAGAAAGGTTCGGTTGTGTTACGATTTATGATGAATTGTAATAAATGAGGAAGTTCTTCGTCAATAAGCGCCAGTTCCACATCAATAAACACCTAACGTATTCCACAAAATTCACCATAAAATTTTCAACTGTATTTTATTAAACTTTCAATCGAATAATTATTCGAATTTTTGATCTAGAAAATTGACTATTAAAATTGGATTATGAACGGTTTAAAAAATACGTATTTCAACAATCGAAATTATAGAAATCTGATAGTCTATTGTATTTTCATGAATTATAAGTGATAGAGAATCAAAATTATGTTTCAATTGGATCACGGAGACGAAGAATCTCCTGCTATAGCCGACCGCAGTTGTTCCGTTAAAACCTTGCAGTTGGTTACTTCTTGTCTGTGTGGACAGAACTGTTAACTGGTGTTGTACACATATCGGTAGCTGTACTGATTACAATTCAACAAAACAAAAAAAAAACAATCCCTCACTAACGGGATAATTCATTTGAAATTTCGTGAAAAATGGATGAAAATTATTAAAATCGTGCATGAATCGGTGAGTAGTTTCCGACAAATTACCTATAATTAGATACGATAGGATCTTGTTATTACATGTTTCATCAACAGGAATCTAATTAATCATTTTTCTATTAATAATTGGCTTATTTTCCGAAATTATTGCGACTTTTTTGTGCGTTTGTGTTTGAATTAATAGAGAACTTGTTTTGTGGAATTTTACATAGTGTTTGAAACGAGAAACAAGGCGCCAACATTTTTCATATTTACAAACACTATTTATAACACATATAATTTGAATGATTTATAATTAAACAAAAAAAGAAACAACAAATATATTTGCTATTTTCACTTGATTATTTCCCAACAAATGTTCACGTGCACATCATCGATTTATGTTAATTAGGCAAGCTGTCATGCAACATCTGTCTTTTTACAAGAAAACACGATTAATTATCGCCTTCATTAACATCAAAACAATGTAAGATTTCCATCCAAATCACAGATTTTCGTGGAGACTTCAACGGTCAATCAGACAACAAAACATCATCATTTATTATATAACCAGAAATTATCGATAATTATCAGTTTGTATGATTGTAGGAAATTCTAGTGCAATTAAAATTGGAAATCAACAGATATCGAATAAGATTTAGTACGGGAAAATACTGATAACATCACTGAAACTGAAAACTAACAATTTCTAAGAGGAAGAGTCGTTAATTAAATACTTAAAGTCAATTATACATTTCGCTATTGTAATTGATCTTTAATGTTGATTATAGTGTAGATGTCTCGAATGTTATTAATTTTCTTTTGCTGGAAACACTTTCATTTGTTTGATTGTAATACAACGTAATAAAAACGGTAGCAAACCTATAATAGAGTCGATATCAGAGCCTGACAGTACTTGATTGGTGTAGTTGACTGAAAATTCTCAAAAATTCGTAATTGATTCAAATTAATTACTTTCTAACAATTTTAATTATTTTACTTTCTAAAGTAGTCCATATTATTAGAGTTAATTTAATTAAAGGTAATTGAGAGTAAAATTCTGGCATTTGTGCCACTTATTTCATATTCGACTATCAATTCCGATTTATTTACCTTCTTTTTGTGATTTCCTCTTTTTTCCCCGGCGATTATTCGTTGATGATTCGGTTTCCACACCCAAAGCCGTTCGATTGCTCCAGGCGACTGATGCACAGCTATCTCTACGCATTTGATTGTTTTAATTACAGTTTGAATGAAGAAGAAAGTCTTTGTATCTAATTTTATTTTATTTTTTTAATAATTGAGGCTATTAACTTTTCTTTTTGGCTTGAATGACAAGGAAAATTTGGTCAAATTGCAACACGTGCACTGTGATAATTGAGTAATTAAACCATTCAGAAAACGACTTTTCGACGAGTTGAAACACATCACAATGAGAACTTTTCGGCCGTGAAAAATCATCTTTTGTGTTATTACATCGATTTATTAATCGATTAATCATTAAATTACCAATAAGTTTTTGCTTTTCTGAAGCTTTAATCCATCTCTACGCTCTCATAAAGGCCGGTACTGTATCGTTAATGTGGTTTAATTAGGACTCTCTTTTTTATAAAAATCCACCAAAACCACAAATTAGCATTAATTATCTTTTTCTCAATTACAAGATTTGTTTTGATTGACCGATCAAATAGGCTGCAATGCAAGTATTTCCAGTACTTTTCCTCTCGACTGAGAATTCATCCATTTTAGAATAATAATTGACCGATTTTCCTATAATTTCACGCACTAATTTCTACATAAAACAAATCGAAATCGATGTGAACATATCCAACAAAATTCATCAAAATCTTTCCCACTTATTAACAATGCAAACCATAAATTATCGGTACCCAACTGTAATTTTATTGCTGTTTGTTTTAAAGTTTGTTTGATAAGATCGCTGATTCAGGTCGTGTTAAAACAATTGATTTTTCTGTGGTTTCTTGTAATAAATTAACGATAAGCTGTTTTGATGTGTTGTTGACAGCGGAATGATGGCCGTTAACTTTGTGAATATCCAAAATTCATGTTGAAATACACGGTTAATTAAGTCTTATTTTCGTTTATCAATAGAAAACATATGATTATAAAGCTATTTTTAGTCTAATGATCGTTGTATGTAAAGAGAACAGTGAAAGTAATAACAATATATATTAATTGAAACCTGTTCTTATCTATCGAACAGAATAAATTTATTTATTTGTTCTGTTAATGTTTTAGATTTAATCAATAATTGCTTCTTGATCACATATTATTTCTGATAACGTCACATTTTATGCAATTATCCATCCTCAACGGCAGAACAGGATCGTAAATTTCTTTGATTTCATTCTTCGACACTCGACGTTCTGTATTTGTTTATGAAAAATTCAAAAGGAGCTCGAGACAGTCTCAGCAACGATTTTCCTGGATATTTATTTAATGTTTAGAGTTTTGCCCGAAACAAGAAAATAACAGACCAGGAGACATTAATTAAAGAAAGATTTTCCTATTAATTGGCGTCAATTCAAGTCGTCTTCACTTGATTGAATCGATCAAACAACCATTATCTATCCAATTTATAAACATAAAACTACCTTATTTGGCTCAATATCTATTAACATTGACGATAATAATATTCTATCTATTCATAAATCTAATGAATAACATGATTATTAATCGTATTATGTTATAAATCTAACCAAATAGATTGGAATAAAGTTATGATCAGCCTTCAAAAAATTAATAAATAAAAGAATCAATCGACATTCTGATTTGATTTATTCAATAATCGTTTTGTTTCATTATCAATTATCAATTTATTGTTTTGTTCGATTTAGGACCAAGTATGCTCTGGATGGCCATTCTGGGCGCCATATTGGTGTGGTCTACAGTTCCGGGTGTTAATCCGTCACGACACGGACAATGTAAGCTTTTTTGTTGTTGTTGACAATAACAGTCCCCTTGTAGCTAATCAATTAATGTAGAATCTGTATGCATTTCAAATTGTCAAGTAGCTTGTTTCAATTAGGAAGTAATTGAAAATATTACCGGTTTTTCCGGGAAACAAGCTATCATATTTGAATTATAATAATGATGGTGATGAATAGAAGATTTATATTTACATTAATATCGATAGTTGAAGAATTATGATTACTATAATTTTCTACACTATTCAATTTGCAAGTGATCAATCATGACCGAAAGTGGCCCAACTGTTACCGTTAGGAGGTTTTCTAATCGGTTGAAAGCAATGCAAAAATAATACGTTTCTATTGAGATTTTAGTGTTGTATTATTATTATTGTTGTTATTTAATTTTCTAGCTTATCAAATAAGCCCTAAACCGTGTTGGGTGGACGGTCAAGAAGGCACATGTATGTTTGTCTATGAATGTATAAAATCAGACGGTTATCACATCGGAATGTGTGTGGACACGTTTATGTTTGGTTCCTGTTGTGCCCATAATGCCACCGATAATACGGTTGTACAACAGGATCACCCTTCAATACTTTACACTGCTCCTAGTCATCAACATCATAGTCATACAACTAACAAGCCAATTAGTCTTAGTACGCCAACAAATCGGCCCAGGCCGACAAGGTGAATAAATCCCACAATCGTATAGATTTGGATGAATCCGAATATATTTAAAATTTACAGTCAATCTCAACTAAGTCAATCGACAATCAAACAACGCCCGTTGATAGATCTTCAGACACCGCCAACACCTCATACAGTCACGGCCTCTATGAATGTCCGTCCAAGTTCATCGTCACGTTATCCAACACAACCACCACGCCACAGTTTACGTCCAATGAGTACAGATGCCTTGTCCGGTTCGAATAGCATCCCAATTGTATCGTACACGAAACCTGGATGGCAATCAACCACAGAACCTGGCTTTATTACATTGTACAATCATCAGAATTCAATACAAACTAGTTCGAAATCACAATGGCAATACACAACGGAACCAACATTTGTTACACGTATTAAAACGAAACCTAGCAGCTTCAAACCGAAACCGAAACCAACAAAGAAGCCAATACAGAATACTACAAATAAATTCACAACGAAATTCACAATGAAATCAACGACAACAGCCAAACCGACCACAACGATACGGTGAGAGAGTTTCCCATACTTTCTCGGATTTGTTTTTTAAATTTCATAAAGTTTGACTAGTGAAACTGCAAAACGATTCAGATAAATCATTCAAGATCTAGGTCAAGATTGCATCGATTCTAATGTGTTTATCATACACCATCGAATAATTGGTATTAGAAAGTTATTCGGAAAAAATTAGGTTTAATTAGTCAAACAAATCACCCGGCGCATCCACCATATTTCGCCTCCAGTTGGTAACATCTAATTAGTAGCTGATTATAGCAAAAAATACGGACGGACTAATTAAAAGTTGGAGGAAATTTCCAACCGCAGACTAAGTCGTTGGTTCTTTTTTTTATGTTCAATTTCTGACACAGGAAGCTTTTAGCTTTGATTCTTTTGATTTGTTCAAGATAAAAAGCTTTTTTTTGGATTGCATTGATTACTAACTGCACAAATTGTTGATTGTAGATCGACAACGTCCGCGATGCCGGTTACAACAACACAACTATCGCAAGTTTCAATACAAACGTCAACAATCGGATCAGCACCGTTCACTGGCCGAGCCGGTAAGTACAAATTGAAGCACTTTTTCAGGTTTCTGTTGTTGTTGGAGAATTCTCTTACAGTTTATAAACGGTAGCTTTTGATGTTTTATTTCCTGTAAAGTCATATTTTATTGGTTTTTCTTTTTGTCGCTTGTACAGTCAACCCTTATAAATCTATCGAACTAGTCGTACATCAGCGTCGACTTCCAAACCAAACATCTTGCAATAATAAATTAGGATTTAGTAGCAAAAGAACTATAAAGGACTGTAAATCTTTACGTTTATAAACTTTTCTACATTAGCGCTATAAAATCGAATTTACGATAATGGTTCCACTGGAACATGCCCGATTATTATTTATGTCCTCTATATTACATACGGCATTCGGGGGGCGGAATGGTGATCGTTTCAAAAAATCGCTATTCTCTTTATTCGTATGCTGGAATGTTGAATGAGTTATGGTTGTGATATGAGCTGAATTTTCAGGCTAACAACAGTCTCCCTCGAAATATTCTAAATTAATACGATAAATGCGATACTTTCAGATTGTGGCGTACCAAAGATGCTCACCCAACCACAATCGAAAATTGTCGGCGGTAGAAATGCGCCGTTCGGCCGATGGCCCTGGCAGGTAAGAGATAAGGAATTACGAATACTGTTTAAGCGTTCTCTTCCTCGCACCTCATTTGCAACATTTATCTAGCTTTTACGTGTGTTTTTTTACACACTCTATTTAAGATTAGGATAATGTTGATATCGTGGAAGTGTTCTTATTTATGTACATCGTAAAAAGCGTATACGTTGGTGGAAATAGGAGGGCGCGTTTTGAATTCGTCACTTAACAGTGTATGATATATCGGATACAGCCGTTTCATGAAATGATATTATAATGAAAAATTATACAGTTTTTTTTGTTGTCGTTGTTGTTGTTGCTGAGAAGAAAATATCTAAACGATATTTCAGAACATTTTTATAGCGTTTTTATACGACGGTTTAGATGATAAAATAGTCGATCTTGTGCTTTTTCAGGTTGAAAATGTTCTTTGTTTTTAGATAACAGACACCGAAAAAAACTTAATGTGTTTTTAGCGAGATGTACAGAAACTTTCCATGTGAAAATTTTCATTAGCATTATGAATATTTGAGAATTTTTTATGATAATCGAGAATTTGTTGAAATTTTACAGGTGTCCGTTAGGAGGACGTCGTTCTTTGGTTTCTCGAGTACACATCGATGTGGGGGCGCCATACTGAACGAGAATTGGATCGCCACAGCTGGACATTGTGTTGACGAGTAAGTGATCTTTTGGCAATCATTTGTAGGGATTTTATTGATTTTCAATAGCTGAAATGGATATTAATCTGTTGGCCGAAAGTTTGACTAACAAAAAGACGCAATTTCCATCCGAATCAGGTTTTTGAAGTGAAACTTCTTTAGCCACACTTGGGTATAAATATTTTGCAATGTATTTCCCCTATGTAACGAAAATGCGAGACCCCGCGAGGGGTAACACCTCCCCACTAACAGATAGCTGAGAGGGAAGAGTGGGGACGTTGCCAATAGCGTTGCTTATACTCTGTCAGTTCTGCCAATTATGTAAAATAAACACTAGGGTCCAGAGTTGGTGTGATTGATTGATGTACAGCGCCCCCCGGAACGAAACTAAAATTTCAAGGGTTCAACATGAACTTTATCTCTAACCCAAGAAGTTTCACTTCTAACACGCACTTTCAATTTTTTTTTCTCCGTACTTTAAGTTAAAATCCTGAATTCTTCTTTTGTGCTCTCATTTGCCCCAGTCTTGCCTAATTTTTCAAACCGTGCCAAAGAGATACTTAAAAATACTGTTCCTCTGCCAGCGAAAACAAATTTTCAAGGAGAGCTTCGTGGAGCAGCCAACAGTTTTGGAAACTTCAAAAGAATTCGCTACAATTGCTTTAAACTTTGTTCTTTAAATGATCGCTTTGGCCTTCTTTGTTTTACCCAAAATATGCGTTGTTGTGTATGGTTAAATTATCTCTTTGATAATACAATTAATATTGGTTAAGACAAGATGCCTTGCGGATAGATTTCTCTATTTGAGAAAACCAACTCAAAAACAGTTGACGGTTGCTTTACAATTTTCTAATAAGAACTTCACCAAGTGTTTTGATTTGATCTCGACTAATCCAGCATATTTAATTAAAATTCAAAGCTTCAGGTACACAAATATCAAATATTTTAATATCCGAATTGACCTTAAGCGAATTTTAATTAAATTATAATCTGTTAAGTTTTTCTTTTTAATAACATTGTTCCTTGTTTAATTAAAACCATTGTCACCGAATAGCAATAGAATTAACTTTATTATAATGGCAATATAGTCAAAGGACAAATTAATTTAACACTTACAACAAAGTCGTTTAATGTACCTACTCCCAACTTGCTGCTACTAATTCAAATTAAATGCGATTATTGTTTTGTTCACAACAATATTCAGCAACTGTATAGTTTTTCTTTTGGGAGCGAAAAGGGGGACGAAAATCGATAGGAACGCCGCTATTCTCAAGGGATCAAAGTAAACAAGCAAGCTCTTGCCCAATCTAACCAGGGATTTTTATTTAGGCTTTTCGTAGTCGATTGAAATTCCCTTGGAAAATCCCAACGATTGCCTTCGGTTATTTTTGCGAGCGCGCGATCTTTATCAAAAAATAATAATAATAAAAACTGTTAATAATGTGTGATAGTAAATTTGCCAACATCTGCGCCGTACAGATGTTGCCCGGAAACAATACGAGAGAATTATTCTGAAAATTCAATTCTATATCTCTCTTTTATTGGATTTATTGATTCTTGTTTCGTTAGTACGTAGTGAAAGCTAATGATTTCCCGGCGCATCCACCATTTTACACAATTAACTATGCGATTTTTCCAGTTTATTAACGTCTCAGATCCGGATCCGTGTGGGCGAATACGATTTCTCGAGTGTTCAAGAACAGTTTCCGTACGTGGAACGAGCCGTTGCTAGAAAAGTCGTCCATCCAAAATACAATTTCTTCACATACGAATACGATTTGGCTCTGGTACAATTGGATAAACCGTTAGAATTTGCACCACATATACGACCGATTTGTTTGCCGGCCACCGATGATTTATTGATCGGCGAGAATGCCACCGTAACCGGATGGGGACGATTGAGTGAAGGCGGCACATTACCATCCATTCTACAAGAAGTAAACTTTAAACGTTTCTCATTCGCACCGCGATTGTTGTGTAAATGTGTTGTTGTTGGCTTTCAGGTACAAGTTCCTATCGTGAGTAATGACCGCTGTAAGAGTATGTTTTTACGTGCCGGCCGTCACGAATTCATACCGGATATATTCCTGTGTGCCGGCCATGAGAGTGGCGGCCAGGATTCGTGCCAGGGTGATTCCGGTGGGCCGTTGCAAGTACGCGGCAAAGATGGGCGGTATTTTCTTGCCGGCATTATATCATGGGGGATTGGATGTGCTGAAGCTAATTTACCCGGTGTTTGTACGAGGATTTCGAAGTTTGTGCCGTGGATACTGAAACATGTTACATAATAACTTAGGTATTAATAATTTAATGTACATAAGATCAATATTTTTTTTTGTATATTTTTGTTAAATTATCCAATTGTTTATCTATTAATTATCATCAATAATAAACAAATCTACATTGTTATTGTTAATTTGTGAACGATAATTTATTTACTCTCTGATATTTGTTATATACGATTAAGGCGGGTTCAGACGTCTGAATACATAGACGGCAATTGATCACCAACCACAAATCAATGTTTGTTAAGGCTCAATTTGCCGTATATAAATTTAACTTTGAACCAGTTTACAATGTGATATTGCATTTAGAACTTAACGCATCTACTAACAATTTGACATACAATATTTTACCATTAAATTCGATCTCGTATCGAAAAATTACCGGAAAACCGTTGATAGACTCATATTTAAAAAAATATGTGAACTGTCAACTGTTTATCAATTCCAATTAATGTAATAAAAAGCAATTTGTACTGTTCTAAACGAAAAAATTGAGCCGAAATTGCACACTAATAAAAGCTCCATAGAACGGCATTAATTGCTCTTTTATTGTAAAACGATTAGATTGCGACTGAAGGAGATCGAATGAGTACTGAAATATTGTGATTGGTCAGTTAAAAAAAGAATTAGTAGAATCGTAAAATTATTATAATCAGGGCTATCGATAAGATTATTAATCATTCCTATTTATACAGCAGTGGCCGAAAATCTAAGCACTTGTATTAACGCTTAGATCGATTGCCAACCCTGTATATATTTGTAAATGTTGATATAAAAGGAATTGTCTGCTATATAGCGCTATTTATCACGAGGATGATTGTTATTATATTTTGTATTTTATCTGTGTATATAAAATCAAGTTATTTAGCTCAGATTACTTTAGCAATAATTATAATAAATTGATTTTTATAGTTTTCCAAAGATTTATTAAATGTTTCATAAAACACGTCTATTTTTATCTATTTTATTTTTTATATATTGAAGATAATTAATTCTGATAAATACTAAAATAAAGTCATAAAGGAGCCTCCTGGAATTATTAAATAATTACATTAATTTGGTGCAAATTCAATCAAAACGTTTCAAGTTCATTCTATTTAAAAGATACTTTAATGAAGTCGTTGTATAATGAAATTCAAAGAGGTCAATAAAATTTTCATTTCACATTCATTATAAAGTCGATATTCTGTTTTAATTAATTCGATCTTAAAGCAGCTACCAGGTTTATGTCTTCAGAAAACATCCACAAAAAATTGGACGATACACAAGTTATTAGTTGCGTTATTAGCAGTGGCGTAGGTAGAGTTAAGTGTGCTTGAGATGCGCATAATTGAGGCTGAATTCAAATTTATTACCACGTTGTGTTTGTTGATGGCCACTTGTTTTCTATTTTACAGGCTTCGTAACTGGGAAAGAAATTGTTTAAATGCTAAAACAAGTACGACTTTTTCGTTGAATGTTTGAACTTATTGCTTTACAGTCTTCATTATTTTTTGTTTTGTTTTTGTAAATAATATTCCAAAGTATGGCTGAAGCCGCAGCAACTCCTGGTAGCAGCAAAATTTCAGGACTAATTACGGTAACTTTCAAGGGCGCAACTCAGCCGAATTGAATTTAAATAACAAAAACAATTTGGGCAATAAAATGAATATGAAAGCAGCCAATAGGTTGTTCCAGTTTTAAAGCAATACTTGAACCGTTCTAATTTTTATTTAAGTACAATCATTTGAGCATGATATCGATTTTGCGCTGTCTACATCCGATCGTGGCGTGAAAAACGTTTCACGTTTAAAGAAAATATTGGATTATTATTGAGTGTTAAATTGAGTGCGAACGATTATATGAGCCTGTTTCTTCACCCTCTAGAAAATTTATTTAATTGCAGAAAAAGTGTATTACGAAATAAATATTTTAAGCGGAATGTTCTTCATCCTATCTACTAGAGGAGGCCTTCTAACGAACCACTTATCAAGAAATCTGAGTAAAAGTACAACTATAACTCGTATAATTCCGATTGAGATGGCGAAATGGAATCTTGAAAGAAATCTCAATAAAATGTAAATTAAGTCTTAAATCGATGAACTTGGAATACGAGAAAAAAACAAGTCACGTAACGGATAAACTAAGAATCGCACAATCCTCATGAAATTTACAATACACGATCGGATGGAGAGAACAGTTTACCCGAGAAACGAATAAAACTGGAAGATAGTCGTGGTAAAACCGACACTAAATGAAATCTTGATATTTTCAAGAAGCCATCCAATAATCGATCAACAAGACTTTGACGAATCGAAATTTAATGCTGCTTTTGACTAGAAACTGTGCGGTTATTGATCTAATTCTTATTAGAGAAGTTGTAGGGAAAGTTTTTAAGTATTAGTCTGCTACAATCAAAAGGATATCAATGTGTTCATTAAATCGCTGCGAATAAAACGGCTTTGTAATATTCACTCGAATATTTATTTTAAAAACAATTAGTTCGCTATTTTTATACATATTGAAATATATAGAATTGGAACATTACAATTTCAATTAGATACATCAAACGATATTCTAATAACATACAATATAAACTTTGAAATAATCAATTACTCGGGATTTGATTTTATTGTCATCTCCTAGCCGAAAGAAATCGAAGAAAAATCAATCAGTGATGAAGTTCAACAAGTGCCTATTGTCATGCAGGTACTACAATTAGTAATAAATTAGATTAAATTAAATTAAATTAAATCAAATTAAATTAATTCTATAAGAACGTCAAACATTAATTTGATTTTTTTTTCTGTAATCTTCTGATTGTGCTGTACAATTGTTTCCACACACAAAATCACTCCTTCTGTTTGATTCGATTTCTAATCTCTCTAAAACGCTTCTTCTTACCAATTTTCAATGGTTTCGATGTTGTTTCTTTAAAACGATCAGTCTCTTCATCATTTCCATCTTTCACATTAGGATCGATGATTGGTGTCCGTAATGTTGAGCATTGTAAACTGACTAATCTGGGATCGGGAACGATTGCAAGTTGTTCCAAATCACCCTAATAATCGTGTGATGATTACAATAATAATAGAGACAATCAATTATTTGGTATAATGAAGGGAGTTGATTTGTAATTTATTACCGTAAATAGGTAGCCGATGATTAAATCGGAATCATCTGGAATATCGAGGGTATGCGAACGGAGGATATCAGTTCGAGACCATTCACAATCCACATAACTATCAACAATGCTGTCATCTCGTATGCTGGAAATTTCAATAAAACACATTGTTTAGTTGTTGTGGAAATGTATTTTCACCCGTTATAATATGGTGTTTGAAAGAAATGATATAAATTGAGTTAGACTAGTGTGCGACAATAAATAGAAATGTACTTCCATTTCCGTTATTGTCAAACGTTGAAAGTTATTTCATTTGAATTTATTGAAAATGCAGTTCTTTTGTTGTAGTGCAAGTTTCTCGGAATCTATTGCTTTGACGTCTTCTAATTTGTATTAACTTGCACGGACGTATCTCGTCAAATTCAGTATGAATTTATCTCAAATAGAAGAAGGATTTGCGGAAATCCAAAGAGAGCTTCCCACAATCCCTTTGATTCTTTTTATCGTTTGTCTTACAGAACTGGGATTACATTTATTGTACGAATTGTGTCGTATTTCGAGACTAATGATGTAATTCCAAAAAGAAAACTCACAAAACTAGTTTAGTTAAAGGCATTAGTTGGAAGTCGTTTAGAGTGTATCGATAAAATAGTAGGACGTTGATAGGAGTAATACGAAAACAATTTCAGATACGTTCGCGATTCAACAGCAGTGAAACGTCAGCAGAAACTCGGTAGATATTCTCCAAACTCTTCTCTATTAAAGGCAGTCGAAACGTGGCTTTTACTCGATTTCTCTAGAATTTCGCAATTATTCTACGTAACGGCTGCCCTTATCACATTTTAATATCGTGCGAATCGATTCACAATTACCTTATTGCGATTTGGTGCCACTTTTTGTCGGCTAATTGCGTTGGAATACGGACAACATCCGTACCATTCGAGGCGGCATGGATCAATTTCAAATCAGTACCGGCAATCTCCAATGACAAATACATGTCCTGGCGGCGTCTTGATCTCAAACTGAAAATTGTTCCCATTGTGGTCTGAAAATAACAATAAGTCTCTGGAAAATTCCAATTTCTAACAAAAACAGCTCAATAATCCATTTGAACTATGTGAAATTCTAACAAAATAAACTACGATACACGAGACATTCATCAACTCGAATAATTCTGTTTGTTTACAATTTTTCTCAAATATCAAAAAAACGAGAGACTATAGTTAACACAATATTTCGATAATTTTTATCTTACATTTTGTAATCGTAAAGTGACAAACAAGGCGAACTCTCGTGGGAACGGTCTAATCTTGGCATCTGGGAATAGTTGTATTGATGGCACCCAAATGTACGAGTTCGGTCTGAGACGCCAGGCTGTCGGTCGATTCGGCACTGTTTGCCAACGATCCTTCGACGGATGAAAGAATCGACTCTCTTCTAACGCTAAAGGATTCACTGTCTCGTCACATCTGCAATGAGAACATTTGAAATTTATTACAAATCCAAGTATAAACGTTGCCACGACATCACAGTAATTGAACGAAACAGAACACAGAACCACCGTTTGGAGGATTGCTTGAAAGCTCGCAATTTTAACGTCAAACACTCAAGTTAATCTAATTGACAAAACGAGAACTTTTCAATATTTTTTCCACAATTTACTAATCCCATCATTAGAGTGCTTTAAAAGGGCCTCTGCATAAGAAAATCGTAACTGGCAAAAAGCACGCAATTATACGGTAAATTTAACACGGACCGTAACAGAAAATCCACAATTTCTCTTTTAAAAAGCCCCATTTGATCTAATGTTGTTATATTCAAACAGCCATAACCATTCACAATCAAAGATACTACCCTTGGCATTTCGAAAGTGTTCCAATTTATTATCCACTTAACAACATTTCAACCCTAATAAAGCAGACGCGAAAAAAATCTCTGCCGTTTGGAATTCGTCCATTAGCTCGAATATGTTTATATTAAGTTACAGTAAAGACGTACCCGAACAGATTACAATGGCGTTGCTCCACATTGAAACCGGGACATTTATGTAGGAGACAGTGGCGGGTACGCTGTTGGATACCAGACGAACAACTCACACTGCATGCCGACCAGTCACTCCATTTACTCCAACCTAGAAAATTAACAATTTACATTTATTGATTTTATCCAGCAGCATTTTTCGTCAATTCTACAGTTTTCTTAGAAGGCAATTTCGTGACTTGGCGTTCCGTTTGAGGTTGTAAAGTAATTAAGAAAAGTTTTCATCTCGTAGAGTGTACGGCAAACGTGTACGTCTGTAAACACAAATAATTGTTGCAATTATTATTGTGCACCTGAGATAACCCAATCGATCCTGTAGAATGGACTTGAGATCCGGGGGACGTACAACAACGCACGCCACCGTTTAGGTGTTCTTTATAAAGAGCGAGACACCTGAAGATACCCAAGAAGAGGAAATTCAGAAATTCTATTCAATTTCTTTGGGAATGATCTGTTGCATAAATTTTCAAATTTTCATTTTCTATTGTTAAGAACCGACATTTTTCCTTTGTCTAAAATTTCCAGCAAAATATAATCGAGAATATACAAGACTTGTGTATTAAACAGAAACAGCCAAATCGATCCTGCAGAATGCTCGATCCGGGGGAAATTCATCAATGCACGAGTGTTCTTTATAAGGAGAGAGAGAGGGCTGTAGACATACAAGAACGCGGCACTAGCCAGTGTCTGCGAGTAGGGCACCAAATTTATCTTTTTCAAAACTGAAAAGTTGAAAAGATTCAAAAACAAAGTCGCAAATCGCTTTCAAATTCCTCGGAGATCTGTTGCGCTCGGCGCCTCCACCATTTTTGTAAGTGTTCAGAATTTCATTTTCTATTGTCAAGAATCGACATTTCTAATAAAGGCGAATTGAATACTTGCTGCAGTCAAATTGAAGACGTAGAAACATAATAAAGAGAATGTGAACTAGAGAGAGAACCGTATAGATCCGCCAACATGGATGCATTTCTCCCCAAATCTTCATAGAGAGAGAAAGAGAGAGATATATATAAAGCTGAAGACACACAAGAAAAAGACAGTTTACAAGGTCTGAAAGCAGACCACCTAAAACTGAAAGTCGTCTTCAAATTCTTCGGAGATCTGTTATACTCGGCGCATCCACCACTTTCAAAACGTTTCAAAATTTCATTTTCTATTCGAGTCGACATTTCTAAAGGCGAATTGAATATTTCCTGTAATCAAATAGAATCTTCGGACATAGAGACATAATTAAGTGGTTTTCCCTTGTCTAAAGCTTCTACCGAATTATAGAGCCACTGGGATCGCTTCAGATCCGAAAGATAAACGTTCTATTTGATGTTACTTTGAGGAAGTTCCACAAAATAAAATTTAACATATTTAAATGCGTATTATTGCACACAGTTCCAAAATTAATTACATTCCTAACTAAGCCAGAAGTGATGCAAAATATTGTAATATAGAGTTCCTCGATTGTTGAACGAAATAAATAAAATTTCCTTAGAGAATTCTCCTCCAATGAACCCCAAATCAACAGTGGCTCCAACAAAACAGGAAATTGGACAGAATAAAATACGTACATTTGTTACGAGTTGGTTAAATTATTTTATTTATTTCAACTTTTGCAATTCTAAATCACTAAATAGGGAAATGAATCGATAAAGTTGAAAATTAAACAACACAAAAGCTTTTTTATTCTTTCTCTAGTACTTTATTTATTGTTGATTTAATGACTAGAGCGCGTGTATATCTTGCAATTTAAATAATCTTTAAATTGGAACAACAGTATCATAAATAAAACTACGTCCTGTTGTGCTAAATTAAAAACTTTATTAAAACAAAAAGAACAAAGCAGAGATCTTTTGCGAAAGTGTTGGAATCAACAAAAATATTCACACTCAACTGGATATCGAATTAATCGTATTCCAGAAAACCTAATAAAGCCGAATAAAACGATATTGGATGCCTAGCTGGCAAGCTGATTATGAAATCTTAGAGGTGATTTACATTTAATAACGAAACGCTCTCACGGGGTGAGTTGCAACTTTTACGACCAATTCCAACAGAAAATGGTGTTATTTGCAGTTAGATGTAACACGAAATCAGTATTTTCGAGTAATACTACAAAAGTGTGTTTAATTAGAACGTTATCAAAGGCCGATCTGCACCAAACGGATAAAGTTGCTATATTAATATAGAAATTTTCGTATAATTCACAGATTGTAATTTTAAACTTAAAAGGCTTCTGATTTCCAAATAAATTAGAACGTGTTAAATTTAATTGCCTTAAACTTACTATCTAAAACTTAAAACTTTCAAGAGATCTTTAAAATAACGTTCAACTTTGTAGTGGTTCAGAATTTAACAGATTGATGTATTGCAAGAAATCGTTAAACTTTTCTCTACAAGCGAAATACAATGATGCTCCATCAATTTGATAAAAGGAAGCTTTTAACAAGGATAAAGATTTAAAAAAGTTGATTTACGTTCGACCCAATTTTACTTGCTTGAATTTTACAAAAAGAAGAACCATTAAAAACTAATGAAACTTTTACGTTTACACTTCTTCACAATTAACTTATGCAATCGTGAAAAACAGCTACTCCAACTTATTTCGGTCGTTAGGACGGCGACCAGCAGCACATTTGTCGTTTATTCTTGTGATTTAAATCGAAAAAAGTGCACAATTTTCGTCTTAGAATTGCGAATGCACAACTTAATGGGCCATGAATTCAAATGGGGCAGTTGTTTTGCATAAAAAGCAACACAATAATAGTAAAGCCGAACCAAATATACGGGAGCTTTATGTAAGCACGTCTTCTTTTTGCAAATAAAGCAGTAGATCGTTTCACCAGATGCCTATTAAGCTTGATTTTGGTGCTTTTATATTAAGAAATGATGCGTCAAAGGTCACTTCAACGATTGAAACGATTCATATGGGAATCATTCGGTTTTCAGTGAGTTCAATTTAGTTATTTTTCGCGCTCGAATAAACAAACGATACGTTTAATAAACGTATGAAATACGTCCATTTCATGTTTGCTTTTTTTTGTTGGTGCGATTTATTGCCTGTTATACGTGCAGTTGTGCGTGGAACAAAAAGCTATTTGAAATTTACGTTATTTATTTCTCCAACCGAACAATATAATGTGTTGATAGAGTGGCGAAATTTCTTTTAAAAAATAACACCATTTCTTGGTCATTGATAATTGAAAAGCGGCAAAAAATTAAACGAGATAAAATGTTCTTTTGATTAATAATTCTCGAGTAAAAAGTAAATTATTACCTAGTGCTCTCCAGACTCTTTGATCCGAACTTTCGTCCCATTTAGCTACAGAATTCGCTCGTAATTCATCGTTCACCAAATTACAAAATATGATGTACTCTCTGAGGATCTCGCTGCCTTCTGCACATTCAACAGACGGTCTTGTTAGGAATGTCACATTGATTCGTCTGGAAAATCAAAAATAACTGGATAAGCACCAACACTGTAGCTAATTTAATTTGAAAGCCTTTCAAATTATTAATAAAAAACACACAAAATTAAAAGCTTTTCTTCTTTCTCTTTCGGCATTTGTAGCCAATCGAGCAATAACTTGAGAACTTGATAAAGTGACCAAATTTTCCAAACGTTATGATAATTGAAAAAGTTTTCTGTTACTTTTGTATCCGACACCTCACAATAAAAACTGAAATCTCTGCAAATAACTCAAAACAAATCCTTACAGATTTTGTCTAGAAAACTCTTATTTTATTTTCTTGTTTACAGAACAAACTTACACTCTTCGATATTTTTTAAGATGGAAAAAATATACGGAAATCGTGTAAATATTGAATTTCTCAAGAATATAATGTCAACAGAGCTACAGAGCGTATTCGATAAATGGGCCAATGATATACCGCAACGGCACAACAAACAGACTTTATTATGTTGTCATATTAACAATTGAATTTTGTTGTTTTAGCTGTATTGATTTCGAGAGATTCGGTATCTCGACTTCGCTAGGGAGACGCTTCCGGATACTCTAGAAAATCGGGGGGTGATCGATTCGTAAATAAATAATTCATGCGTCTCTTTTTCTACAGCATCACTGTATTAGCAGAAAAGTCATCAATTCCTAAAATTGTAGCCATCGACATACAGCTGCGGCAAATTATCTAAGCACATTTGCAACAATATCGATTGAATTGAAAACAACTTCTAACTATTCGCTATTTGAGTAAATCGCCTACAAATCCGCATAGATTTATGGCCGGTTTTGCCACGAATATTACACCTCAAATGGACACAATTTTATTTTAACATTTTAATGACGATTATGAGCGATAAAACAAGAGAAATTCTGTTTTTGTGCGTTTTAAATAGCGACAAATCTATTGTTCCGCTTACATGAACATACCCGCCTCGCTTACACATCATATCTGCGAATGATTGATTGCACACGTTTTTATGTTCACACGTCATTTCGCGTACTACTATTTCCATTAAATATCAACGTGAAAAATAATCCATTGTTTATAGATTTTGACATGATCATCATAACATAGAAATTGATTTCTGGCTATTGTTTCTAATCAAAAATTAATCAATTGTGAATGATTAATTGATAATGTTTTTTGCAATTTGAAACACTCGAATGTTACAACTTTCAAGTGGAATTTGGAAATTATGTGTAAACGCTGTTGGTGGCAGGTTGATTCAAGCCAAAATCACAAATTCCCACTTCCATCCCGTGTAAAAGTTAAATTATTTTCATGTTTATTTCCGGGAATTAGTTATTGGTTTTACTTGACATGATCAGATTAGTTCTGAAATTGTTGTTTTTTTCTTAGAGTTGATGTTGACGCCGATCCATCCAACTCGTGATTGTTATTTGTTGGTAAAGTAATTCGATGTTGTTAACGTTAAAATGATTTCATCTAACATAATCAAATTGTCTCTGATGTCGTTCTAGTTGCTTTCAACGAACAATTTCGTATTCTTTTGTTGGGATTTATATGGAAATGGAAGGCGTCGGTGGCGTCTCTATATTTCTGTTACTATTCCAACGGCGCCATTTTCTCTCTCCCTTCTTCTTCTTCTTCTTCTGTTTTCGTTGCAACAACAGTAAAATCACATATATAACAGTTTTAGATTTTCATGTTTATCGTCTTCGTTTAGTACAATTTTTCAACAGAATTTAATATAATTGAATATTTTTATATGTGTATGCGGACATTTCATATCGTTGAACATTTTTCCAGAAAGTGTGGTAAATGAGATTTTCCGCAATATTGATGCGAATATTGGAGAGGCTTTTACGATTTAAATAAATGCTACGATCGGATCATCTACAAACCAAAATCGATGACTTGTATTTTACATAAAATTTCAATTTCGTGATAGAATATCGCCTTTCAAATCGAATCACAACCGAATTTAATACAAAAATCAACGATTTTTATTAATTATTTAGCCGTTTTCTTGTCGACGTAAAACAGATCTCAATAATAATGGAAAGAGGTCGGTTGAAAAGAGGTCAAATCCATGTCAAGAATACGGAATATCTCCAATTTTCCAGATCTGACAGCGGATAGATTAAGTGCCGAATAACAACGTGAACGGATTATAATCGGAAACGAAAACGTACAGAAAAACCGAGTCACACACACACAGACAATCGAATTTTAATTTGATTTCTCGATATAGAACGTACCTGTAATTATTTGCAGCGCCCCAAATGTCTAATAGTTCGGCGCCTTTGTACGTGTTGATCAGTTCAAAATAAGCGGTAAAGACGCCACGACTATCTAATAATGATGATGTCGATGATGATGATGATGATGGAGACGACGGTGACGGTGGCGTCTCGTCGGCGGCCGTAAAACCTCGAAAGGCTATTTGTGATGTTATTGTACTCTCTTCAACGCTCACTTGTTTGCCACTAAAGAATTGTTCTAAATCACAACAGTTCACAGATGACAACACCACTATAGTTAGCAGGATACAATGGAACTTTGTAAAGGACAACATTTTTTTTTGTGGTTGATTTCTGAAGATACTTGAATTGTAGACAATTCACTTCAGCATCTTTTCAATAATGTCGCTAAACATCTGCAAAGATATGAATAGAAATTGTGAATTAGTGATGTTCGCATTTTAATGATTCTCAAGGCGAACAGGTATTCCCTCGTACGTAGAAATTGATTTATTCGCCAACGTCATTCTATAATTCACCATTTATTATACAAAAAACACGACAAATTACTATCGCGTCACTTATAAATATCATTCAAAAGGATTTTGACCTGCCAAACTATCCTTGTAGCGAATTTCTAGATTAAATATAATCGTCTTTTTCGGTGTCAAAGATAGCTCTTCCCCCCAATAATAAAAAGTGAGTTTATTGAAAATAACTCGACTTGGCACTTGGTAAAAGATAATTGTCGACTGGAATTTGAACTCAAATAGAATTATTATTACTTTTATGACTTTTGACTCGTCTCTCTTGACTGTTCTGGATCGAAAAACTTTACCCGCCGCCCACAAAATTCGCTTAGAATCGATTTCAAAGAAAAAGTTTTCTAAATTGTGGCCAAACAAAAATCCTTACAAATGCAGTCCACTATTCACTCAGTAATTATTGAGAAAACCTATTACTCGCCATATTTTATTGGCAATAAACAGGAAATAAAACGTGGAAACGAATGAAAATTTATAGTGGATCTCTTCTAAATTGATCGCCCTATTCTAGTCTCTGGACCGTTTCATATCAAGATTATTTAGTGACAGTGCCAGTGATCATTGCAACGATTGGTGCGAGATCTGTTGTCTAATTTTATTTTATTCAGGCGTTAATTAGGTGTTTCTGCGGCTCGGATACTTTGAAAAGTTCCCCCCCAAGCTGTGCAAATTTGTCATCATCATCAAGGCGAGTAATGTTCTGTATTCATCATCGGCTTCCTGCCGAATTTCGGCAACTCGATCTCATTATAATTGCAAATTAATTACCTTATCAGAAAGTTGATATTTTAATATTTATTATTAGTATTACTGTTGATGCTCGAGAATTTCGTGAAAGTTTTCATTAATATTAGGAAAGTTTCATAATAAAAACATAAAATTTGCATTGCAAATTTTGCTTCTATCACCAATGATTATTTCGATAATTATTTTGTTTACATTTATTTCAATTCAACAACACAATAAAGCAACAACGTTCTGCTTCAAGGTAAATCTCAATTATTCGGGAAATGTTTCAAATAAACTCTTACCGTTTCAATTACAGTTAAAGTATCCTTCACGTGTACGATAAGGGTTGAAATAATTTCCAACGAGAGCGGAAAAGCGATTGGAAAAGTCTACACTACACGACCGATCATTGCGTACAACTGGAAAATCCAACTGAAATTCACCAAACAGTAACTCCTGTACAGGACACATGCGCTTTAGAATCTTTAGATCCCCGTTGATACAGAGGAAAATACGTTCTTTTCTAATATAACACCCACCATCATCACACCACCACTATATCACCACAATTGTTATTTGCACCTGCTTTTTGTTTGTTTTTCTTCATTGTTGTTTGTTAATTCGCAACGTTGGTAGTGTTTATATTTTGTTATGGTCGATAATTCCGAAATTTGGGATAAAAAATTGTAATCTGAGCCGCTTGGATTTTCCCCCAATTTACACCCGAAGAAGCAGTGGCTCTTAAACTTGCCATCCGTGTATACCCCAAAAAGTTTGTGCCTATTAACAGTTATCTCTGTTGTTTCAGCGGAATTTAGAGCGAAATCTGCAACATCCGCAAAATAGTTTCGGGATGATTCTCGGTTGAAGTTTCAAGGAAAAAACGTATAAAAATTAAGCCTGCTCGGTTATTACTCTGAAATATTTCGTAGAAAGAAACTTTCACAGTTCTGTAGCTAATTGTTATGGGATAGAAAAAGTAAACAAGAGAAATGAACAGAGTCCTGAAAATCAAGACTAACAATAGGAAACTTAATTTGGTAAAGTGATCGTCTTTGGGTTTGATATTATTAAGATTTAACTGTTAGTCGGAAGTTTCTATTTACATATAAAGTTTTAAGTTTTCATATTATTCGTATTTTATCATTGAATCTAAATTGTAAGTCGAGTAGAAACTTTAGTTTCCGTTTTGTCCAAAGCTAACAATCAACATCGACCGTAACATTAAGCTTCCCGAACTTAATCTATCCACTAATTACAATTCAACAAGTTGGGAGAGGGTTTAACATAAGCTAAGAAACCTTCAGCTTCTAGAATTTCAACAATATAATTCAATATTGTTCTGTTATAACAATGTAATTTATACAATAAAGCTCATAGAGTTATTTACAATGTCAAATACTCTGTATTGCTTGAGGAACCCACAAGTCGATTGTTTACATAAGACGATCAAATTTGCATATTAGAAAACACAATAATCGTTTAAAATATTCTCTATAGATTTAGGAAATTACGATAAAAGTCTCTGATGTAATACAAAAATCGAGTTTACAAAACTACATCCACTTAAAGATTGTTTTTCTTCTATTTCCCATTATACTGTTATTCTGTCGATCGTCTAAAGTTGTGAGTAAGTCGTTACAATTTTGTTGCAAATTGAATTCTAGTAAATCAGTTTTACATAGTTTCCGTCTTGGGGGCATCTTAATTTACGTTTTGCTCTTCAATCACGTAAATGTGCTAAGAATTTGCACATTTAATTAGACAGGAAGCAGACAATGTTTCCTTTATGGAGACCCCAAAAAAAAAGAAAAGACGACACCAGAACCGACAAGTTATTTAATGATAAAATAACTGTCGTAAGATAAATGTTGCAAGATAGGAATAAAGAAGTGCAATAAAAACAAGCGAGCGAGGGAATTAATAATATGCTGCTCTAATTTAACAAATATGCTTTTCGTTCTCTTTTTCGCTTTATTATAATTCGTTTTTAGTCTTTAATTTACTAGGTTATTTAGCCTGATAAAAGAATTTTCAGCGATCCCGACTTGCTGAATAATACGAAAAAAAAACACAAGACCAAGGTAGACTCGTTCGAGTTAAGAATGATTAACGTAAAATAAAGAAAAATCTACTTTATATTAATACTGATGATTACTGAAAATGTGGCTCTGGTAGTCGCATTAGAAACGTTAATTATCGTATTTTTTAGAACTATCATTATGCAGGTTTTATTTTTATTTAATTTTATCATTAAGATAAATTGTAAACGTTAAAAGAAGAACGTTTATTCGTTACAATCTTAAATAGTTTGCGTTGTAATTAACACTTGTAAATGACAGTTTTATTTATTCAATTTTTGCTATTTTCCAACAATACATTTAATTATAATTACGCTTGTAAATATACGGTGTTCTAGAACCGACTAGCCACATAGATGCATAGATATATGTTGGATTTTCAGAAGTATGGTAGCCCTAATGTTGCTGCTGAGGAATTTGGTTGCGATATTAGACTCCTGCTCCGTAGGTGGAGGGTCGAGACGAAAGGGGCGCTTTTCAATTGATTGTTGTTACGTTTTTAGACCCTATTAAAGTGTGTTGTTATTATAAAATACAGTGAGATCGTTTTCTGTACTTTTCTTTCCATTGCTACATGTGGCTAGTAACACTGGTCTGCAAAACAAATTCTCTCGTCATTGTTTTCATGCATAATAACATTATATTTGGTTTTACAAACGCGGAATTTAACATGTAAATAGATTTTAAATACTATGTTCGTTTAATTAAAAAACGATTTTATTGAACCAACAATTACAAAAAAGTTGAAAATACTGCGGTTTAAGTTTTATAGCTAGTGAAAAATGCTATTTTTATTACAGTCACAAGTTATAAAAGTCTGTAGTTTTTTTTCTTTTCATAGCTTCCATCGGAGTCTCTCGGTGAATCGACCAATAGAAATCGGCAAGCATTGCTTCCGACCATTTTCCATTGTAGCGTCTTTCAATGTGCAATATATCCCGATGAAACGTTTCACCATGCTCATCTGATACGGCACCAGGATTTTCAGGAAAGAAATCTAAGTGTGAATCCAAAAAATTAACTTTGAGAGACATATTGCACCCTAAAGCTTTATAAGCAAAAAGAAGTTCGATAAAAACCGCCCAAGCTCTTTTCTCTGTTGTGTTTAACTTATTGTTAGAATTGAAAGCTACATCGCGTCACTGATTTGAGGAAATTTCATTTTAAGGTATTGAAAGCCTGCACCATCCTTGTTCATAGTTTTAACAAAGTTTTTCATGAGTTCCAACTTTATGTGAAGTAGTGGCAGAAAATTTTTGTCACTTGGCACTAAAGGTTCTTGAGAGACATTTTTAATTCCAGGTGTCATGCTCTTTATTTGTGGCCAAATTTTTACTATGTGATGTTTATCTAGGTGCATCCTCCTTGTAATCCAGTAAGTACAGCTACGACTTTTAAATAAGCTCAAATACTCCATAGGTATTGAGAACATTTTGTTTTTTCAAGTAATATCACCAGATTTGCATAATTTTCTTTCATGTTTGTTGCATGATCGAGGGACACTGATGGGTATTTATTGTGATAGTAGAGTAAAACGGCTTTCAAACTAATCTTAGAGGCATCAATAAAAAGTTGAGACTATTGTATTTTTATCCAACAAAATCCACTGTTTTAATCTTGACCCGAGTAATTGGGAGAGATTTTGATAGCCCCAAGTCTCTAATAATATCATTTAAGTCAGATTGTTTAAGAAAATGAGGTTCTTTGATGTTCTCGTTATTTATTGGAGGTACTGAAGATAAAGTGCCTTTGCCACGAGAAACTGGTATCTTTGCAGATGCGATGTTCGGATATACAATTTTATTTCTATTTTTTTTTTCGAGAAACCTTGTGTTGATGGCATGCAGGAGCAACAATCATTTTGATGATTCTGAGGTTCACTTTAAATCATTGGCATAGTAAACGGCATAAATTTGTGACTTCCTTAAAACCAACCTCCCAACGTTCTCGAGCAACTGTTACAGAATAATTTTGGCACCCAACTTTTCGATCGAAAATCCAAAATAAAGCTGATAAGCTTTTTTTAACGAGATCTGTTATTGCATTTCGCTGTGTTTTTAGAGTAAATTCACCACAAATGTATCAAAAAGAGTCTGTAGAATTCTTACAAGTTCGCGGCATTCTATAACCTAAAATTAAATCCAATTTATTTTAGAACAATTTTGATATTTCTATTAGATTTTTACTTTCTCTGTTCTTAAAAAAAATGCATAAACTACACATAAAGTACTTAACATAAGTACTTAACGTGCCAAAATATTTGATATAGAACGCAAACAATTAAAAGACAAGTTTTCAAATAATAGCTGTAAAGTCACAGCGAAAACTGTAGAAGCGTGTACGTACTACCATAAAGATCACTTAGGACACTTTCCTTCTTTTACTTGCTGAAATCCATTTTGTTTGTACATTAGGGTGTGCCAAAATGACTAACCTATCGAATTTATGGTCTCAAAAGGGTCTATATGTTGGAAAAAATAAGCATATGAATTTTTGAGTTACAAGAACCAACTTCAAAGTATTTCGTTACAGAATTTAATGTCCTATAAGAATATGCCTGAATAAAATATTAATCTCAATCGATTCAAAAGTTATAGCATTTTCAATGGAAATTTCCAAAATAGCTTTAAACTAAACATAACTGTTTTTGATCAACTTTCATAGCCCGTAAGTATATAAATTTTTGAGCTAAAAAAATTAGGTCTAAAGCATTTTTTAGAGAATTTAATGCCTGGAAAAAATTTTTATCTTAAACGGTTCAAAAGTTATGCCATTTTTGACGAACAAAAATTCAAATGGCCACCGACACCTTTTAAAATTGAGCTAAAAATTTTTCCCAATGGGAGATTTTTTTTTCAACATATAGGCCCTTTTGAGACCATAAATTCGATAGGTTCGTCATTTTGGCTCACCCTAATGTACATACACTGTTTATAATGTTTCCACAAAAAAACAAATTTAAAAAATCCTAAATTTTAAATATTTCGAAACAAATTCACATCACAGAATCTAGACGTGATAGAAAAAATCGGCCAATGGGAACAGATTCAGAGCGCAAAAATTTTTGAAGGAGGATTTCGTTGCAGACCAGTGTAACCTTGCCAACCCTGTATCTTTTCTTGTAGATTATAGAAAATAATACTTTGACAAAGGTTAATTGTGCGAAATTCCCGAAATACGCTTCCAGGCTGGCTTATGTAGTTGTTGCTATATTCAGCTTTGTAATTGTTGTAAGCTTACATCCCTTGATCGGTGTGTATTAAAAAAACTACAGCCTCCTAAATTTAATTAATTGCGATATTAGTCATTTATTTAATTAACAAACGTACTGGTAGCGAAACCCTGTAGTTCAGTTCGAATCCTCTAATCCTGTTTCCATTTTATTAGTGTACGTTTTTTTTTAAATTCCACATATTAGAAGCCGTTCAAGATTGTAAGCAGACTGCTAACACCTTCTACCATTAGAATAATTGGAAATAGCGGAGTTTAAATAAAGTCGGCTGTGGTATCGTCTGGATATTGCTTAATTTTCCAACTTTTCAGCAATGCAAATAAGGCACACAAAAACACACACACATAGAGCCATGAGATCCAACTGGCTTTACATAATTATCCAAGCCTTATCACATCTGGCGAAACATATTTAACGTCACAATTTTCTTTATTAAACTGATAAATTTTAAACGATTTTTGTAGTCCCATAAAACAGCAATTAAATGAAAATTTCAATTTTAATAAATTGTAAAAAAAATAATAGCTTAATTATCATTTTAATTGACAACATTATAACTATATATACTGTAAACTAAATAGCTTAATTTAGTTTTAAAGAACTTACACAGAGTTTGTGAAACTGTATCAAAAATGTGGAGATTCACAATTTTCGTATTAACTTTATCTATTGCAACTGTACATATGCAGGATAGTTTCGAAGATGATTCTGCACCGGCAGCGTTTGCAGCACCCGCACCTGCACCACAACCACTTGCAGTACCAGGACCACCACCGAAATTCTTTCCATTTAACCTTAATAGCGATGATGATTCAGTCCTAATCTATCCTGTCCGTCCGTTTTCTGGTAGAAAGAATACGTTTTATTATTATGGGCAATTTTACGAACCAGAATATTTCTACTATGCGTCCGATAGAGAAGATCCAAGTATGTATTTTTATTGAAAATATAAAAATTTTATGATTGAATAAATTATTACAGTTGAGGCCACAATCTACCGGGGTGATTTTCCGATAGTGGAAGTTCCTTGAGGATAAGCCTTACAACAGATTAATCCCAGATAAATGTTAATTAATAAAAAATACTTAAACAAAAATTAAGTCGTTTAAATTTCAATCTAAACACATCCTTACATTGGCGTAATATTTGATAAAACGTGACTTGTTAATTGGGACAACACAATTTACAAATTCTTGTAATGTTACGATAGAGTCGTGTGTAATTTTCGAAAGTGGACGTTTTTGGTGACTTTATCAGCAATTGCCAGGAATCGTTATGCAGGTCAAGAGGTTTATAAATGGAACAGTAATGGTTGAGTTGTGTAATAGGAATGGATAGCAAATGTTCTCTCATAATGGCAATAAATAGATGGATTTGGACAGCCACCACAGATATAAATTAGTAATCTAATAGTGTATGCAAATACGGCCCCATATGGATTAATATTCTGGAATGGCAACAATCCCTCAATAACATTTGTTCTTTTGTCTCTATATAATTTATAACAATATGCTTCAATCAGGCAATATACAGAGGGCTTCACACTATCGGCTATTTTAAAACATTCGCCTACGAAGAACTTTGCTAAATCGTCTCAAAAGCTTCCTCGATTATACAATACTTGCATGCCTACAAGTTGGGTGCGTATTGAGGCGTCTCAATCCGGATGGAACTCTAGGCAGAACAAGAACACGTTTCAGTTTAGATAGTATTAGTTGAATGCTTCTCAAATGAACATGATCTCTCCCCCATTGTAAGTTAAATTTCCACAATATTCACTGAACAAATTAGTATGCACATGGCCTGCTACACTTATGATCCTTCAAACTACTATAACTCCACGTATAATCAAATTATGTGCAAATGTTGAAGTATAAACAGAACACGTTTGAGAATGACTTGAAATTTTGTATTATCCACATCAATTTAACCGTACTTCGGTGTTTTTAATATTAAAACTCTAAGTCACGCTTTAAACCTTTAAAATCTCATCTATCGAACAATGTTGCGCCTCTTATTACGTTCACAGAGCCTCAAATTGTCTAAACATCGCCATTTACATAAGCTGATGGAATGTGTATATTAGAAAGTACACAGAATACAGCTTACTTCCTTCGAATCGTTGGAGTAATAAAATCAACAATCTTGATGAAATTTCAAGTATTTACTCATGTTGATTTCATTATTCTTTCATCCCATTTAATTGCTTTTGAAGAGGACAATACCAGATCTTATAAAATCAACTTTCAGCCGTCACTGGATGCAGTGCAAGCTCACGATTTTCATAATTTTTGGCGTATGTGTGAAGGAGACTATCACCTTTCTTTGGGGGACGTTCTCAACTTCCCTCTTCACGCTGTCAAATCAGATTCTTCAAAATATTTACGAAACGGTTTAAATTTTGGAATTATTCAGAAAATGAATAATAGAGCCTCTTAAGTGCTACCATGTGCCAAAAGTAGTTTTTCTATATCCTAGTGGCGGTTGAAATTGTCTAGTATTGCACCCCTATCAAATTGAAATAAAAAGTTAAGGGTTATTCTGCTTTTACGGTGCAAGGCAAGTCGTGCAATGAAGTGCCAACGACAAGGGCAACTCAGGCTCATTTTTTTCTACTGCTCCTATCTTTCTTCTTGCTCCTCTCACTTTCTCATTTGCAAAATTTTTGAAAGTCCCAATGCATGGCGCAACTTTGGATAATTGTCGTGTTGCACATTTTCTCAATTTCCCAGAACTCGTAAACTGTAATCAAAACGTTAATCGTAAATCTTTGATAACTGCCATCAATGTGCGTAATAGTGCCTGTTATGTTACAATAAAATAAAATAATTAATTATAAAAAAAAGAAATAAATATTTCTACTATCAAATAGAAATTGTAAAACTCGATATTATTGCAACATTAATAAATCGACACAAACTATAAATAAACAAAATTAATTAATAGAAAACTTAGTTCGAAACAAAGCTTGGATGCAATACAAAATGTTCAACAATAAAATTTTAAGTTTGCTCTTAATTGTTGCATTCATTCAGATCGTTCGTTCGCAAGGGGCAGAGGATCCAGACGACGATATGTATGGTTTTGATGAAGGCGGTTATGCCATCTATCCACCGGATGAGAATGTTTACGTTTACAATGGCAAATTTATTAGACCAAGATATCATCATTTTGCGCACGCCGAACAACCAATGCTCATTGTGCCTTTTGGAGAAAAGAAAGCTGATAGGTATGTGAATACATTATTATCACCCAAAGACTAGAATATGTCTTTTATTTTACAGCTAAAATGGAAAACAATCAATGAAACTCCATAGAAACTTGCACTTATAATAAAGATCTTAGTAAGTTATACCGTGTTTTATTTATCAATGCAGCTCCTTAACAAATCTTTCGCCTATCGTGTACAAACCTTAGAAACACGTTTAAAGCAATCGATTGCGAAATAGTAGCGTTTATTGTAAGATAGATAAGATAAGATCCCTCCAATAATGGAGGATTTCATCTATCAAAGCATCATCATTACAGCAATATTTGCTATCTATCAAATCGTGTATTTAATCATCTTAACAAAGGTCCATCGTTTGATTCCCCTTGACACATCAGCGTAAGTATTCGTAAACTGTACGTACAATTTTTCAATAGTAGTTGAAGTCAGGGTAATCTAGTTTAGTGCCGATTCGAGCCTTTAAGTCAATATTGACGCAATACTCAGCAATTCGTCAAGCATCAGCTTCTAATCAATACTAATTAGCAATAAAAAAACATCATAATCGTTATCGAGTGATTTTCAAATATAAATAGTCGACAGTAATCGTTAACGGTTTAGTTCTAAATAAACTGTTTTCTTGGTTATAAAATAAAAATGTTCAGTTTTCGCATGATTCTATTATGTTTATGTTTAACGGCAAGTTCTTGTGCACCGGCTAGTTATGTTGATTTCTTCGATCCTGCAAAAGATTTCGACGACATATATGATGATGATTTTGATTTAGATGATACAGATTTTGATACTTTTGATGTGTTTAATGAGTTCGACGATGTACCAAAAGATCTATTCGATCCATTGATTATACTCAATAAAAAACCGAAAAAGCGGCCGATTATTATTACGCTGTTTAACGATAAAGTTGGTGCACATAAAGAACCACCGTGTGAACCAGATTTCCACATTCATACGAATGATGTTGTTACTGTAACAAAGAATCCATTGAAGCCAGATGACATTGCAATTGTTGTGGACGATATAAATCCATCAATGCCAAGTAATGTTCAGCCGGTGGTTAATCTTAATAATTTTACTGAAGGTCCAGCACTACCTGTTTTTATTACACCTGGTAATAAATCAACGAATGGATCACGACCGAATTTTCATATTCATTCCAGTGATATTATTAATGTGATTGAGGATTTACCAAAACCAGATGGTCAAATAATCTTCGATGATATGGGCAATTTGAAAAATATAACAGAAGATATTATTTATCTAATTAAAAATTCAACTGTACCAAATTTTGAACTTGATGACTATGATTCTGGAGAAGAACTTAATAATACAATTCCTCATCCATCAAAACCAAGTGATGAAGAACTTTGGAATAAACCGTCAAATTCAGCAGATCATGATCCACTTGTGCCAAATTTTGCGCTTGATGACTATGATTCTGGAGAAGAACTTAATAATACAATTCCTCATCCATCAAAACCAAGTGATGAAGAAATTTGGAATAAACCGTCAAATTCAGCAGATAATGTTCCACTTGTGCCAAATTTTGCGCTTGATGACTATGATTCTGGAGAAGAACTTAATAATACAATTCCTCATCCATCAAAACCAAGTGATGAAGAAATTTGGAATAAACCGCCAGATTCAGCAGATCATGATCCACTTGTGCCAAATTTTGAACTTGATGACTATGATTCTGGAGAAGAACTTAATAATACAATTCCTCATCCATCAAAACCAAGTGATGAAGAAATTTGGAATAAACCGTCAAATTCAGCAGATCATGATCCACTTGTGCCAAATTTTGAACTTGATGACTATGATTCTGGAGAAGAACTTAATAATACAATTCCTCATCCATCAAAACCAAGTGATGAAGAAATTTGGAATAAACCGTCAAATTCAGCAGATCATGATCCACTTGTGCCAAATTTTGCGCTTGATGACTATGATTCTGGAGAAGAACTTAATAATACAATTCCTCATCCATCAAAACCAAGTGATGAAGAAATTTGGAATAAACCGCCAAATTCAGCAGAACATGATCCACTTGTGCCAAATTTTTGGCATGATGACGATAATTTTGGGAGTATAGAAGAAGAACTTAATAATATAATTCATCACCCATCAAAACCAAGTGATGAAGAAATTTGGAATAAACCGGCAGATTCAGCAGATCATGATCCACTTGTGCCAAATTTTTGGCATGATGACGATAATTTTGGGAGTATAGAAGAAGAACTTAATAATATAATTCATCACCCATCAAAACCAAGTGATGAAGAAATTTGGAATAAACCGCCAGAATCAGCAGATCATGATCCATTTGTGCCAAATTTTGAGCATGATGACTATAATTCGGGAAGTATAGAAGAAGATCTTAAAAATATAATTCCTCATCCATCAAAACCAAGTGATGAAGAAATTTGGAATAAACCGGCAGATTCAGGAGATCATGATCCACTTGTGCCAAATTTTTGGCATGATGACGATAATTTTGGGAGTATAGAAGAAGATCTGAATAATATAATTCATCACCCATCAAAACCAAGTGATGAAGAAATTTGGAATAAACCGCCAGAATCAGCAGATCATGATCCACTTGTGCCAAATTTTTGGCATGATGGGGATGATTTTGGAAGTACAGAAGAAGCTCTGAATAATGTAATTCCGCATCCATCAAAACCAAGTGATGAAGAAATTTGGAATAAACCGACAGATTCAGCAGATCATGATCCACTTATTGATCCGAATACTAGTTTTGAATCAATTGATAACAAGAACGACGCATTTTATAAGTTTATCAGGCAATTACTTGACTATTCTGAGTTTCCTGGGATTCGTTTCATTGGCAACTTTATTGAACCTACTTTCAATATTGTGACCATTTATTATGCGCCAGAAGCGGCAACTTCTGAAAAGTGTCTCGAATAAAATACTAATAATGTGCAAAATAAAATAATTTTCATCAAATGTGCTTCAATTTTTATTCAACACCTAGCCAAACGCCCATCCTGCAAGGTACACCAGCTCTCAAGCTGAAAGGTAGTCGAAAAGTTCTATAAATTTACAAGGAAGTTTGCATTGGTCGCTGTAGTGTAAGCTACGTCCGGTGCAGCTATCGACTGGTTTCCAACGTCTTTCAAACACTACAATATTCCAAGTCGTGTGAAGTTCAAGCCATGTGGAGAGCTGTTAAACATTTTCTTATCAAAATAATCGCACATTAAATTACTACAATTTTAGTATTTGTGTTTATGCAATTAAGCATATAACAGCATTGTATTTTCTAAACGTAAAAGTTTGTATTCGATATTTGAAAGACTCATATACACTAAAAGGATGCGTTTGGAAATATGCTAAAATATTTCTTCATTTCCAAACAATTAAAATTAGAATTTCATATTTTAATTTTATATGTAGCTAAATTATTTAGCTCTTTTGAACTAAGAAGAATCTCTAGAAGAATATCTGAGATATTTTAGCTCAATTTTGTTTATTTTTCTTCAAAAAAGGTACAGGTGTAGCAGTGTCATCTCAAATACATATTTCGCTTGTTTGTGAATTGAAGTGGAAAAGTGTTTAATTCATCGACACGATCTTTTTTCTACCTATTTGGAAATACCAAAACGTTATATAAGATCTAGAAAATTACGCAATATTAGGAAAACAATCAACTGCAATCAATACTGCAAATGAATTTAATATGTTAATATTTATTTCTTTTAAAAATTTCTCATTTGCGACTCAACAAGATAATAGGCAAGTGCTATTCGCCCGGCGCCTCCACCATCTCGCATAGCGTGGAGGTGAAATTGATAAAATCTGCCATTGTAACGTTTTTCATCTGAAGTACAGTTTTTAACACAAAACTTTGAAAAGAAAAATAGTACATTGTGCAACTAGTGCGGGAAGTTGTGAATTGCAGACGAAAGTTGAGAGCACGAAATAAGTGAGTCCGTTCTCTGCTCGAATAAAATAAAATCGGTCAATTAAAATATAGATATTGTAGTCTAATTTCCTCAGACAATTTTACACTTCAATTCACAAACAAACGAAATATTCGAGGTGAAAATGTTAGCTGGCACTATCTGTATATTCCTACAAAGCCGACGTCAGAATTGTTTACGAATGGTTTCAATGTCAATGTTATTATTACAACTGTTGACAAGAATTCATTAATAAACAATTGTATTTATAATTGTATTTATAAGCAATACTATTGGCCTTGAAATTGTTTTGTTTCAAATGTTGTCAACAGTTGTAACAATATCATTTGCATTCCACGTATAGTAAACGATTCTGACGTCGGCTTTTTTCAATGGATAAGTTATTGAACCCTAGAGAAGTTTTAATTTCTTTTTGACCAGCAAATGAGAAGTTTTTTAAAGAAGAAAACTATTTTCATATCAAATTCAGTCTCAGTATTCATTGTAGGTAATTAGTTTCCTAATAGTGACTAATTTTCGAGACCCTATATGACGTTTTGGCATTTCCAAAATAGCTAGAAAGGAAATCGTGTCGGTCAATTGAAGTGTAGACATTGTAGTCCAATTTCTTTAAATACTTTTCCATTTAAATTCATAAACAAACGAGATATATGAAGATTCACACTTGACGCGAACACGCGATATTTGTTTGGAAATTCCAGGAGTCTTACTCAGGTACATTCTAAAATAGTGTTTAATTTTAAGCTGCTTATTTTGAAAATTCTGTTGATTTAGGTATTATTTTTCTATAAGGAACTTTGTGCAAATTGACACCGTTACAATTTTATTCCAACAATAGCCTGATAACTAAACACAACAACAAAGTCATTGTTGTTGGAAAAGACACAATGGGGATCCACTGAAGACAGGAACAGAGCCAGAGAGCGAGAGAGAAATGAAACAGAAACAGAATAGGGTAGAATTCTCTCGAATACAAAATAATCACAATGAACTTGTAGTCTAGTGGCGAGAAAAAGGATGAATTATTTGAAATTTTCCTACAATAGAACAATGTCAAAATGGATCTTGTGTTGGAGATTTATGATGAAATTAAAAATTAGTGGCACGTTCTTTTGGAAATTCTTTCTCCAATCTCTACATAGGGTAACAGAAAAAAAAGACAATAAAATCTACTTCTGATAATCCCATGGCTTTAGCCAGGACCGGCGTGACCTTTTGCGGGACCGGGTTCAAATGTTTAGCGGGGCCTGAATGCATATTCAAATCTTTCAGTTGAGTTTTTAAACGAGCAACTATTTTTGGGTAATTTTCTTATAGCGAGGGGCTTCCTTAAACGCGCGGCCGAGTTCCGGTGAACGCGCTGAACCTGCCTTGCGCCGGCCCTGGCTTTAGCAATGTATCCGTTTGATCTCATCTATCAGTTTCGATGAACGCATCTAGAAGCTAAAAGAATTTAATTTAATGTAATGCAATTGGATTAATTTCAATACAGCCTTATTAAATGGAACACAAAAAAAAACGATGTAATACAATCTGTTGCGAAAAGACTCAAATAAAACGCAACCATTTTTCCTGAAATATATCCGCGTTAATAGCGAATACACGAACAGCTTGTCGTTGCAAAAACGAGAGGAATTGTATTGTGCCGATATGAAATTAAATGTAACAAACCAAACATTTTTGAACAGATGTTGGAATGAAATGAAACTGCAATATCAATCGATATTTGAATGTTAATTTCCATAAAATCTAAACATGAATTGTTTTACAAATAAACCGAAATAAATACTATGCGATTTTAATAAAATCTGACACAAATACGATCTGATTTGATTAAATTTCAGATAATGGAACATTACTGGGATTAATAATAATAAGTACTAAAAGCAATTGTTTCAATCTAAAATCTGTTGGTAATGAAACAAGTTAGTTATTTGAGCGACCTAATTGCCTGAGGTTTTCATCGACTCTCTACAATAACTTTAATATTATTCAGGTTCATTTGAATGACAAACAGAAAACACTTTGTGCTCTCAAACACTCTCACGGAGACTACATTTCGTTTAGTATAGCTTTCGTACGACGACCGCACAGTTATTCCTGCTGTAAAGAGACAACTATCTGTGAGAGAATTTTTAAGCAGATTTATCGTATAGTATATACCATCTGAGATAACAATGAGATTTTATGACTGTAAGCCAGAATATTCTAACATTTGCCAGTTGATCCACATTTGTAATATCTCCGCGTTACTGATAAGGATAATTTGAATGTGATTCCACAATGTACGCAATATTTAATCGTTCTTTATTTTAGTCGTTATTAACCTGTGTGGATTGTGGTACAGATTAGGGAACAAAACAAATAAATCTTTTATTATCTGATCAAGATTTTTAGCGTTCTTATTGTTAGAAACGAACGATATACAGCATGTTCCAGCTAACAGTTTCACCACAAATATCCCGCTTGTTTGTGAATTGAAGAGGAAAAATATCTAAAGAAATTAGACAACAATTTCTATATTTTAATTGAGCGACAAGATTTTAATTACTTAATACTTACTAAGAAAGCCCAATTACCTATAATGAATACTGCGACTGAATTTGATATGAAAATAATTTTCTTCTTTAAAAAACTTCTCATTTGCTGCTCAAAAAGAAATTAGAACTTCTCTGGGGTTCAATAACTTATCCATTGATGAAAAAAGTCGACGTCAGAATTGTTTACTATACTTGGAATGCGAATGTTATTATTACAACTGTTGACAAATATAAGATTTCGAAAATTACTTAATACCTACTAAGGGCGGTTACTACGATGCGCAGAATAAATAAAAGTTAGGTTATTTTTAACATATATTTATGCTGGCTAATATACCCCACTTTATCTTCGTTGATTTCTACAATTCCCACTTTCTAGTTCCAATACATTTAGGAATTTTGAAGTCTTAAGTTGGTATTAGAATAGTGACGCATGGCGCAACAGAATTCAAAAATTATAACAAAGAAAGCACGTTTCTTTTGTAAAATGTTTCTTTGTTAAAATATAGAAACTTGGGACAGGTCTAAACAGATGTTTTTTTTATATATTGCAACCCTGGAATTTGCCAATTTTCAGGTAGATCACCCTTTTAAAAGCCATCCTTCTTCTAATATTATGAATCATAATAAAAACCGTGAAATATTCATTCGTTTTACATATTTTTATAAACTCTTTATTTGTCCACAAAATTAAACAAGTTCTTGTTACAATATATTGCAGCATTTCTTTGTTTATTTACATAATTCCAATAATGACTTGTTGACTAGTAATGAAGGGATGCTTTATCATTCCGCAAAAATTGAGCCGTTTATATTACTTTCAAAATAAACGGCACAATTAGATACACCGGTAATAACATTTTGGAATTTCCCAATTTTCAGGTAGATCATCCTTTTAAAAGCGATTCATTTTTCTAATATTATGAATCTTGTTAGTTTAGATTGTCAAAAATTTCTTTGTTTTTCAAGGATTTAAATATTCTTCTACTACACACTAAATCAAACATTTTCGTTTTATAGTAAATATTTCTTTGTTTATTTACATAATACATATTTTCAATACCTCTTCAATTATCTTTAGAAATTTACAAGTTCAAATCCTTCTTGTCTAGACTCCATTTTTCAAATTTCCCTCCACTTTTTTGTCACCAGAAAAAGAACAGCCAATAGGGAAGAGAGTTAAAGTTGAGATAAAACTCTGTTAAAATCTTCGGCTCAAATCGGCGCAGTTACCGAAAATCTTAACAGCGTTTTATTCTCGACTTGTAGAAACGAAAATTCTACGATTTATACCGACATAAAATATATGAGAGAATATTTGACGGAATAAACCGAATTGTAAAATTCGCCCTAAAAAAGCCCAATCACTTATAAGGAATATTGTAAATGAGTTTGATGTGGAAATAACTTTTTTTCCTCAAAATTTCGCATTTTCTGCTCAAAAAAAAAGGAATTTCTCTTGGTGCATTGATGAAAAAATACTTGCAACTTTAATGTAATATTTATTTCATTCTTTTTAAGAACCATTTCAAGTATTTATTGCAGATGATTGGTTTCCTAATATTGAGTCATTTTCGTGTCGATCAATTTCTTTAGAAATTTTTTCACTTCAATTCACAAACAAGTGAGATATTTGAGGTGAAACTGTTAGCTGGGACATTCTGTATGTTTCTACAAAACAAAAGAAAATATTTCACCTTAACTTTACGGCAATTCCAACAGTCAAGCGCGATGATATCCGTTTACAAATCATCGTTTTTCTCACTAATTTTCTCCAAGAAGACTAAAGAATTCATTCTCTTTTTTAACGCGCGTATTGTCCAGATTAAGTTGCGAATTGCTAGAAGTCTTATTGAATACTAAGCCCTTGTTATTACTATCTGACTAGGGAAACTATGTATAACCTGAATCAAAACATAAACGACATTAGAAGGAAATAGGAAGAGGAATTGATCAAAATCAACTACCATTATCCAAATTGTAGACTCAGAGGCGAATGAGAAAAAAGAAGATAAACTCAGTACCGATGTGCACCTGAAACAGGTTGCCAAGAAAGAGGAGGACAAGGAATATTGAAAAAAAGCTAAGAGTAAGTAGATGTAATTAAATTAAACAAAATCAAAAGAGATTGTTATTATTACCAGTCGTAAAAGTATAGTTCTCAAGACAAAAAGTATTCTTCTACATGAACTCGATTGAAGAGCGTATATTTTGAAGAGCACTTCCGCAATATTTTCTTACAAGGAAACTATTCGAAGTGTCCAACTCCGATTTTTTCGAGCTCTTGATATGTTGTTGGCCATCGAACAATAAGCGATGCATATTTTTTTTAGCGGCCCTTATTGCGTTTTAAGGGGTGAAATGGACCCTTAAAGATTCGTCAAAATCCGGGTGGTTATGTAGTTTTTCATATAAGAACAATAGCAATCAGTTTCCTTGTTAGTGTAAATAATTCATCATCAGAACAACAGCAGTTACTGGCTGCATAGTGAATGACGTAAGAGAAGTGTAGACATCGGCAAACTATAAAAAGCAAACCGCATTATACGCACAAAATGTAGATTATTGAGACCGAGCCTCACCGACAATGTTCGCGTCAGATTTCTTTTCCATCTGTGCGTCACGATGATAAGTACTTATTACTAATCATCCCTGATATTATTAGATTATGTTGATAATATCCAAATGTGGTAAAATTAGAGGTTTTGAAAAGACGTAAAATATTATTATATTAGGAAGTAAAGCCAAGGTCTGACGTAAAAACCAAATTTTTAATTAAATTTGGAATAATCTTTAGCTAGACAAGTAGATAACGAGACAGACGTATTTCGTCGAATATTGGGATTTTCAAAATTGTCTGTTTTTTTTCAAGAGTTGTTCTTAACGATGCCAAAAAAATCAATTTCTCTATCAATGAACAACTTATTTGATTTCAATTAATGATTGCATTATAAACTATCCTATATCTACGGGCGGATTTTAGAATCGTTTTATTCCGTCTGATATTCCGATTACGGAATATCGGACAGAATAAAACGATTGTAGAATCGGCCCTAAATCGCTCTCCCAACTTGATCCTTTTTACGTTTCTGTAAAGTCTGGTTTATTCAACAAATTCAGTAAGTAGAAATTTGGCTAGTTGAGCAAATCTTCTAAAATGTTTTCTGATTTCAGAATACAATTCAGTGTCTTCTGTAAAAATTGTAATTTGGGTCGTTACGCCAGGATATAATTAATTATTCATGCCCAGAGCTTTTTGATCTTTTCATAAAATATTATTCTTACTTTTATGAAAACTCAATGAAAAAGCAATAACAAAAAAAAAACAATAAAAGCTTTATTTAGCTTCCACCTTTTATTGTTCAATTTTGAAAAGCTTGCCATGAGACCTGGTTAATAATTTTTAGTTGCGCTACCCTCCAGGGATATACGAATAGCCCTTAACCTTCCTATAATTGAATTTTGTTCAATAATTTCAACAATATATAGATACGTATATAGATGGAACCGGTTTGAAATTAAATTTCCGTTGATAATATAAGCCACCACCAGCACCACCACTACCAGGCTGCTCACTAATAGTATGTTTATTAAATTTTCTAGCTCATACTACAGATAATTCAGTCAATCAATGCGACAATATTGATCACATTTCCTATATCCTGTTGATATTAAACTATGCAAATATCAAAATCAGATGGTAATATTCGGCTAGATTAGGTACAATAGAATAATAAACTCTAATTTGCATCAACCAACGATTGTAAAATTCGATATAACTAACAGTAAAAGCCGAAACTACTTATTTAATGGTACGTAAAGGTTAATCGTTTAGCGCCTTTACTGTTGTTGGTTCGCAAAGAAATTATCCAAATTGTTTAGTTTAATTAACTCGAAAATCAAAGAGTTTCTAAGGGATGCTAGTATCGTTTATAATACAAACTATCCTAATTAATTGAATTATCTAGCTGTTTGTTGTAAATGATCTCGAACTATAAAGTTGATCTAATTAAACTCTGTTGGTGTACAAATAGTTCAAGATTTAGATGGAAAGTTGAAGAAATAATAACAGAACATCAAATACAATTATAATATAGATTAAGGCTTAAACTCCCCGATTTATATCTACAGATATAATAATAATGCTAAATATATTTGGAGCTACGATCGATTGCAATATTCTAAGATTTCGGACAAATTTTCAGTACAAAAGTCATGAAATTTTGGACAAACTGAAGTAGTTGAAGCCAATTCGGTTACAATATTATTATTGGTCTTTTTTCTGGGAAATTCATTTGCAAAATTTACTGACGTTTATAAAGGTTATCATGTTCTACGGCTTATTAGATCGTTAAAGTAATTCTATCCAGTACAAAAGTCTAAACTAATAATCAATAAAATCAGATTGAATGGTTCTCAATTTAGAGCCTTCCGAACAAATTCCTTTCAGCAGTACTATCCGATGATTTTTGCTTAATCAAATTTTTCTCCATATAAAACACTCATAAAGACGGTTATGAAAGAAAAATCCAAAAACAAATCTGTTGTTGAAACTAGCAGTGTTGTCGAGACTGTTTTTCTGATCTAAAGAGATGGAGTCGGAGTTGAGAATGTGAATCGAACTTAATTAGAGGGCTTTATCGGAAGAAAGGCTTTGTGAAATAGCAATTTCTTTAAAAACCTTGCAAATATTTAATATTTACTAATCATAAAATGAAAATATTGGATATTATGAGAGCTTCTTATCAAGATCTAAATTCCGACGCATATTTATATAAATTCGGCAGATACTATGAAAAGAAACGTTAAAAAAAAGTTTTGGACTAACAATAAGTAAAATTGAGAAGTTGAAAGTGAAAGAATGCAATCCCATTTATTTGAGCTAGAGCTAGAATTGTGGCAGCAATACTTACAACTCAATGTGGTACAATAATTTTCAGCTCTGAAAACAACTAAAACAGCTTTAGAACCATTTACAAAGAACCATCCAGTTGAAGCCATATTGTAGCTTATCTATATTAATATCTATTTGTTTCAATCGCAGTCCTGGTAAAAACTAAAAATTCAACAGGATGTGCGGAGAGAGTCGCTTCTTGCAAGATTTGCAAGGCAACAATTCATCAATATCGAATCCATCTGCATAACTCAATTCGTCGTTGAAAAATCAAACTTGCTTTTGTGGATTTTCTTCATTTGCACCCAAACACCCATTGATCCTTATACAAAAGTTGCAGTATAAAGAAGTTAATAAAACAAACTGTACTTCAACTGTACTGTAATTCAGGCTGAATGTTAATAGTACTTAAAACTCTAGTGCCATTAAAGTTGCCTATAGTTGAAGTTAAAATAGGAACGGTTTTTATTAGAAAACCGTAAAGTCACGGAGGAGTGGGCAAGAAAATAAAAATCTGCCTTTCAAATCGAGATTTTTTCAGTTTATTCTGAAAGCTATAATTTCACACAAAATAATTTTTTATTAAATTCACAATAATAAAGAAATTATGCAAAATTGCTACTGGTATTAATCCCATGGGAAATTTTGTTTTTGATGTTTTTATGGAGATTTTCTTACCAAATAATTATATTTTTTACGTTCCAACATGTTTCAATGGTCAGAACTATTATAATTCTCCTTCTCGCGATTAACCTTTCCATATTTTTTGGATTTTCCTTCAAATTGACAACATCTCAACGATCAAGACAAAGACAGATTTCTGTTATTTACTGTATAATTTTCCTTGTGTGTCGATTTCAATTATAGAAATACAAGAGAGTTCAAGGGAAATAGCATTAACGGCAAGGCCGGCGTAATTTTCATTTCGCGCTACATCGAAACCGCTTTATAAAAAGTTTCTTTATAATTTCTAAAATTACAATTAATAGATTTATATTTCTAATAATATCCAGAAGGAAAAAATTAATAAGCAACCAATTATCAAGTTCATGGTTATAATATTTGGGAAATTTTGTTGTTTTTAGAATTCATCATAACACAATAATCTGGCGCATCCACCATTTTTGTTCGATTACAAAATAAATGCTACTTAAATTCTATAAAAAGAAATCTGATTCATAATCGATCAAAGTTCATGTTCGTACAATTAATTATTTATAGATAAAGAGAGAGACAGCATATTATCCAAGATACTGAAAGAAACAGAAAAGATTTTCGTGGCAATGCCCTGACGTCACTGGAAAATGAACACACCACATCATATCAACCTTTTACAAGATTGTGCAATTGACGTGGTTTTAATTAATAGCCATCGTTTAGGCAAGGTCAAGACCAGACGACCACACTACAAGATTTCTACAGATTTCACCACGTTTGACCAGAATGATGAATTATTTATCACTCTTTTTGTTATTCTTGGATATTTAAATAATTATACAAAAATTCTAAACTTTTGTCTTTCCCCACCAACAACAAATTCGTATTTGTTGTTGGAACATAGAAGCTATAAAAACATTCCATATTCACCGGTGCCAGCGGCAAGTTCATTAAAATGGAATCAACAATTGTAATATTTCTAACAAATTTTCTAATTATTTTTAATTCAATCAATTGTCAACAATCTATAGGTAAATTGTTTAATTTATTGAATTCACAGTTTTTTAATTGATTTGATATCAGGTGATTCGTGTACGGTACAAAATACCGGTCAACCGGGTGAATGTGTTTTGTTAATAAAATGTCCATCAGCAATACAAGAACTCCAGGAACGATTACCGCAAACTTGCGACTTTCAAGGTACTGTATCAATTGTCTGTTGTCCAAAAGGAGGTGCACCAGTACCACCGAAACCACTACCAGACACTACCACAACAACAACAACAACAACAACAACAATAATACCAGTAACACCAGAAATGCGAATGGGTGAAATCTCAACACCTGAACCACCGATTGATGGCGAATATCCACCGGTATCGAATCGACAGCCGGGAGACGTTAGTCGATTAAGTAATCAAGAAGCCAACAATAGAAACTTATTCTTTAAATCGTTGTTTTTTCTTTTAGAATGCATCGAATATGGTCGGTTTGTTTATATCAAGAAACGACCAGCTGTAACGACAGTTTTAGATTTCGTTAATCCGCCAGTAATCGAAAAGTACGTATGTAATCATATCGAAACCCCATTAATTGTTGGCGGTACAGTTGCCAAAACCGGTGAATTTCCACATATGGCTTTGATTGGATATGAACCGCAACCAGGTAGCATCAGTTACGGTTGTGGTGGTAGTCTAGTGAGTCCGCAATTTGTTCTAACAGCAGCGCATTGTGTCCATGATCGGATATTGTAAGTTTGTTTCTATATATTTTTCTTTAATTATTAATAAATAAATAAAATCAATTGCAGAAAAGACGCGAAATATGTACGACTCGGTGTTGATAACAAACGGACCAAACCGGGTGAATTATTGAGAGTGATTGAACGGCACCGTCATCCAGACCATCATGCACCGGTCCACTACAACGATATCGGTCTATTGAAGTTGGAAAGACCAGCCAAAATGACGCCGTATTCGAGACCGGCTTGCCTGTATACAAATCCGAATTTTAATACGCACCGAGCAATTGTCACCGGTTGGGGCCGAGTTGAATATTTCGGCAAAGACAGTGATGATCTGTTAAAAGCTACATTGGAATTTACGGATCAAACGATTTGTAATAAATCGTTTGACAGTCAAATTGGTTGGAAACTACCAGAAGGTCTGCGTTATGATACGCAATTATGTGCGGGTGCTTCCGAGGAGGATACGGAGATTCTTGATGCATGTCCGGGTGATTCCGGTGGACCGTTGCAGGTCTATCATCCGAAAAGTGAAGTGAAATGTATGTACGATGTTGTTGGTATTACATCGTTCGGAGTAGGTTGTGGATTTGGGAAATTTCCGGGTATTTATACAAGAGTTGCACCCTATATCAAATGGATTGAAGATATTGTATGGCCTTAAAGAATCAACTTTTTATCTCATATAGTTTACAAGAAAAAGTGTTAATTTACATAAAATCGATACGTGGAGACAATGCACACTATCAAATCCATTCTTGTCCTACTACAGGACACAAAATAATCCAACTTTTGTAACGTTTGGGACAAACTAAAGCAGTTATTGTCTCAATCCGTACAGACAAGTTGACGTATGGGGAAACCATACAATTTTAGTGGCGATCACTGTATATTTATTATAATCAATAAAGTTTTTTACAATTACACATTTGTGTCTCGATGCTTTTCCATTAAGTCATTAATTCCTTCCAAGAACTAAACTAAAAAGACAACAACATCTACAAAAAAAATCAACCACTTAATCGAGAACGCTTGGCAAATGCATCGCTCAAAAACTAAGAAACTTTTATTACAATAACTTTTCCATTGTTAATTGTTCCTGTTGGAAGTTGTGTGATTAATTTGATAGCTACCAATAAAAAAGTTTGTTAACTAACAGAAATAGGATCCGTACGTCAAATTCCTAATTGAATCGCAACAGGAACGAGAGCCGTAGCAAACTCATATTTCAAAAATAGAGAATTTCAATGTTTTGCGCCTGGAAGAATCGAATTTTCTAATTCAGAAAATATTCGGTTGAGACCACATTGTTGAATAAATATTTAACATAGACACTATTATATTGTAATCAATTTAAGGATGAAAGAGTCGAATTTGATTGCCGTCAACAAACAGAAAAAATCCGGAGTATTATTGGGGAAATTTGCTGGAAAATTGCACGATTAAGGAATATTAAAAAGCATACAGAAAATTAGTTTTATGCTGTTTTAAGGGCGAATTTTACAATTCGGTTTATTCCGTCAAATATTCTCTCATATATTTTATGTCGGTATAAATCGTAGAATTTTCGTTTCTACAAGTCGAGAATAAAACGCTGTTAAGATTTTCGGTAACTGCGCCGATTTGAGCCGAAGATTTTAACAGAATTTTATCTCAACTTTAACTCTCTTCCCTATTGGCTGTTATTTTTCTGGTGACAAAAAAGTGGAGGGAAATTTGAAAAATGAAGTCTAGACAAGAAGGATTTGAACTTGAACTTGTAAATTTCTAAAGATAATTGAAGAGGTATTGAAAATATGTATTATGTAAATAAACAAAGAAATATTTACTATAAAACGAAAATGTTTGATTTAGTGTGTAGTAGAAGAATATTTAAATCCTTGAAAAACAAAGAAATTTTTGACAATCTAAACTAACAAGATTCATAATATTAGAAAAATGAATCGCTTTTAAAAGGATGATCTACCTGAAAATTGGGAAATTCCAAAATGTTATTACCGGTGTATCTAATTGTGCCGTTTATTTTGAAAGTAATATAAACGGCTCAATTTTTGCGGAATGATAAAGCATCCCTTCATTACTAGTCAACAAGTCATTATTGGAATTATGTAAATAAACAAAGAAATGCTGCAATATATTGTAACAAGAACTTGTTTAATTTTGTGGACAAATAAAGAGTTTATAAAAATATGTAAAACGAATGAATATTTCACGGTTTTCATTATGATTCATAATATTAGAAGAAGGATGGCTTTTAAAAGGGTGATCTACCTGAAAATTGGCAAATTCCAGGGTTGCATATATAAAAAAACCATCTGTTTAGACCTGTCCCAAGTTTCTATATTTTAACAAAGAAACGTGCTTTCTTTGTTATAATTTTTGAATTCTGTTGCGCCATGTGTCACTATTCTAATACCAACTTAAGACTTCAAAATTCCTAAATGTATTGGAACTAGAAAGTGGGAATTGTAGAAATCAACGAAGATAAAGTGGGGTATATTAGCCAGCATAAATATATGTTAAAAATAACCTAACTTTTATTTATTCTGCGCATCGTAGTAACCGCCCTAATTCGAATAACAGGCAACAAGCAACAAGCTTTTACAATGACTTTGGCTACTTCTCTAGACTTCAGCAAGATGCAAATCTTTAAGGGCTGATCCAGTCTCTTTTTAGTTTAAAAATGTTAGAAACTAACATTAGTGAACCGTAAAATGAACGGTCATCAAATAGCAATCTTCTCAAATCAAAGAACAAAATCAACCAACATTCATTTATGATTTGAGAACATTCGTTCTCTTAGAAATCCATCTCCATTCGTCTAGAATGGAATCCGTGCAGAACTACAATATCAGACAATGAAAATTCCTCGTTGAACGGACAATAGAAGCGTACTATAGATCGGAAATTGGAGGCTGATTTCACGGTTAACGCCCATCAACTCCATAAGAATATATGAGAGAATCATCGAACACGTCGTAGAAGGTCTTTTAAAGTCGACAAACGACGACAATAACAACAAAACGGCGACTACAAATCGGAAAACAACCCACAACGGATGTTGACGGGGGGAACTCAATTTTATCAGCTATTGATGGAATTTGGTAGCATCGTATGACGATGATGATTACAAATTAACGTAATAATGTCTTTTATGTCATTCGTACATATTATTGAACCATTAATAGATATTAAAACGACCGCATTTATAAGCAAATAATAATTGTTTACTTGACAATGGGCAATTATGGCGTTGCGATGGCGTTATGAAAAATAATAGCCCGCTGTTAAGGCGCGTTGCTATGATAAACAACTTTTTTGCTATAAACAAAAATAAAGTTAAATTGCTTCTTTCACTTATGACATAAACTCATGAATGCACCACGGGCGTTATGGGCATAACGCCCTCGGTCGATGCACAGCCCTCGAGCTGTACACTGTCGACACTCAGGCGTTGTTTGTCTCATAACGCCCTTGATTCATTAATTACTATTAAAATCATTTATTTGTGAGATAATGAGAGATTATTATAACCGCATATCCTGATAATTATCGCAACAATTTCTCATTATACGAATTGAGTTAGTGTCTAACTAGTTTCCGAACTATCTAAAATTGAAATTTAATTAATTAACAGAATATGAAGCGAGAAATTCATTATTGTACAAAGTCAATTGGAATTGTTCATTATTGTTGGTATGTAAGTTGTAAAGTTGTTTAAAAACTCGTATTATCAGGCTTCCAAGATTGAGTTACATTTATAGTTGCCACATTCAATAGCGATTCGGTCGTGATGTAACCCGATGTCCCAGTGAAATTCTCAAAAGGGCACTTTTACGATTAAAATCTCGACATAGATTTGTGATTATTTCTAATCAATCACCATCCTAAATTCATAAATCACTGCGGCCACTAGAAAAGATTGTTTGTATTTGTTTTGTGCGTCTTAAATAGTAATTAATGCATCAAGGGCATTATGAGGCAAATAACGGCTGAGTGTCCATAACGTCCGTGGTACATTCACGAATTTATGCCATAAGTAAAAGAAGCAATTTATAAATTATTCACAAACTTTGAATCTACCCTAAACCGGTGGAATCTAGAAGTATAAACTTCTACACAGTATTTCCCCACATAATGTAGATGATTACTAAGATAGGATCTTCAAAAAATCACCCCCAAAGGGGTGAAATAGGAGATGAAAGTAAATTATTTTTAAAAATGAAACATTCAAGTTTATATTGGGCACACGGTTACTAAATGTATAAAGCGCAAATATATAAATATTTCATTAGGGGTGAAATAAGTGTTTTTATGATTATAAGATTTTAAGGCATTTCCCCGTAATCAATACATAAAAATTAATTCGTTGTCAGACAGGGCAGGCTTCAGGAAGGGTGCAGTGCGACGGTTATTAAGATGGCTGTGATTAGACAAAAAACAAACGACTACAAAAGATACCTACTGTAGCCTGTTATTTACTATAATTTCATGATAGATTCAATTTTCTTTGAGAAAAAGATAATTTTTATTAAAAAAAATCCATCAATTTTGCATAAATTGTGCGAAATTCGATTGTTAATAGAGAAAATAGTAGGTGATAAGGATCAGGGTAAACAATAATAATAAAAAAATAGTGAATCTAGAGTGCTTTGGATCTCATAATAAGGGCATTGAACTCCTCCAGTCTGATGAGGGTTGTTTATATTAATTAATTAATTAATTAATTAATAATTAATAATGTAATTGAAGATTTTGTGGTGTAAAATAATTTAAATAACAAAAAGAAATTGTGTCTAGTGTGCTGTGTCCATATTGGAAAAGTAGGTTATCGCATTACCGATTGTGTCTTGAAGAAGACGTCAAAATTCAATTAACTATTCAAACAAAAACACACAATTAATCACATATTTGATGAATTTTAATTATTTATTTATAATTTATTCAGTTTTTTCGTGTGATCTAGATAATTTTTCAAAGCTTCTTTTTTTTTGAGTATTCGTAAATAATCTAGTTATCTGGAGTTTAGTGACATTTGACAGGCATTTGACGGGTAACTAGATTTTCATATATAAATTCTAATTCAGTGTTTGTTTGTTTTTCTGTGTTTGCAAGATAAGAAAAATTCATTCGCCAGGGAACAATTGATAAGAGCCGAGGTGAGTTCTTTTTACTATTACTTAAAGGTCTCGGATGCAAATCATATTTTGGTGGCTCCAAGTTCCTTTACGATAAGAAAGTCAAGAAACGCTTTTTTATATTGGCGCTTTATACATCTAGTAGCCATGCGTCTGTACTTGCTTTGAAAACAAAATTTAATCTCGTATTTCATCCCCTAAGGAATGATGCTTTTACAAATTCTTTTTTAGTGATCATTTACGTTAGGTGGGGAACTGCTGTGCGGAATTTCATACATCCAGACTGCCAGTCCGACAACGTACAAATTTTATTAAACCGATTCATAGTGTGAAGATCATTTTTTAAGCTCCACAAAACATATAAATATGTACAACCATTCGTTTCTGCTAGCTGCAATGATTTACGAATTTAGGATGGCAGTTGGTTGGAAATAATCAAGGTCTTTATCGAGATTGCAGTTATAAATGTACCTACTTCAAGAGAACCCTGCTGTTTTAAAAATTTCATCTAGTTATAAACTATAACCAAGAAAAATAGGAAAAAAATATTGGACAACAAATCACTACCTTCAATGTACCTTAATGTACCTGAATACCTGTCAATTTCTAGATAGTGAAATTAATCAAATTTTTTTTCAATCGACTATTTAAATATCACGCTTGACAACCATTTGACATTATAAAACATTAACCCATACAACGTTACAGAATTTGTCGAACTATACATCCTAATCAGAGCTGGACCAAGGCTAAATTGCGCCCGGGGCAAAGAAGAGTTCTGTGCGCCCTTTTCGCTATCTATTAAATAATATTCTTCAAACTTAAATGGTTCGGCTCCTCATTGGAAACCGCCCCCGGGGGGAAATTTTCAAATTTCGGTCAAAACTCTGATGGTTTTTGTCATGGCAAAAGTATAATTTTTGTCCAATCAGAAAACTAGCGGGCCATTGTATGGAGGAACAAATATAAAACAAGTTAAAAATAAATCATCGGATCATCTGCAGCAAGTTTGAAAAACGTAGTTTTGAGAAAACCGCGTTAAAAGATAAAAGTATTGATTTCATTCTTATAAATCAAGAAATATCGTACCTAGAGCTTATCTACTATTCTAGGCTCATAAATAAGTCGTTTCAGTATCCTAAGGTCTACCATTTCCGGAAACATATGACTGACAGTAGGGGAAGGGCGGGCCAAATGGGGTAGCGGGCAAGACGGCGCACTAGGCACCCTTAGCTTACGTACTTTCCTTAGCGATGAGTAGCTGCTCTTTCGGAGGCTGTAACTCAAAAAATTGAAAGTGCGTGGATCCCCGTGCGTTAGAAGTGAAACTTCTTAGGTTAGAGATAAAGATCATTTATTTATTGGTTTATTTTCTTTATATTATTGCCTGAAGGCTCGATCTTTTTCTGCATTTCACTTATCTAAAGACAATATTCATATATAACACAAAAATCGTTCCAGAGGGCTCTGTACATCGATCAATGACAGCAACTTTAGATCCTAGTGTTTATTTCACACAGTTTGCAGAACCGACAGGAAGAGTAGAAGCGACGCTATGGCAACGCTCCCACTCAGCTATCTGTTAGAGGGGAAGGGTCTCTCCTCACGGGGTACCGCAATTTTGTCACGCTCCGAACAAATTTACTACCCTATCGCGCCTAAAGAAGTGTCACTTCAAAAATCATCTGTGATCCTCCCTTGTAATTTTAGTATGTCATTTTTGAAGGTGTAGACTGTAGACTATTGAAAAATATAAAAATCGATTTTTTTGAAAGATCACACTAATGGTCCCGCTTAAGAAAGTTTTCTTTTAATTTCAATTGTAGCCAAAAGTCCATTACTTTCTTAACTCTTATTTATTAAAGCGAAGACAAGTAAACGATCCTAGTTCGCTATCCATACTTAGAAAATACACCGGATATATGCGCATATATCAAATTTTTATGTTTAATTTAGAAATTTAAAATTAAAAAATCAGACTGTTATGAAATCATTATTGATTTAGGACGACTATATATGCACGCACACATGCAAATTGACGTGTCGTCTATTAAATGAGGTTTCTTTTAAAGGGGCGCAGACTTAGTTCGAATAAAAAAAGACAACGTTTATAGTTACACAGTGAATATGTTCAACGAACTCTCAAAATCGATGTGAATAATGAAAATAGCACTCGTATATGCAAGATAGGGATAGATAGTGTAGTAGAGATGATGCTGCTGTTGCTACTGCTGTTGCTGCTGCTGATGATGATGATGAGAAAAAAATACGTACTTCCCATTAAAAGTTAAAAATAGTACAGTGACGGAAAATGTTTAAATATAACTAAATGAGTATGGGGCGCTAGTACAGGGTTAACTTACCTCCCGCGAACATTACTTGCCAGTCATCCGAAAATGTCCATATCGTCTCAAAGAAGTTCTATAGTGCGGTAGGTGATGTGTTTTAAATTATTCTCGTATAGGAAATTTTTATAATTTTCATTTGAAAAGTAAGTTTTTTTTTGTTTAAATTTCTTTCATTATAATTGTTATTTTTAGTCTATCGTTCTAATTTTATATTATTGTTGGAAAGTTTCACATTCCATTTAATAAATATTCCAACAGTTTGTATTTCGTATTATGTGATTCTATATTTATATCGACGGAAATATGTTGAAATTCTGCTTAATAATATGTAAATTACCACAGAATCAATACATAAAATGCTACATAAAACTGTTGTGGCAAAATTAGTAATAATAAAGCTTGACTTTTGCAGAATTATAGCAAAATATAGATAATTAATTGCATTGATTTATTTATTGTTCTCGATTTTTGTGGTCGGTTACTATAGCGAGTTTAATTGTAGATACAAATCTAGGAGAAGATTAATCAACAGCTGACAGTTGCGTAGTTAATTACCTCGTTAATTTCAGAAAAAAATCCATCTCTTTTAACGATTTGATAATTCAAAAGTTAGACGGTAAAAGTATCAATTTTTTTGCGAACACTTTGAAGAATTTTTTAGTCTCGGTTCACTCCAATCTTTGTTTGCAAATTGATACAAATGCAAAACTATTAGTGATAACAGTAGAGATGAGATAAGGCACAAAGTCTATAAAACCGACTGCAAGAACTTAAGATTAAGAACCGTTACTCTGGAGAATGAAAAAATAGGTAGTTTATGTTATTTTAAACATAGAATTGATGGTTGAGTGAGTTTCATGACGACAAAGCTGTTGTGTTTGTTCTTCAAGTGCTTGATTTATATCGAGCTTTAACGATATTTAACTATCCTTCGCCACTTAATGTTCCAATATTTTATTCCCTTATAGTTCTATTGCAGCTTTAATAAAGAATACTCGAGCTTCTCTACAATTGATATTGATACGGATTTGAGATAGAAACATCCTCATTATTTTGCCTATTATTTATACGATCATTTTTCGTTACGACATCTCTATTGTAATCAGCTTTACAACTGCTTTTTTATAAAATGAAACAGAACTAAATTCGAGAATTCTTGTATATTCTAGAAGCTAAAAGCTCCAATGTAAGCCGTCTTAAACTTTATCCAAAATATGAAAGTTTCGACTTTTAGTTGAGGAAAAACTACAAAACATTTGATCGTTGTTAAGTCAAACACGTTTGGCATATTGATAAGTCCAGAAAAGTATCTGAAAAGTTGATTGTGTTACGAAACGTTCAAGAACGTGCTTTTAATAGATATTCGAATAAAATCCTGATAAATGTTGTAAGATGTCTAAAAGATTCGAATTTGTCTAGTTACGGATGAATTGGATTTGTTTGTACTAAATCATAAATTTAACGATTTAACTTGATCGTATCGTTTTTATTGATGTGGAACGGTGGCTTTTACAAAATTTAAAAGATAGCGTATCTGTTCAAAAACTCCATTTCACCACGTATTTGAGTATAGTTGATGGAGATTTTTGTGAATTTCGCCAACATGTAAAGTTCGTTTCGATGTCATTTCAGTACCGAAATAAATCTAAACATATTCGGATTTTACTGGTCTATAGACGTGTCTTTACACGTCCCAACAACCATTATCATATAGATTGAACTTTGGTCCGGACAGATTTCTTATACGAGAAGATGACATTTTCATTTTTCCGCCTGTAAATATTTAAGTTATGTTCGTTGGTTGCAAATATTTCTTGGGAAATGTTATAACAGCTTGCAGCAACATTTACTAGAAAATCTGTTTGTATTAATTGGAATAAATCAGACGAGTTGACGTTGAAAAGACTTCTTTTACAAAAAAAAGTTGATAAAATCTGTTGTTTTTATAAATAAAAATACGTTTTTAAAGATGAAAATCGAATGAATCAAACTATCATCGTTCGAGAAGACATCGGTGTTTTTTGCGCGTCCGTATATTTTTAACACCCCTCGGCACGTGTCGGTAAAAGGGGACGATTTTTTTTAGGGTTGTAACGAAAAACAATAACACGTGGATTTTGGTATGAAAATCTGTGATAAATCGACGTAGAATCGTATAAATCTAAAAATTGTGAGGTTAATATCGTGTTAACGATTCACCCCTAATATTTCATAGTATATCAACAGATACTGTACGTTTGTTTGATAAGTGATAAATAAAAACAAGCCGTACGTCTTCGTATACCGGATGAAGCAGAACGATTTAAAACATCTGCAGGGTGTATAGAGCAGAACATTGAACTTTATGTAGGGTGGGTGTACGAGACACGTTCCAAATTAAAATTGTCCCCTGTTAGATTGATAAGAAGTTCTCCAGACATAATATTATTGTAATTGTCGTGTAGAAATTCGAATAAAATTTAGAGAGACGACGAGTAACTTACAAAAAGCCATTTTAAGGATAAAGTCGTCAATCTTACAAGTAATCTAAAATGGAAGCAGGATGTAGAAACACACGTATATTTCGTTGGCTTTTTTTTTGTTCTACTCTCGCTCATTTCTTCCACATTCCCGCTTTTAATTATCAACGGTTGGTAGTTCCGATTCTCATTATATTCTGTGAGCCAGGGTAGGTATTATCATCATTATTCAAGTTGACTGTTGATGGATTTCCAAAAGGGAAGCTTTCTTAATTAAGAAAAACAAAAGGACTTATTATTAATTTATAAAATATTTTTGTACGTCCCCCTAAATCTAAACAAAACATTTCCGTTTTATATTTGCTCTTCCCCTTTTCTATTTTAAATGATGTGAAGATTTTCTAAATGTACTCTAAACAATTTTCTACTAGTCTTTTGTTTTTGTTTTTTTTTTTGTTATTGTTGTCTTCAACCGAACGTATCGATTAAGACGATTTTTATAAAAGCTTTCTTCAATAATAACATTCCTTTCGTATTTTAAAATGATGGAATTTTCGATTATTGCTTCGATCTATATTGAACAATAAAAACACGAACAACTAGAAATAGGAATATTTGATAACATAGCGAGAAAATTGTGACAGGAAGGAAAGTCGTCCTAACGGAAACTCCGGTCGCGTCGGTTGACGTCATATCCTGTGGAATTCTGTCTTTCCGGTAAGCTAGAAATGTCATCGTAAAATACACTGCATTTTGTTTCTATTACATTTCTCTTATCCTGTGTTGTTCTATTTACAAAACCGAAAATTTATTTTTAATGACAATTCTGTAAATTATTGGGCAATATTGGGTGTTATTTTGTCCATAAAACTAATTAGTTGTGTACAATTTTCGAAGTAAAGAAATTAATTTCTTCTACTATTTCTGTTCGAAATTATCTAATATGTAGTGACAGCTGGATTCGTTTGAAACACGCCATCGATAGCATTTCAAAAGCAGCTGACTCAAAGACGCTTCCATTTATATTTCAGAATCCTACAGAGATTTAGTAAAATTTCAGTAATAGATTGAATCAACAATTTGTATAATTGTCGACACACTATAAAAAATCGGGAGTGCATTACGGAGTGAATTCCGGAGCGAATGCGGAGTGGATGATTTTTAATTAAGTTATCCCCGTCCGGAGTGGAATTCACTCTGAAAAGGATTTTATTTTAATTCCGAAAATCGAGATTCAATCTGAAACAAATCACTTCAATCCGGAATCACTCCGCTAAAAAAACACTCCGCGTTTATTCCGAGCAAGGAGTGTTTTTTATTTTCACTCCGAACTCCGAGTGATGAGAGTAAAAATTCACTCCGGATTTACTCCCGATTTTTTACAGTGCATGATCCCTGTTAATAATAGTTGCCACGGCATTGCAGACTTGCCTCTTGTACGTGTTGATATTTAGGATTGTTTCCCTTATCGCTACCACTTCATTAGTAACCAAACTAAAATTAGATCGTATCTGTAAATGATCCGACCCAACTGGATCGTTTTATGTATAAAGTGCAAAAGGAAAAATTGGATTATATCCACAAAGTCCTAAAATCGGAAGTTAATAGGATGGTACGCTTGAGACATGCCTCAATATCTTTAATTTTATATTTGATTCAGTAATTCGCTTTTTAGAGGTTCAACTTCATTGACCCATTTCGTAAGAGCATCCTGCGGATATAGCAACCAACCTTTTCGTATTAGCTCACTAAAAGTGGCTTTTTAATGCTTAATTGCCACAAATCCAAAATTCTATTAGGAATAGTGAGATTACGTTAATTTTGTCGCTTGAATAATGTGAGTTGATCAAAGAAAAGTTTGGGGAAAAGCTGGAGTTCATGAGGGCGTGAAAATGACTTTCAAATATTGAGTGAATTAACACATTCCGTATGGGATTTTGTAACTGTTAAGATTCCCTACAATACCTTTTCACAACAACAAGTTTCCCAAACAATAGAAATATAATCTGTGGAACTATAAACCCAACAATTGTTTGGCGTGTTGTTTGTACAACTCTCTTGTGGATAATTTTAGTCGATGAATTGTCTAAACGTAAAATGAAATTTCGTGCAATATCTTTGAAAATCTAATCTTGGTAATGTTTCCTTTACTATAACAATAAATTCTTGTGTCATTTCTCTCTATAACTATCGGAAATCGGATGACGATCGAAATCCATTCGTTTTCGTAAAGGAAAATTACCGAAAATTTGTCAAGAGATAAACTAAAGGAACGTCCATGGAATGGAACGCACTAGCAAAATCCTTTTTCCTTTTACAGCCCATTAGTTTCTCTAACAGGAATACATTTGGAAGTTGAGTCCGGGACACAATGTGACAGTTCACCCCCGTATAATTCTGATATATCTAGCGACGAGATTCCCCCTGAATATATGGGAATAAAATATATATACAATCCACGGCATATCTCTAATGTGGATGTGTTTTAATGATTTTGTTGTCAGTGATGATAAAATAGTATTTCTTGATGGTGATAAATTACAGTTTTAGTTTTTACAACAGAATTACTTAAGGCGAGACAAGTGGGCGGATAACCCTTCCACTCTCATAAGGGTTGAAGTGTTTGCTCGACACTATGCAAAAGTGTTTCTGTTGTAGTTGGCCAAAAGACCTATTGATTTTCTCTAAACAGTCTCTAGTTACGTTTGAAAAACTATTAGGTTTCTGTGGGGAACTGATTTTTGACGAAGAAATCGTACAAATCGATCATTTCTGTCGTGATGGCACATTAAAATGGTTGCAAGTTGTGGTGATCTATTAATTCTGGAAAAGATTTCGATACATTGAGATGATCGATGATCATAGATGACAGTAAGAAAAACAGTAAAAGAATATGAGAAAGAGATATAATGTAACCGTTACATTTTGAGAGCGTCTCGACGTTTCAGACAGATTATAAATAGCAACGGGGAATTCCTTTCAATATTGCCAGACTGAACTAATTATAGCCGCCCCCTGCGAACTTTTACTTTATAGTTTCACCACATACCTACCGTACAAAGACGAGATTTTATATTCCTGAAATACAGCTTTTTAAATATTGATTTAAATTACAATCAATAAATTAAATTATTGAAATTATTTTTACAATTCTTATTAATCGAATTTGTAGATTTGTAAGGGTTCTTTTATTGCAAAATTATAGGTTTCTAGATCGTTGCCTTCAACTTACGAAAGCTCCCACTAGAAAGCGCCCTATCCTTTATCCGACAATTGTTACTGCAATAAATTCAATTTTAAATTGTCTTAATCCCGTTTATTGCTTGATAAAATGTCAGAAATAATTGATATTTACATATCGTTAATTATATTAAAGAAAACGTGGTATTGGATTATAAAAGAGTCTTAAAACATGTCCAAAACCACTTAAGTAACGTTATTAATTAATTATTACTACATAACGCACAATAAGCTGTAATTTGTCGACGATTTTTATTTAAAAAAAAATTGAGAAAACCAAGGATATTTTTAATATGAAAGATTTTATGAGAAATTAAAAGTCGAACAGTAGCAAATTACATTGTTTGAAAGTTGCCCAAGAGCTCCTACCGAATTCCATCCAAGCCCGGCAAAAGTCTGAAAACTAGCGCCTCCTGAAATCCAAATACCGGTTTATATATCAAATCGAAATTTTTGCTAATTAACTGAAAGATAAATGAGCCTCATCACTGATAAAATATCGTACTTGGGTAGTTGTTTAGCTTCAATTCCGTACACGTTGCAGAAAAAAATCAGCAGTTTTTCAGCTTAAGCCAACCGGGTTTTGAAGTGCATCTTTCACTTCAACTATTATTAAAATTGCACAGCTAAGACGACTTAGATCGTAATTAATAGACAAACAAAAAAAAAACAATCTCTTATCATCCAATCGCAATATTCCTGATGCTTGGTAAACAACAACAACACCTGCATTGTTAGACAAACAAGACTTTGGATAATGATTAAATTAGTTTTATATTAACTTAGAATTAATGAGTGCAATCAAACTTGTCATAGATTTATTTCTAGATAATTCTACACATGTTAAGGCACATTCACATCGAACAATGCGGATCAGTTGCGAATTGAAATATTGCACGATCAATTGCAGATCCGTAAGCACCTTCATAACAAAAGAATTGAGTACAGTCTGTACAGTAGAATAATTACGTGATGTTAATTTGGAATTTGATCAATGATAAGATTTTCATTTTAATTAATGTTTGTTAAAGCAAAAATAATACTTTTAAATATCGTTTAATAATTGTAACAATTATTGTTAATGAACTTGATCTTGATTTGTGAAGCTTCTATTTACAAAATAACAAAGATAATGATGATAATAATAACAATAATTGCTTATATGCTTCATGCAAGTCAATATTGAGACTTAATTAAATAAACCAATCGAAAGCTCTCAATCCACGTTGTCAATACATCAACATTTATGATTAATTAAAACGATTTTTATTATTAAAATTACAGATTGAAAGGCATGGCGATGCAAGAAAGCATGGATTTTGACAACTTTATGGATTGCGACAGTATCGCAGCATCCACTGATGAGATTCTGTGGTCGGATGATGAGACTATTATAGCGGAGCAAGAAGTCGTATGGCGAGAAGGTAGGAAATTTCATAATTTTTCATTGTGACATCTTACAATGTTGCAAAGGCGTTTATTTATTGTTTTGCGTTCAATTTGCGTATAATTATTGCGCTCCTAGACATCTTTCGATAGCTGTGATGTTGAGATAAAGATGAAAATTGAAAAACTTGGCTCTTATTATCATTTACCCTAAAGTGTGCACACACGTTCTATATTTATATGTTTAAACACTGTCTGGCTTGTCCATTTCTAAAGATAATTGGTGTAATCAGAGTGTCTGCAATAGTCGTCTGATTATCGCTATCGGCTACAATCGGTAGCTGTTTAACAACTTAACAAACCAGCATCTAAATCATTCCGTATAGTTTCCCACAACTAGGCAATCTATCATCAATTTATAATAAATAATTCAACAAAAAAAAAATGAAAAATCATTTCTGGAATCTTTTGTTTTTGTTGTGCAACTCAAACTACCAACTGCTGTAATTGTTTCAATCTTGGTTTTGTTATTGTTACACAGACACATAAAAAAATTATCGTACCTATAACTGGTTGTAAGAATGTGGCTCAATTGTTTAGTTGAAGCTTTCTTTTAATTATTTTTCTCGTTGTTTTTTTCCAACAAATGTTTTAATATGATGAGAAATTTATGGTAGTTGACATTAAACACATTATCAAAATAAAAACAGAAAAATCTAGAGTTTTTTTTTATCGACAGTATAAAGGGAATGTCTTGATAATTTGCCCAAGAAAATTACGGTAATAAATCCGAGTATCATCAGATATCTGTACACAATTTTGTGTGTATGGATGTTTTACTGACAATTATCTGCAATAATCGGAATTGGTTAAACGCTTGAACAGTGAAACGTTTATCACTTAATATCGACCGAAATTATTGTATTTTGTACGGTGCAAAAAACACAACATCAACTCGGGGGCTATGTTGTTAATTTCTTCTAATAATTTCACGCCAAAATGTATTTTCTCTGTGCAAGCAACGATGCAAATAATCGTTCAAGATTCGTTCCCATTACATGGTAAATTCAATTATAATTGTCGAAAGAAACTAATTATTATTGTAATTATCGTGAGTGTGTTGTATAATGAATGAAATTTCTGCAAGAAGTCGATTGCAATCAGTGTTCTGTAATTGCTCTGTGAAATAACGACTCTAGGGCTTTTTAAACGAAACTTTTTTAAATTAATTGTGTTTTTCGATTCTGTTTGCAAAAGAAATTACATTTTGGAGAGCTGCAAAAAGATCCTTAAGCAAAAAGTTAAGTTGAAAGTCTTGCATCGCGACCAACACTTGACTTGATAAAAACTAAGGCTAAGGCCAAAATCGATTGTGAAGGGCCGACTGGTAATTGCTTATTATTAACGAACGAAATTTGCACAAAAAGAGCATTGATCGACCGGTAAATTGGCCGAATTACTGATTGTGCAAAAAACTATATAAACAAAACAGAACACTGCAACACTGTTTGTTGGAATTGCAGGAAAATTTTCAGTATTTTGAAGGCCTGTAAAAAGCCACAGTATAAGTTGTCCAATTCATTCTAGACAGACGATACACTCATGACCAAATCGTGTAAAATTACTGAAATAAAGAATAATAAAATTAAGAAATACGGATCGTTATCAAAAAAAGCTTATTTGCAGTTAATTTACTTTGGAACGATTTATTACAAGTATCAAAATACAAACTAACAATTATTCAGCTAAATATAATTCATGTTCAACATGAATTGGTTCCTTATTACTTTCTGCCATTGCTCTGATGCGATCTCTATTGAAATGATGATTTATATATTGGTTGATATTAGTTCCTTCCGTGGTGATTATAAAGTACTTTATATACACAGAGAGTAAAAGAGATAGAGAGATAGATTGTAACGGGTTTTAAAAAAAATGAAACAAATCGAAATATTAATGGTAACCTTGATCTATCAATAATGATAAAAATTTTTGTAAAGAGAATCGATGAACTTTCTATAGAATCTAATTTATTACTTGCTATATTTATACTATTCAGAAGCTGTCGTATGTAGCTGTATTAGAATGTGTCATAAAACTAACTGGATTTGTCATTCAATAGAGTTACACCATCTGTTCAGTTGACACTTTGGCTTTTCTCTCTACATGTTAATTTATTATTGAAGAATGACTCTTTCAGAAAAATTTCCAAGCCTATAAAAATTATTCACAATTACAATTTTTCTAGTAAAAATTATTCTAGCTGTAGCTATAAACCGTATTTTATGTAAACCGGGGCAGGATTATTTTTTAAATATTCTCTTCATTACCTGGAATTGAACTAAATTCGCATCTTTTTCTTGAATTTTAACATTCAACACGCAATTGTGGCATGATGTTTTAATCATTCAAAACAGAATATTTTGTTCTACCAGAATGTCTTTTTTTGTTGCAGTTAATTTATGTTAATTTAAAAGCCTTAGAATTAGCATTTTTCACATCTGCCTTCTTTTTGCCTTTGATCTAGGATTCTAAGGCTGTAAAAGCTGCTGGCGATATTTCTGTTGTGTTTTTAGAGGGTGTCAAAACCGAAAAAAATGCTCGTCATTGAAATGCCAATTTCAATCAATCATCAGTTGAGTTCGATAAAAAGCGATTAAGCCAACTTTTGCATGAAAATTCGCGTCAAAAAACAAATGAACTGGCAGACAAAACTTCTTCTGTTTTTTGCCTATTAGAAGCTTGATTTAGGATGGCTTTATGAGTAGGTACAACAAAGTCTCCTTATGTCCCAATGCTGATGTATACTCTGTCCAAAAATTAAGTATAAAATTTCAAATTACAGATGATAGGTTATAGGCAACTTAATGTGTGAAAAGTTCCTAACTTTTACATGTTTACATGAAAGAAAACGAACATTATATAGTGGCACTCCTGTATAAATAAAACCCTACACATTTGTTTACATATTTTGCTGGTAATTTTTTACTATTAACCCAGAAGTTAATACGCCAGATTTGCAACAATTATCAATGATGTGCAATAGGGTGCAGCGAAAAACTAATATTTGTTTTTTTCTTTTCTTAGTCTGAGAGTAGAATTTGTAGTTTATGAAAAAAGAAGATTATTGAAAACAAAAACATTCTTTTTACTCAACATTTTGAGGTGCCCCATGGGCTTTTGAAATAAGAACAAGATTAAAATTTTTGGTCTTGATGGGAATTTTTTTTTTACTTTATAAACTTCGAAAACATCTAACAAACATTTTTTTTTAATTCATAACTTCTTATTAGCTTCAAAGAGGAGATATTACATTTTCTAGAAAGATTTTAAAAATTTTTTTACAGCCATCTAAATTTTATTTTTTTTTTCTTATTTTAAAAGCCCATGGGGCACCTCAAAATGTTGAGTGAAAATTTTTTTTTTGCTTTCAATAATCTTCTTTTTTCATAAGCTACAAATTCTACCTCAGGCGAAGAAGAAAAAACAAAAATTAGTTTCTCGCTCCATCCTAAATTGTGCAATGTGAATTTCCTTAAATTATAAATTGAGCTCTTTGAAAGATCCATTAAATGTAGTTCGTGATATCTTTAACCACCCAACTTGAAAATGTCTACCATTAGCTACTCAAATATTTTAAAAACATGAATATTTAAAATAATTTCATGAAACCGTTTTACATTAAGAACAGAGACAAAAATGTTGTTTATCATGTACGAAAGTACAACTCTTACAAATCAAGTCGGTTGATTTTTTATTTTCGTTGTTGATAAAAATGCCAAAATAAGATAGTTTTAAATATGAATATTTTGCAGTTTATCAATGTCTTTAAGAAATACGAAAAAAACATTTTCAAAGTAGAGAGAAAGCGAAAACAAATCACCGTTATCATATAAAAACCTCCTGCTGTTGTGATAAATTTAATTAAAGTAAAAAGCCTTCTATAGTATGGTGCCCCGCGCGGGTCTTTTAATTTTTCAATCGAAATAAATAAATAAACAAATAAATAAATAACGAAATTTAAAAAAAAAGATAGTTATTTACCGTAAATGCGTGTCCGGTATTCGATAATTTAAAATTAAAAAAACTTGTTTCGAATTTGTCAAGCAATTATCGAAGAGTTTTGTGGGTCATCATCATATTTTGATACCTATAATCGTATTGATAATCACAATAAATTCCAATTGTGGCATATATAATTTTAATAATTTATTTATTTATTTATACAAATTTTAATTTAAGTCTTAACTTATTACAGTGTGATTTATAATAAGTAAATTAGGAGAAAATATTGCAAGTTTTCTCGCTAAAATTGTAATTATAAGTCATGCAATTAAAGTTTATTTTGTTGATTAATTTAATATCGCTAAGAACTCTTTTAATTGCACAAATAAATAAAAATTAATTGCTCATTGAATTCGGTAAATGAAAAATTATAAAAAAAACACCTCTTTATTACAATTACTCTTTACAGCTATTATGTAAAACTCAATAAAATTTCACATTACGATATGTTTAATGATAGTGTCTTTTACAAGCAGATTACTTGCAATCTTCAATACATGTGTAATCGTTGCGTTGCTTTTTAATAACCTGTTAATAAAATTAATATCAACAATAATTAAGAAAGAATAAAGAAGACGAAATTTTATTTTTTCGACTTTTGTAAAAGATAATAGAAAATTTCCTGTTATATGAGCAAATAGCAGGATATGTCTGTTAATAATTCAGATTAAAAGTCTTTAATTAAACTCCCGCTGGGCACTTCATTTCAACTAATAATAATCGTAAAAAAAAAACCGAGTGGATACTCATAATAATATATTATGACTTGTCTGGTAGACTTTAATATTTTCGATATTGAAAGCATTAATGATTTATTGTAAATATCGATAGATAGAAAATACGCCTTGAGAATAGTGGTAAGATGGCACAGCAAATTTCTTTGTGTTGCAAAAATTCTCATCTTTAAGAATACCTCAATCACGATTATATACATAGATCTCGACTATTCCCATTCTGCCCCGCAAAAGTTGGGAAATAATCGTTTGGTGAAGATCGCAATGCATTTGCATGGAAAGTGGTTGTTAAACAGCAACTTTTCGGCATCTTCTTTTCTATGGGTTCCTTTTAAATTGCATAATCTGTCTTAGAAATATCCACCTTCTATTGAAAGCCTGTTGTAATTATTATTTAAGCGCTGAAAAACGCCATTCAGCGGTAAATAGTGAAATCAACGAATAAGCTAGCAGGTTAGGGAATATCAGTAGTCATCTACCGCATCTCTGAAATGTAGCAACAAATTAACTGTAGTTCAGCTGTTATTAACTGAGAAGAAAAGTCAGACTTTATATTGATGGATAATTACCATTCTTTTCTGTAATAATTTTCAGAGAGGGGCGGCGAAAGGAAGTTTGCCTGGAGCCCCAGTCCCTGTCAATAGTAGTAATAAATTTGCTTAACATTTCTCGATGAATGTATAATCGAAACAATAATAGAATAGTTATGATATGACATAATATTCCTTCTATCTATCATCATTCTATCTATTTGAGAATGGATCCGGCGCGGATCTGATTCACTGGAATAGAATCGTCTACCACCTGTCTCGTGGTTCTGTCCGGGTTCAGCCACTTTTTATCTTTATAGATTATTTTCAATAACTTAGTATTGTTATTGAAAATTGTATTTTAATAAAATCCTTAAGGATATACAAGGCCGTTTGATAGTTGAATAATTATTATTATCTGCAATATCATTGTGCAATATAAGTTGACAATATAATTAACATTAATTACATGCTGAGAACCTTGATTAGATCACTAGTTTAGAATGCAATCTGATAACAATAAAGATAATTGTGTTTTGTTTGTTTATATGATCAGAGTCGGCTTTAGTGTGACTAGCAATTTTTGGATTTTTCATGAATGTATTGGAATTTTTAGGTTGAAATAGAACGGATTGCAAAAAGCTAGCTGTTGAAAGCTCTCAATTCCTAAGATTTTCTGTGTTAAATTAAACCCTCTGGCAGATTTCTCTCACTTCCAGTAATCAAAAGGCCTTTCCGCTGCTACTATTCTGGTCTTCCATGTCTATAGGGTTCAGTTATTTCTTCTCATCATATTTTTTATGTTTTTTGGTGTTTTGGGAAGTTCCAACCAGTTTCTCAATAGTTTGAGCCTGTTTTATAATTGAATCACAGCAATCAGTGGCCTTGCTTCCATAAGGGGGGACAAGGGTTAGAAAATCGATTTTGTATTTTTTTTCTGATACTACAACTCATAAGAAATATTATCGGAAAATTTGAAGTAATTAGGAGCAAAACTTTCCGGGTTATAGACGATTGAGTCTCCAGGCGATCGGTCCCTCTGTCCGTGATTAATAAAAGTGTCATAAATCTTGTACTGCACACAGTGGCAAAATCCGTTTATCCACTGGCGGATTTGGCTCGTGTATAAAGTATGACTTCACCACCTTGTACAGTAAATAACTATTTTTCTCTATTTTATTCATGTATCAAACTTTTTTCAAAGATATAATTAATTAATTAAAGATGAAGAGACATTCTCAGTTCTTTAGTCCGAAGAATGTTCAGCCGACGACCGGGAATCGAACCACGGGCCCTCGTCGTGCTATCCGGGCGTTATCTCTTGGACTAACTAAATTCATACTACTAGCTTCGAGAGGATCAATTTTCATTCCAATTTAATACCCCTCGAAGACGCGTCAAATACTTTTGTTTTTTTTGACCCTTCACTAGTCTAGAATTATTATTAATCTAAATTTAAATTCAAATCAATTTAAATTGCATCAATGGGAAAGATTTACAGATATAATTAATTAATTAAAGATGAAGAGACATTCTCAGTTATTTAGTGTGAAAAATGTTCAGCCGGCGACCGGGAATCGAACCACGAGCCCTCTTCATGCTATCCGGGCGTTGAGATGCTCTTTTTTCGGACCGATTTCGCCTAAACTTTGCACACTTCATTTACATACTAAATACTCGTTTCTAAACGAAGAAGTTTTTTTGGTTTCAATTACAATTTATTTTTCAATTAATCAAAAAGAGCAATTTTTGGCAAAAATCAGAGTTTTTTTTATTGCACCTTCACCAAATATTCAAAAAGGAATATTTTGTTAATTCCTTCGCTTAAATTCAAGATAAGCTTATGTAGGTACTAAAGAAATCCCTTTGGTTTTTTAATATCAGATGAAGCAGGTGACTCGGTTCTCAGGATTACCACTGGCTGAATTTTCAATATTTTTTTTTATGAAAATGTAGCAGAATATTCTTAAAATAATGCTTAATAATATACAAAGATTTTAAGGTGTTCTGTAAAAAAAAAACACAAAAATATGCTTTTTTTGGTATCTCAGAACCTTGTCCTTCTTAAGGCACTTATCCTTTCCTCCTTTCCTCCTTTGACTGTTCCCTTCATATCATTATATTATTTTCTGATTTTTACCAAGTCTCACTTTTTTCCATCATCTGTTCGTTGGCTGCTAGCTATTTATAGATCCGACCCTGTAAAAATATATTTAAAAATTATCTACAAATCGGCAACCTTTCCTAGTTTTCACATTTGCGAATTTTCTAAAATGTTTCTAGGATAAATCACAAATGATTTATGTTGGAAACATGTTGGATGAAACTCGTTGATAAACTTTATAAGATTTATACGAAAAAACATGTAATATTTCGTTTATGTTGTGTACCAGATGATGATAAGAATTGTATATGTTGGTAATGTTGAGATTTCGTTGGAGAAATTATTGAAGAAAGACAACAGAATAAAAAACGAGCGAACACAAATTCTATAAATGTTCCCATTATTATTATTATTATTATCATCATCAACATCATTATTATTACGATTATTATTATTATTAAATGGAATAACGTTGTTGGTCCGTTCAGTAAGATTCTGATTCTCATTTCACCAATTAATTGCACCTATCGTAGCAATATTTATGTTGTTGTTGTTATTTATAATGTACAGGCCGTTAAAATATCCAAAAGTATTTTCACGAAATTGTTCGTTTTTAATTGCTTTACATATTGAATAAACAGTATTTACAAGGTGACATGACGGTGGTATTGCAATATTGTAAATTTAAAATAATTGATGTCAAAAACGAGTATAATTTTGTGATCTATCAAATTACTATATTCGATTAGTTAAGTATTTATGGTTGCATCAAATCGTAATTGTTACTGAATAGAATCAAGGATTCCTCTATAAGAAGTAGAGACTATTTAATAAAGTTGTAGATTTTGTTCGGATAGCGGATTGTGTGCGCAAAGATGGACCACCAACAATGATAATCCATCAGGGAACAAATTGATTATGACATTTATAGTTGAGTTATATTTCAATATTAACTGTAGTAATATTTTCATAGTCTATAAATTATACACATTATAAAATGTTGTAACCACTAGAAATCTTAATCTAGATGTTTAACTCTATCTTTTGTTCAGTTACCCGTTTATCGTCATTATTGTAAAGAATAGTGGCCGCCTTCAAGTAGACGTTCAACGCCATCCCTTGGAGGCAACCATTTTGGCCTTCTCCGGTATATTCGAGCACAGCATAAATCTGATTGAAGTTTGCGCTCCTTAGAATTGGAGTTGTTTGAAGTTGCTCCGACTCATTTGGCCATTTCAAATAGTGATGACCAAAACAAGACTACAATAGTCTTGGTATTGCCTAGTCAGTTTTGGTCTTGGTCTTGCACAAATGTTTCTAGTGTTGGTCTTGGCTTTGCGTAGTCAGTCTTGGTCTTAATTAGTGATGGGCACAATTGAATGAGAGAAACAATCGAGAGTTCTTAACAATCGAATGATTTTTTGCAATCGAATAGTTTTACAATCGACTAAGTATAACATGTCATGTTTCGAATGTTTCGATGTTTAGTCTAGTAGTCTGGCTTTCTCAAGGGCCATCTCTCACGCAGTGTTTGTTGAGATATTTGCTACGGTATGATTTATTCTCTCTCTCTCTCTCTCTCTCTCTCTCTCTCTCTCTGTCTCTTATTTTTGTTATTTTGGAATTTCTTCCATCACACCCCAAAAAAATGTTGCATTCATTGATATCAATATATAACTAACTTTGTAATATTTTCTAGGAATACGATCTTCTACCATCTAAGAAAAGTAAATATGCTAGCCGATGGATATTTTAATATGTCTCTTATTTTCCCGTTACGTACTTTACCCTTATTCAAGGATTATTTCCTGTTCATTTAATTGTAAAGACAGCTATTGTAAAGTTGATATTCAATTGGTCAAGGGCCATTTATGGACATTTAAAAAATCTTTAAAGTTTACATTCAACAAAGAAAATGTGACAACTGCTTTAGGGCTAATAAATTTAGATTGATTTTGAAAGAAAAAGCAGTCTGCTGATGGGGTAAGAAAAATGAACAATGAATATACAATACTTTTCTTGAAAAAATACATCTTCCAATTCTTCAAAAAGAAAGTAAGGATTCTAAATTCTCCTATATCTGTTGTTGACCCTATAATAAAGCCAAATTTGTAAGCCATTCCCATTATAACAAATACCCTTTTATCATGAATCGATTAAGTGGGAAAAATTTAGACTACCTATATAGTGTTTCTAAATAGTAATTTGTCGTAATATAATTCTTTGCTTCTCTTATTAATTATTTAGGTATATTTGACATATTTGCATCAAATCATGACTTTTGTTGTACATACAGACATAGGAACAAAGAACATTTACTCCGAGGACATTCTTGTAGATGCGTTTTTTACAAACACTGGTAAAGTTTCTTTATTTTTATATTTAGTGTTAAAATCTAGAAGAGCAAACTAAAAATTTCAAGTACAAAAAATGTTTCATGTCAAAAAAAGAATATATTAGAAGTGTTTCGAATAGTTTAATCCAGTGATTCCCAAAGTGTGCGCCGCGGCTCCTCGCCGCGATGCCGTCATTAGGGCGCCGCTTCGAAATATTCAATTTTCCAATTCTTGAAATTTTGTGCTTTTAAAAAAGGAAAGTTTTCCAATTTTTCAAGAAAGTCAAAAATTTAGAAAAAAATCTGATGTATTGAGGGCGCCGCGGAAAAAATCTGATTATTTAGGGGCCGCAAACCGGAAAAGATTGGGAACCTCTGATTTAACCAATAAATTCACCAAAAGTGATAATTTTCCTTTACTCTTGCGCATTTGGTCTTGGTTTTGTTGTATAAAGGCAGTCTTGGTCACATCACTAATTTCAAAGCTGCGACACTTCGACATCGATCGTAGAACGTTTTTTCTTTGAAAAATGTTTCTTTCCAACTCACAATTTTGACTGTATTTTAAGAGGAGCAGCATTTTGACAACGACACAACAGTTGCTTTCTAGGGATATTTTTAAATTATTAGAAAGTAAGCGAGCGGTGGTTCCCTAAAAATCTTCTTTCTTAGCATTTTTCATCAGAAAAGAAAATTGTAGAGATTTTAGCAATTCTACAAAAATGCAGTTTCTATAATTTTTTTTTTGTAAAATCAATTCTTAACAAAATAGAGATGTGTCAGGAAAAACATTTGTGGTCCACTAACGGTTGCCATTACTGTGCAATTAACATAGATCAATGGCCCATTATTAGGTCATTTTTTAAACCCTCTTTACTACTTCTGAAAAAAAACGTGTTATTTTCTAAGATTTTTTTGTCAAATCATTCAAGAAAGTGGCTCAAAACCTTGGTAATAACGAAAAATGAATGTAAAAAAGATCGCCTCCTTGAATTAACAGCTCCAAAAATGAGTATCTCTTAGGGCAAGTTTTGGGTCTAGAGCAGTATTAGGAGTGATTTTTAGCCTGCTTTCAACAACATACCTATACAAAGTTCCGCCTTTCTAGCATCTCTTGAGACGATACTCATATTTACGATAAAACTCGATTTCTCGTTAAAAACAAGTAGGACTCACAGATAAAGTTTAAAGAAGACACAAAACAACAATCAATGGAATCATTCATATTTTATACAAGCTCGTAATATTCGTCTTTGTTACGAATTTATCTAGGATTTCTCAAACCAATTTACAAGTATCAATTAAAATACAATTCGATCAATTAGAAGCAATATATCTGATCTATAATCTTTCAACTAGATAAAAGTTTATCTTGCTGCCATGATCTTCACCTCTTTCTATTCTATTCTTGAAGGCACATTCACACAGAATTATGCCCTACTACCACCACCACCACCACGCCATCATCCTCATCACCACTACTACTGCTGCAACGTTTTATCAAAACTAAAGAAAAGAACTTTTAATGCAGCGTCACAACTTGCAGCATTTGGTAGCAGGAAAGCAGTTCGAACACAACAGTGCCCAACAATGTCTCAAGTTTAGTTTGTCGTGTATCTACAATGTTTAAAAGAGTGTATCGTCGATTTGTTTCAATTAACAAATAATTAATCGACGTGTCTGTGTCTGTATGTGTGATTATATTTCGTTGAATTATTGTGATTTGGACTAAGTAGGAGGTATTTTATAGGACTGTAGTGCAATTTGTCAGAATTTTTCTATATAATACACAGGAAATGCATGAAATATTACATGGCGACTTAACACACAAAGATCGGTAATTCATATCAGGTTTTATAGTTCTATTAACCTTCCAACGCTTTATACACATCTTGTTGTGTTGATTATAGTAACGAGAATTAATATGAAATTATAATGAGAATCGTTTGGAAAATTTCATACAAAAGTGGTAATATCGAATGTCCCATTAATATTGTATAGAAACTACCACACAAGCGTCTCTTTACATTTCAAACATTTAATTAAGACACTAACTCGTTTAATTTACATTACAGAAAAAAAATGCTTATAACCGGTATTTGAAATTTGAATCAGTTCATTAGAAAAACTGCCACATACATTTCTACCAGTTTCTTTAGTTTTGCAAGATTCAAATTTATCCACATATTTATCGGTGGAAATCTAGAGTGTGAGAAGAGACTCATTAATTTTTAACGTTCCCAATAAAGTGTACTTTAATTACCAGATGAAATTCTCAATAAAATTTTTATGTTGAACCTTAAGTATTGACCTACTTAAGTTCAATGTAAATAAACAACGAAAAAAGTTGGAAACGGATACTCAACAATTGGGAAGAAATATCAAGTAGGTCATGTACTTAGGTACGAATAATTGTTAATTAAAACTGTACGTCCCCATCAGTTTCTCTTTTAAATTAATTAACTGAGCCATATTCCTAGCAAATCATGGTCTTGAGCATGATCTTCAACACTATTCAAAACCTTTAGGACAGAGAACTGCAGAAATTATATTTTGCATTTCATTCAATCACTAAGCTAGATTTTTCGATTATTAAAAATTCTTGTAAGTTTTCAGTCCTGAAAACGCTGGATTCTGCGACTTTCCATATCCAGTCACTTTTATTACAATTAAACAATTTTCATTTAGCTTTGAAACGGTATGTTCTTTAGTCACTTAAACCCAGAATTCAGCTCTTCGGGACTGTTTAATTGCCACCAAAAAAAGTTTGGTTTGGGATTAGAACCCAGGCCTCTAGACATTCACGGCACATGTTAAATTTACGGTACCACCTTTGCCGCATATAAAACCAACAATATTTATATTTCTATGGCAGCTTAATCAAATGTGTCTCGATTGTTGAGTGGTGTGCCGCTAGGGACTTTGATGTTGGTCTCGTCATTTTCAAATCAATTATTTTAAGAAAGTTGATAAAATACTGAACGCAAATTAATACCTTTAGGCGAAACCGGAAAAGTAACCATTATTATTATTACTATTATTATTAATAATAATATTAAAACGCCTAAGCTAGAGACTTAATTTTTATTTAATAATAAAATTATAAATCATTTTGATCTAATCGTGTATTATTTTCAATTTACCAATTAATTTTCTCTAATTTTTGATTAACGGTACCCACAAAATTTAGAAAATTTCATAATTGTAAACATTTCAATCGAAAAATTTGATTTACAATTCTCACCTTACATTTCTAATGCAATTATTTAATTGATTATGCAATAATTACAATTTGAAATTTTGCATAACACGGTAGCTACTGCAATTTAACAATTTTATGTAGGTTTGTGCATTGAAAAATCTCTAACCACCCATTAAGGCCACTTATATCCAGATTTCTCTTAATAATAATAATGCTAATAACAGTTATAGTAATAATAAGTTAATTTTTTTTTCTTTCAAAAAACTCCTCAAGCACCACCGATCATAATAAATCATTTACCGGAGATTTCTTAATTTCCCATGAATAATTATGTAAGTTGATTGTTGTATAAATAATCTCAGACTTTCCCCAAAAAAAGCTCATAATAATAATAATAATAATGATCAATTTAAAACCAAATTGGTTGGTTGTAATATTTTATGCTTTCCACGTGTTTTCTCGATCGTTGTCGACATAAAATACCCATCAAGACTGTACGTTCCAGGACACCAACATTCAAACGATTAATTTATTCTATACGGAGACTTTGTATGGTTTGTCTAAATTAGGATCTTGTTGACAAATGTTGGTAGCAAACGCTAATAAGGTATACGATTAGAAGATTGTTGATATTTAATCGGACATCATTAAAGTATAACGATTTATTTGTAAATACGACTACCCACCGTGGATGATTCGTCTACCGGATTTCTTCACAGAAATACATTGGCCTAGTTTTATTTATTTTTTTTTTTTTTATGAAAAGTTGCTTTGTTGATAACAATAAGGTAATTTTCTGTAGAAATGAAACTCATCATGTTCACTCGTCTCTACGCGTTCCTCTTCTGTATTTATATAAATAATGTAATTATATCGAAAGAATAATTGTATAAAAAACAGAAAAAAGTGGTCGGTGTATAATCAAAGACTGGTGAACTGTAATTGTGAAGATGCCCTCAGGTTGTATCACATTACTACATTCAGAAGGAGAGGATTGTGATGATGATCTTGCAGGTAAGGTAATTTCCTGCTCTATTTCCATCTTACATTTATAAATAGATTTAGAGTTTTAGTTGTCGTGGCCGAAATACTCGAGTACGCCACCAACAATTCCTGCAAAGATTAAGGCAAATTTCCCATTTAACAAAACAACTCTAATTAACTTGACTCTCGAGTCATTATTCTCAAAACAACTAATTTTACTTAAATAAATTCTAATTTATTTCGCTATTAAGATGTCGGAACGGTTATGTTTTCGTACAAAACTGATGTCTTTCGACAACAATAATGAATGATTGATGATCATTGTAGTTGTACAAAATAGGAAAATAATTCCGATAATTTATTGAAATATTCTGTTCAATCATTGGAGACTAATATTTGTAACTGTACTTTACAATTTTTATCAATTACGTGCTTTTTATATCAATTAACGGAAGATAATTTTTTTTGTCGTGTTCAATACCGAAAAACACGTATCGAGTTGTGTGTTCAGGAACACATGCTGTGCAACAAGATACAAACGTGCTTGTAGGGCTGTTGATTTGTAAACTAAAATTTGTGTCAATTATCGTAAATGCGAAAATTCTAGCATCATATGAAGCATCTCATGTACCAACATCATGTACTGTCGCTCTGGACCAATCAATCTCAAAGTCTACAGTACCCAGTGGGATAATATTTTCCTCTTCCATTATAAAAGTCGTCGGTAATTTGTCGTTGCAAACCATCTGACGTTAGAGATTCCTATGTTTTGTATTCTATTGTTTCATCCAATAAATTACAATCTCTATGGAATATGTTTAGGGTTTGTTGTACAGTAGAAATGTGGTTTAGCGGTAAGTTGAATCAGAGCCGTGATTCTAACGCATCGTCTCTCCTTAGGGACATGCAAACGGTATTTAATATATTCTGTACGTTATGGATGCGTTTTTACTATAAGCTTGAGATAGCTGGGATTTAAGTAGAAGTTTAGGAAGGCAAGACGAACCGGCCCCAATAAATCTGCGTTAAATACATTCTAATAAAATTGTTGTAAATAACGACAATTTGATTCAGTTTTAAGGAAATAACTTTCTAATTTAAATAACAAATCTGTTACAATTTAGAGAAAGAGAATTGTTTTTTTTTATCTTAAAACTATCGATTAGTTCAATATACTTGTGATATAAAATTAATAACAATTGTCCAATCTCAATAACAACTATTTATTAGTATACAATAACATGGCAAAGTTCATTGATAAATTTTTACAATTTTACAAACTATTGCATAAAACAATCATTTCCAAGAAGTTCAATTATCAATAAAACTACATTTTTTTTTCTAATTACCATTTCCTGTCGTTATACAAAATGTGAGAATTTCTATCGAAATAATAAAATGAAACATTAACTAATTAGTTCTGTGTATTTTATAATTCTATTGCACATGTTTTTGTACGGGGTGTCTGACTTGAATGTGGTCAAAAATCAATTTGTAAATCAGGACCGGACCGAGGCCACAGCCACATTCATAATTATTCACTAAAAACCGCTGAAAGCAAGCTTTCATGGAGCGCCAAGCACGTTCAAAATAATGCTTCCCTTCTAATTATTGGCACCATTCACAACAAACACCCTGTATAAAAGATATGCAGATGAGATCGTTATTATGTAGAATGTAATTTTAGAGGAATGTCTATTTATCTTCGTTTATATTTTACACATCTCCACATATAAGCAAACTATGTAGTAATAGTAGCATGTAATTATGTGTAGTTATACATAGATTTTATTATGTTAGAATACTTAATTTTTTTATTGGAAGGCGCCGCTACAGTTTCAATCTCCGTCTGAATTGTTTTTATTTCCTTGTAGAGAAAAAAAGACAATAAATACTGCAAAAAAGTATAAGCTACATCAGTCCGTTTTCAAATCAAATTATCGGTTTTTCATCTACAAAAACGATTCAAACAAGTCAATGTTGAGTTGGAAAGTGCCAACCTATAATTATCAATGTTGCAGAAATGGTCAATTTTAGTTTCGTTTAGTTAATTCAATTCCGGTGGTCTCTATTTTTCATAAAAAAGATTCCATTTAGTTTCCACACACACTTGCACAGACTTGATGAAAAAAGGAGACCTTAAGGCGTGCTCTGATCGATGTGATTTCAACGTGTAAGGCTACTGAATTTATAACAAATCGTCAAGCTTACAAGGCTTTGTTTTACTTCTTTTATGCATACCAAACTTAAAATAGAACAGTGGTGCCCAAACGGTCGTTAGCTAATTAAATAAACAATGCGAAAGAAGACGAGAGCTTTTGAACTATTCTGCATATCTTCTGGAAGCTTGCAGTTTTGTTGTAGAATCGGGTTATTCACAGCTTTGCTGCAAACATCCCGCAAACAAGATTGAATAATGAACAGTTCAAGTCTTCATACAAAATCGAGATTGAATCTGATTTGTTATAGAGGCAATTCGAGGCCTATTTTCAATTTTTTACCTGACAGAACCGCAAACGAAACGTTCGAGAACCACTGAATTGTAAAAGATCGAGAGTCGGTGCGTAGGTGTCTTTCTGTTTTGATAATGATTTGTGGTTATGTACCAGCCTCTCAATCTTTAATCTCCACATTAATGATGCATGTTACAGATCAATTTGAGTCAATTTTTCATTATACCGTTAAGGATTTATTGCAGCTTGTTATGTTTCGCCCCATCGTCTCCTCATCATTATCATCATCAGTTTTGTTTTATAGTAGACTTCCAAGTTTTCGTTACAAAATAAATAAATTGGAAGTTGTGCCTGTCAAACGTGAAATATTTCTAGTTGATTTGTTGTGCTATACGTTATGTTAGGATTGCACTGATTTACTTATAATAACTCCAATACAAGTACTTTAGTTTATATTGAAATGCAAAACATGAACAAGTCAACAAGTTTACGATGTTGCAAGCTGTGTCCGTTCCGCAATACCATAACCGTGTATAAACTTGGCAGCTATATAGAGAAGGAAAACTTGTTATAGTCTGACCAATGTTGGATTTTGATATATTCATGAATTCTATATGAGTTTCTACTTTGAGTCATTCTAAATGACACTTATTTGCGATAGAATACAATTCGCATATGTGAGATGATAAATCTAGTGAAATTGTAGGCGTTCTTATTTTGTTGCAACTTGTACAACAGTTTTTATTAACACTAAATATGCCACCCAATTAGCGATTCCTAACTAGGTACAAAATCGCTACCATCTCAACAACTAATACCATTATTATCGAACATTCTATCAGGTTTGTTGCCGTTCAATTCAATTTTAATGCTAGCATTAATTACAATCAGATTCATTAGCAGGGCTGGCTCGAGACCACAGCAAACCAGGCAGCTGCCTGGAGCGACATAATTTTAGGGGTGGCACTTTTTAGTGTATCCTGAGTAGAATTTTTTTAAAGGTCTTCTATTATCAATTGAAAAAGAAACAGTAAAACTGTCTTAAGCTCGATGAATTTGCTCAGTATGGTATTGGATCACTACTCTTGGGAACTAGTAATAAATATGGAAAATATTATTTACTGATTGAAGGTGGAAAATTAAGGGATAAACAATTGATCGGTTCAATATCAGGTCTTCAGACCTCATAGTTCATTTTTTAGCAAATTCTCTCACTCAAAATTTTAAGATAACGAAAAATACCTTTTTTTTGGAAGTATAGTGAAAATTTTGAGCTAAGAGATTCGGATTTTAATGCGCAAAACCACAAAATTATCCAACAAAGGAGTCGGTACCAGCAGAAGTGGTATATTGACCCATGTAAATCTTCCAAAAAAGAGGTCGTATTTGAAAATAACCAGATGGATTTTGTGAAATTTACAAAATGCCACTTACTACCCGAACAGGTATATACTGGTTATTTTCAAACACGACATTTTTTTGAAGATTTACAATGGGGCAATATATCACTTCTGTTGTTACCGACTCTTTTGTTGGGTATTTCTACAACACTACAATAGCATCTTCCCTAGGACCTAGACCAAATCCAACAATCAAGTTCTTCTGAAGTTTCCAATTGTCTCCTTAGCCCCAATTCCTTCAACTGTATGGTGTCTTTTATTTAAGTAGCCTTATTCTCATTTAAAAAAAAAATACTCCTATAAAGTTGTAAAGTGCAATAGAGACGTAAACAGTTCCTCTTAAAATTGATTCCCAATACACGTTTCTGTGTTACGTTTCCTTTTCTGTTCAACAGAAGATTATAGTTAAAGTGAGAGAAAACAATCCACATGGTTGGGTCGCAATTAGCTTTTTTCCTGATATTAAGGTTTATTTTTTTGAAAATTTAATAATTCATGATAAATTATTTTTAAAATAAATAGAAATTAACGAAGATACCGATAATTATTAATTTCCTAAAAGGGGCGTCGAAAATAAACTGGAACGCCAGAAAATTTCGGGCCGGCCCTGTTTATTAGTATATGTATAGTTAATTATAATTGATGCTATTTTATACAATAATCTGGCATTTTTTCAAAAACAAATAACGTTAGAAGTTCTGGTAATTCTTGGGTTCTATGTGAGTGTGTGTTAGCCAGTGAAATGTCCACTTGTAAAAATTATTACCTTGTTCTTTCCATTTTATATCTCTGATGCCTTCTACACTGTAATTATAAGCCAAAAAATATTATATGAGATCATTGCACGTCTTTATTGTTTGTCCTTCCACAATCGAGGTGATCCTATAAATTCGAATCCCTTACACGTTGAAGGGCTTTTTCGTTTTAGATTCTTTTGTAAAGTATCAAATTTCATTAACTCTTATCGTTCCATCATAGTGAAAATAATAAAATTTGACTAGTGAAAAATGATATTAAATTAAAAAATAATCGTTTTTGTTCTTTAATGAAATTTAAAAAAAAAACAACACATAAAATAGAACGTTACGGTTGTTGAACAACACAAACAACAACAGGTGGACGACATTTGCCTTCTTTTGTGTTTGTGTTTATTAGTTCTGATAAGATCTAAAGTTGAAGAGTTCCCATAAAAAAAAAACTAACCGTCTAGGGTTAATATTTGGGGTGTAAAAATGTTACTTTATTTATACTGTGTTGATAAAAATTTACCAATTATTATCAAAATAGAAGTCAGTTTGTGGTTGAGAGAATTTACCGTATCGGTTACTAATTATTGTGGTTTGTAGATTGCTTATTGAAAGTTGGATGAATATCAACAACTAGTTTTTGTCGTCTATCAGTCAAAAAACTCATTTTTCATACTAACAAGTGTATTTCCTCCAATTACATGGTTTGTTGTTGTTGTTTGTCTCGTTTATAACAGTTTTTTTTTTGGATATTTTTTCTCACGTTTATAGCAAAATTTTGTGGTTTGTTTGAAATGTTTCTCAAGATACATGATTTGATGATTTTATAACGTTTTTTTTTCTTCTAAGAGATTCTCAGAAATGTTGATAGGGACTGACACATTAATTGGAGAGAAGAGACAAAGATCCGTACGTGGGTGTTAGAAGGAAATCTTCAAATCTCTATCTATTGGCCGAAATCTACAGCCAGACGAGAAGGTATACAAATGGTGTCTTAAGGGTGACCCTACAACGTATACAAGAACAATAATTTTGCACTCAAAAGAAGGGACGAAAATTTCCTTCAGTCAAATTACATTTGGAAATTGCCTAATTTTTGCTTATCCGCGATTATGAAATTAATTTCTTCGCTGTGGCTGGCGATCTATTCTTTTTGACAGTCTTCGCTCCTCGTTTTCTAAAAGTCCCTGGAGCGTTTCCAACAGCAGTGGTGGTTTCTATTGGTCTTTCTGTCGTACCTGAAGCAGGTTTTTTAGTCTGCTTCAATGACGGCTTTTTAGCTGTTGCAGCAGCAGCTTCCTTTGGTGATGCTGCAGTTTTTGTTTTAGCCCATCGTACCCTCTTCTTTGTGTAACCTTTAGCTTCAATAAATTTTTTTATTTTCTTAACATCTTCTGTAGTTGTTGCTGGTTTCTTCAGCTAGTTGAATTTGGTAAAGATGTAAACGATTTTTTTACACCACTTGAGAAAGGGATAAGGAACAAACACTATCCTTGGCGCGTTTCAAAACAATCGCTATCAATCTTTAGTTTTATGTGGTCGAACATACATTTCAAATGACACGTGAAATAGATGACTGCACAAGTTTTTTATACTGCAAAAATGCTCTGATATTTGCTGTTGTTGTGCATTTATATATGTTTCTAGCTCTGTTACACCCACGACGATTTATAAATGTAACAAATATTTTAAAGATGAGACAATGGTAAGAAATATCGCAACATAAACACGTTCAACTTCCGGGCTAATATAAAAAGGTAATCAAAACAATTGTCTACAGTCAAGTCATTTTAAAATATTTGTAGCACCTCGAGTTTTTGCCCAAATGAGTTATGATTGATATAGACAATACAGCGTCAATTTAATATCAAAAGCGCTTAGATTGACTTTTATAATATTTCATTAAAACATGTTATTCGATTGCTCAATGTATTTTCTAAATATTTTCCATAGATTTCGCGTCATTTCTATAAATAGATAATATTTACTTATATTTTACCTATTTAGTGAATGTCCAAGAAGAATTCTTGTTTTCAAACTATTCTGTCATCAGAATGGTAGTTATTTTTACAGCTCCCGTCTGGCTATGCAAGCTTAGTTTTTGTTGTACAAAAAAACAACAACAAAGGATATGTGTGTACATATTAGACAAGATGAGAAGAGCAGCTCTCCAGCCAGCAACCGTTTTAAAATACCGGGACGGTGGAATTTTTGAAAAAAGAAAAGAAAACACCTCCCATTTGCTTAATTTTACTTTTTTTTGGAACAATCTTAAAACAAGCAAAATTACTGAATTTTCTCGTAATTTTCCGATTGCTTCGAACATTAGGTCACTGTTGACCTCTTACAGTTGTTTCGTTGTTTTATTGGTATGAGTCAGAGCGCCAGCCACATAGTCTGGGTCTTTAGAGAGCCAACGGCTGTCTCTACCAAGTACTAGTTCCTGCCATATAAGGATTACCTTCTCTTATGTCGTTGTTAACCTCTCTTAATTCTCTCTGTCTCGACCATCATGGCTTTTATTGTGTATAAATCGTATACCGTAATGTTTCTTATCAGTAACTCACGTACGATGCAAATTTATCAAGCAAATTAATAATGTATTCACCGTAGAAAGCGGTTGTATGTTTTTAATCCAATCCACACACACACACACTCAATAATAATCATTTTTTTAGAATATGAATAATCATAGCGATTTTGGCGGCCTAAAAGTCTTGTAAAGTTAACACTTTTCGATTACCGCCCAGATTACAAATCGATCGACTAATAAACAACAACATCGATATTTAAACGATATAAAAGTCGTTAAAAATTATGTAAAAGAACGCCTGTCTTGATATCTTTTAAAATCCATGTCCAAGCCCCAACAACACTCTATTATTAACTCCCACTTTTCATTAACCTTCGACCTGACATTATCACCTGAGTTTCTGAGTTGTAAAGTTTTGCGTCCGTCCATCCCACTTTAATGTATATAAAATATATATTGAAAAAAGTTCAATCAAACTGTTTCTCTCTCTATTTTATTACAAATTGAACGTTATAAAGAGAATGATGGCTATATAATAAGAAAAATCACCATTTGTTTTGCTGTACGAAGATCTAGACGATGGACACACCAAATGCATGTTTATAAATTCGATCCGCCTCACAGTCACGTCGTTTCAATTCTTCCGGAATAAATAAAATACAAACACTTTCGAACTGATTTGTTTATCGCTTTAATGATGTATCATTTTTTAGCGTTGATGTTGAGAAAAAAAAATGGTTTGTGTATTATAAAGGGCAATGGCAATTGGCAGACGAAAGTTGCCTCCAGTATTTCGATCTAGATCGCCAACAATGAAAAATTTATCTCGTTTTTTTTCCATACTGTTTATTGTTCTTCCTTACTTTATTTCACTCTCGAAAGTCGATAGAGAGGAGAACACAGTTTTTTGTTGTTGCGTAAAAGAACTTGATCACAGACGATTGGACGGTAATGATGATAAATGGTTTATCTGTAACGGCAGGTCTCTCGATCTTTACCTTTAAGTTTTACAATTCACAGTTAATATTATTCAGTACATCCCAACATTATACCGATAAAAGTTACAATGTTTCCTTAATTTCCATGAATATGCCATTTAAAAGTTGCATATTCAACTATACAAGATGATTAAATATGAAAAATGTTCTGACATCGGCAGTTACAGAAAGAGCTGATTAATGTCTTGAAATTTCGTAGATTTTTCCATACTCTTTCACTGATAATTTGGATACAATTTGGTTAAACTGAAATTTGTAGGTCAATGGACAGATTTGTAGTTTTGCACGGTTTTGTGGCGTCATACAGTGTCAGTTACTGCGACCTTTTTAAACAGATCTTCTTCTAATTCCAGCTCGACCGCCTCACATAATCGCAGAGCATATCTTGAAGTCCTACAGATGAAAATTATTGATTCCAGACCCCTTATAAAAGTCTCACAGCTAGTTATTGCAGTTATTTGCATGATTGAAAGGTTTTGAATTAGTTTTTTGCACTATCAACAGCTTCATTTTTTCACGCTTTTGCTCTCTTCGAATTACTGTAGAACCTCTGTAAGTCGAACTGCAGGGAGACACGAAGAAATTCGAGTTATAGAGTTTTCGACTTGTGGAGGTTTTCTACTGGGGCGGATTTATTCCAGTTCAAGTAACAGAGTTAATAAACAAATGATCGAGTTGTAAAGGTTGTAAAATCAAACATTGCTGTGTTCGAGATACAGAGGTATAACCTATTTTTGCGAAGACAGCATTTCTTCGAGTTTAAGCGGTTTTCGACTTATCGAGGTTCGACTTGAAGAGGTTCTACTGTAATGAGCTTCTATTTATTTTAGAAACCCTCAAATGCTTGCCAAAAGATCCGCATTTATCGTGAAATTAGAACAAGCAAAATTCTACTGAGCAATGTGGCAAAACGAACTTTTTCTCTTTTCGATTTAAATTCACTCTGTATATGGACGCACTGTCAATCTCAAGTTTGCGTAAACAAACTGAAGGCAAAACGACAACGACTACAATTTGCAACGACTCTAATTGACATTTCAGCGTACACGTCGTCTACATAAACGCCACTCTTCACACCTGATTTATGTCGGTTATAAGCGACAGGTATATCAAACAACTTAATTGTAAGAATTCTATGTTAATTAAGAAATTTCACCTTTAATATTATTTTGCTTTTTGTATTACAAAAATCTTTGATATTAACAACAACCTTTATTCTATTGCCTAATACCTAATTAATAAAAGGTAGACACTATTTCAAGTTGGATTTCAAATCAAAATCTATTGTGAAAGTGTTTAAAGACGACTTAAACTAATTTACTTAGTTTTCGCACGATCATTATGTTTTAAAACAAGTCTCATACACAATTCGTGACTAGTCTTTCGTATTATTGATTCACTCTTTAAATCACAAATAAAAAAGCGGCTGTCGAGTTTAAAACAAGAAAAAATTGTGTATAAACCAACGGAACGCTTGCATTTTGCATATGCATATTAATAAACATAACCGAATTGGTATGTAAATCACTATTACCAAAAATAGAAGTATTCGTTTAATATCGAAACCGAGATTTAGAACAAACGATAATTTATTCCAGTATTACCTACACAATACGTATTTGTTTGTGTTTTGTTTTGTTGTTTTTTTAAATCAATTTAATAAATTAATGCAGATTTCGATCAGTTGTTGAGTGATTTCAATAGGCGCGTAAGCAAGAAACTTGCCTGTAAAAAAAACACAATTTTAATTAATTGCAATTAATCAAACGACTTGCTGAAATGACAATAAATAAATTTGTTAAATTGTATCGGACATGTTAATAAATACTGAAATACGTACATTTATACATCTTAGATAAGGTTGATAGTCAACAAAGGGTAATAAAGATGACATTGTATTCGCACTGTGTAAGCGTGGAGAAGAAAAAAAAAACGAATTCCTATAGAGTCTTTGAGTATTTGAATATATTAAAGTTAGAAACAAAACTAAAAAATCGAATTTATGAGTGAATTATTGCAAAAGGAAACGTCTATGTAATTGTGTTCGCCATTTAAACAAATATACACACCTACAAGAACCAGCGAGACTATTGTTGTCGCAAATTAATTTATTTTAATAAAGACATCATAAAGATATAGATTTATGATTAATTATTGTGTACATTGCATAATAGATCTTGCAAAATTCTGGCGATTTTAAACTGCTGAAAAGTTTTATTTGTCCAAATATTAGAGTTTCTGTATTGTCTTTCTAAGTCACCCCCGCGAGATCTTTTCATGCCAGAAATTCTAACAGTTTCCTTCAAAACGCTTCGATAAGGGCCGGCCAGATAATTAGCTTTTTAGGGCTCTGAAAGTTAGTTTGCCTGGAGCGCTAGGAGAACTTGAACCGTCCCTGGTTTCGATAATATTTATATTTCTAGGAAACCACTAATTGCTTATATACTTTCTTCTGTGTCTTGTTTTATTATTTTTTTCTACTTCTAGCATGTTTGCCCCTCGGTTTTCAATCAATCTTCCGTTTCTTGCAGTAATAACAGCAGGAGTTACTCGTGCATCTTTACTTGGCCCAGAATCTTTATGCTTTATCTACCGCCTGAAACTAATTCAAATTAGGTTGAAAATGTATGATTTCCTATTATCAGCCACTTAAATTCGACAATAAATAATAATCAAATTAATTATGTTTTATTAACAACAAAATATTACATAGAAATATGGATATAATTAGGGTAATTGACTATAACAAATAACCGACATACGTCATTATCAACAACCATAAAATATATACAATATATATCGATATAATTATCACTATTAACAGTTTTCTATTTTGCATATGTTTCTGATAAATACTGCGATAATAACGAACATTTTCCTATTGCAAAGCATAGCAACAGAAAAACTAGTTCAAACAATTTTCGTTCATACAAAACAACAACTTAAACTAAATTATGAATGAAAGTATCGTAAAATCACCCATACATAAATATTTTAATTACTAAATCAATCTAACAAGATTGTTCAACTGATAGTGTTTATTATTTTTTAAGCTTGCACGTAAAACTAAACGTTATGTAAGTGTTCAGCCTACGTTTTTATGTTTTTGAGACAACAACAAAAAAAACAAACAACCACAACATACAACTTTCATCATTGCAATAAAATATTGTGCGACAACATTACGTCCAGTGATAAATGATGATAATTAGATGATACGTGTTTACAGTTGTTCACAATTTAGTAATTATTGTTAACATTATTTCGTTGAAATTAAACTGTTCTTTTTTCTACATAAATCTGATTAAAGTTGGATGGTTGGAAAATTTAATGTCTTGTTGCTGTTGTTGTTAGATTACTTGTGGAAAAAGTAGCAATTCTAACAGTTATTTGACCAAGACCTCTAATATCACAACTAATAATTGTTGAATAGTTTACATTAAGATTGATGAATAAGGAAGTGTAATGATTGTTTTATAATTTATGATTTCCATTCATTGTGTTCTATATATATATTCATTAATCTTTCAATATTGTAATGATGAAATTATTGTTAAAATTATTATAAATCAGTCGTACGATCAGTTTGTCTTGTTTGTAGACCTTGTTGTCTTCTCCATTATAATTCTAGAATTAACCGTATTTGGGCATTTACTGTTGAATTCAAAATAAAATCGGATTTATACGCGAAACACAATGAACAGGACCGGTCTTAAAGGTTAATATGCCATAATAGCGCAGTTTGATGTATAGTTACCGCATTGACTTAAGAGACTGCCTATTAAAACTGTAATTTTCTCTAAGACAACTCATTTTTTTTACTTCTAATGGCACGAGACCACAGCAAAGCAATCAGTTACCTGGAGCAGCATAATTCCAGGGGCGCCAAAACAGTAGAACAATCTTGGGCCTGAAAGCCCTGCCAATAGACGCAAGCTTATAAGATTTTCGAGAAGCTCAACTTCAAGAGAATGAACTTAAATCATGCAGATAGATTTCTCAAATTACAGACCCATCTACAAAATAGCGTTCTCACGCATAAAGTTGTTTACAATTGCAAATAAATCACTTTAGGCCAAAAACTGTTGCAACCAGTTCCTTCGGATTTGAGTAAAGTTTCGTAAACTCGTCGAAAATTAAAAGAGCCTTGCCGCTATAATCAATGTCAGGCAATTTTTATCACTCATCATTTATGTCGGCTTAGTCATGATTCTCTGTAGGCGATAATATACGATTATTGTCTGATTAATTTCAATAATAGTTTCCAATATGTTTTCGTCGATAAATTTCGGTGCAATAATCGTCGATTAATAGTGATTAGAGGAGTCGGTGTTATTCAATATTATTAAAAAAATTATTATAGCCGACAAATTATATAAACTGAAAATTAAATGAGAATTTCACTTGTAATTTATTTAAATTATAGTCATTTAAAGCTTTATTTAATAATTTATCAAATAATTAATGTACAAATGGCTTATATTAATTTTGTTGTCTGTTATCAACAGTTTTTCATTGGATCATATCTTAATTTATGTAAATCTATTTAATTTAAATGGATATTTTTGCTAAGATAAGCAACCGGTGCTCTCGTTTATTTCAAAAAAAGAAAGTGTTTCAATTTGTGATTGAAATTTAATTAATTTATTGTTGCTAGAATGCACACATTTATATACTCCAATACAACACAAAGCCCACTGCACTTCCTACATATTGTTGTAAATTAAAAGGAAAAAGGAAGTGTTATGCCTACAGTCTACCTAATATCGGTGTGTCAATGTCTACAATTTTTTTCTTGATAATTGTTCCGAATAAAATCGGATCACTTTTACTTTCCTATGGCAATTTTGAAAGTCTCTTTTTTTCTTGACGTATTGTGTGCGTAGGCGTCCTGTCCTACGATGAAATTCTTCTTGGTGATGTCGCCTCAAAGAGCAGTAGGTCGTCGTCGTCGTCGTCGTCGTTATTGTTGAATCGCAAAATACCCACATCTTTTTTGAATAAGAATTATTTAACGCCCAGTTATGTGTTTCATTCACAAACGCTCTGTGTGTGTGAATGTAGGTGTAAGGAACGGGTTCTGAGATGCAAATGAGACGCGAAAGGGAAGTCATCTGCCCACGACTTTTACACACACACAAAATAGGTTTATTTACACATACACATATATGTTACAATATTGAATAAATTTCACATCAAATATAGTGTGGCTTCAATAGATGATGGCTTGGAGGTTTTATTCAGAAGCTCAAAAGATCAGGTTAAACAGATAAATATGAATGAGTTTTCGTTTTGTTGTTGTTATTATTTATTAAGTCAATGATAATGATTAGGTAAAAAATATGAGCCTATATGCATATGAAAAATGGCTCTAATTTGATTTATAATACAACAATCTAACAGACATAAATCATTAATCGTATAACAATGTGGAAATAGTAAAAGGAACAGATGTTCTCTCGCAAGTGCGTAACAACCCTAAGGCCAACGATTTGTTTGCCAGCGAAAAGGCCCTTGTAGCTAACTTGAAATATTATCAAATAGTGGATCCAAACCTGATGAAGCCAATAAAGTCAAAAAACAATAAGCTACAAAGACAATGTCTTCTCAACGAAGGAGTGCTTTATAGTGAATCAAAATTGACTGGACTTAAACTATTTTCCTCTTGATCTCGTATTGAAAGTGGATTTCATCGTTTGAGCTGCTATAGTGTCTCTTAAGCCACTTTAATTTGTTTTTCTAGTGTGAAAAATAGTTTACAATTTGCACCATTTGTGTTGATGGCTAACGCAATGCAAGAAACGAGGGGTTGAATTGATATGCATTGTAGCAACCTTTATCAATTATTTTTTATTAACATCATGTTAGACACGGACTTGATGGATCGAGATGGTGTAAACAGTTAACGAAGGGATATTTTTATATACGTAGTTCTTCAACCCTTGAATATCTCCCTTGCCTGTAAATGGATCTTCAATTTAATTTAAAAACTTAAAATAGAATGTCTAAATTTCGGTTAGTCAATGAAAGTTCCCTAGAAGCTAGTCTGGAAATATGAAGAAAGTAGTAAATCTTCTTCATATTTAATTGGCACAATTTTTAATAAAACGATGTTGCTGAAGCCTGAAAATTTGAATTTTCAACAACCACAAGTATTCCTATTGCGAGGAATTTTCAGTCTGAAATACCAGATTCTATAACCAAACAATAAAAACAAATGTTCTGTGTAGTTGAGTTTTTTTTTGTTCTCATGTGAAACTGTGGCCCGTTAGGAGTCTTGGAGCACCTTCAGGCCGGAAATCAACAACCTCTACAGTACTGCATCAAATAACAATTACTTGCAACGTTAACTATTTTTAGACGGCACTATTTTTTACAAAATTGATTGATGCCCTACATGATTAGTATCTTAGTAATATTGTGTTTGTACTCACCCAAGGGTGTATCTAGCTTAAGAACAATAAGCCATGTCATGTATTCAGATGATGAGTTTTTAAACTGGTTGGACTTTGTGTTAACAACCTTTCTATCACCACAAACAAAAAAAACACGCATTAATGGTTCATAATTTTGTTAAATTATGCTTGTTAAACTCAACAATAATTGACAAGTACATATAAAAATGATTTTTTTCCAACGACAACTTCATTAAATGATCCGTTTGAAAAATCAGCAGGAGATGATCATCTATAACTGCACTACAAAACTTTAAACTTTTTTAACAAGAGGAAGATGGAAAAAAACAAATTAACAGATTCTTTTCTTTCACCCATCATTGATTCAACGTTTCATCTGTCTAGACAATGAAGCATCTTAGGTATCTCTAATTATTTCAAAGCATCATCCACCTTATACCTGTTTTGTGGTGGTTGGTAACCCAAAAATTCTCTACCTGTATCTATAGTTATAACAACAGTGTTGTTGTATATATCTATAGATATGTGTGAACTTTCTACAGTGCCCTCCAGAGTATTTCTGGACCCATCCAATACCTTTATAGCAACAAGAACGGTCACGCTCTAAATCTTAGTCGCTCGGTAAATAAAATAAAAAGTACCTGATGTAATTTATTGTTGGTTAAAAATCACTGACAAGTTTCGGTGTTTATTTTAAGCAAAATAAAAAATACATTTCCTTGTAAAACATACAATTTAATAACATGTTCTCTCTCTTTCTCTCTTTTCTTCTATCTCTCTGAAGAGATAGAGAGGAAATTATAATCAACGTCGATCGAATCTAATCAAATCGAAATAATTAGATATCTATAAATGTACTGTAAAAGGCAATTGAAGAAAATTGATATCAGTATAATTAATATACAAATGACGTAAATAAATAAACATCTATTTTAATTAGATAAATGAATTTTTATCTCTCTGTTACTACATTTTTTTTTTTAATAAGAAAAATAATTTTATAATAGCATCGACCAGTTTTTAATAAGAGGCGCCGAACAGTTATTTGCAATATTTTAATGTCAATGTTGAGATGAATGGAAAACGCCTTATCAATTTATTTCCAACCAATTTATTTTATTTGTTTCAATACATATTTTTATATGAAGGCAAATTTGTTATTATAAATAAATCTTGGCTTTTCTAACAATACTATAAACGAACAAAAAGCTAATTATATGAGATGAGTACGCAGATTATAATTAAAAAGCGATTAAAATTGTTGTCGTACATTGTAGTTGTTAATATGTAGTGTAATAATAATAAACTATGAAGATGTTTTATCAAAACGTACAAAAAAAAATCATGTTGATGACAGAATGATGACATGCCCGCATAAGTCTAAACATTAGAAACATTAAAAAAATACACAACAATAGACAACTACTTGCACATTTTTCAACAATTACTCATATTTTGACGCCTGCTTTTTTTGCTATTTTAATCATAAAAGTTTCTCAAAATATTTGTAACATTTTAAAGTGCTAATAAAACACGGACGTGCACAGCAATAAAACAAAAGAGCCATGACTTTCTTCACTGGTGGCTTTTTCAGTGCCCACGGCAGCTTGGCGATTGGTTTCGATATAACCACCTTACTTAGCCGAGAAAAAATCACCACACCTATCATCAATTTTTTCCGTTATTAGGTCAGATTTTGCTTTTCCTTTGAAGGGCGAAGATGAGGAAAAGTTTCAATGGGTATTGAATAATGTTAAAAAATTCAGGAGGCTTTCAGGATTACGAAATGATTTTTTTGAATTCTCTTTCTTGCTTGATTCTCTTCGGTTATTCTAAATATTCAGGGTCTTAAGTGACTTGATTTGAATGCTACTGCAGTATGGGAAGCTACTTGAGAGAGCTTTTGAATTGTTACAAGAAACAATCGACAATAAACATATTTTTCTGCTGCACAATAAGTCCTTGAATAGTAATAGTTTTCGATGATATCTTTCAATATTTTGGTTCTAATTTTAGCGCACAGACAGTCGAATTTCTCCCAAATCCTAAACATATTCGGCGAATTTTGTTGTTGTCTCCAACAATGAATCATCGAATTAATAACCAAAACCAACGACGAAAGTCTAGACCTGACTTCTTCTTATAAGAAAAAACTCCATTTTGAATTTGTTGAATTTGTCAACTTTTGCCAACCATTTACAGCGGAAATAATTTCGCAATGAACAGTTCAAATATTTCGGAAACAGATTTTGTTGTGTAGAAATCGCGTTTGTCCAATTATATTGAATCAATGCCAGAGACTAATTAATTCTTTTCGATTAATTATTCCCGCGTACATATTGGCATTTGCATGTTTAAACCAAAAAGATAAAAAACATGCAACATTCCAATTCCTCTCATCTCGATGTATTGCATTAGTCACGGGCCAACGACTCGCCACAGGAGATCGCCAAAAATGTTAGGCTAGGTCTGTCCTAGCGATTTAAATATTTCCCGTTCACTTCTCAGTTTGCTCCTATTTCCAGAATCGGCTTTCTCTACAAAGTACAAGTGATATTTTGGAAGTTCAAAGCGAAGTTCCCAAGAGCTCTACACTCTCCTAACTCCTCTATAGGATAATAAAACAGACAAAGTGAGAAAAAAGCTGTTATTATTTTGACAAATTTCACCCATTTACACGATGATTATGGTAATTTTTGTATCAAATACTAATTTTAGTCATCTTCAATGCCGAGAATATTCATCGAGAATAGATTTGAATGGTTGATAGTTGGATTCTTCAACTTGTTCACAAAACACGTTCTATTGTGATGTTGTCATCATTTGTCTAACCAAATTCGATATGCTACTATTTAAACATCTGGTGTGAATTACCTCGATTATTGTACATAAATATAAATATATTTCTATTTAATAATCACGTCACATATAATAATGTGGGATGGTTTCAGTCACTACTTGAATCACACTCACACTCTCATAACTGAATTTAGTTATATCCGTTTTTCCCAGCCAAAGAGAAAGACGAACAGCCTACAGTTCAACAAAAAAGTTCTAGAAACTTTTTAACAACAATTTCGAATTAGTAATAAAAATATTAACAAAAAATTAGTGGGTGAGAAATAAAATGAACGAGTTTTAATGAAAGGAAAAACTGTATTGCACAATTGCATAATATTTTTAATGGAGTTTTACATGCAACATGTGGGTGCACAATGACTCAATTAAATGCTCTTTGAAAACAGTAAATTTGCTCTTTATGATGGAATGAGAAGTTTCATCAAGCGTTGATTCTATCGCCAGCCAAAACGCGACTTGAATTTAATGAAAAGCATGAGAAAATTAATTTTTCTTGGCTAATAAAACGGTTTAGAGACATCGTTCTTGTTTGAAAGAGTTAAAATCTGTTTCCTTCACCATCAGATATTCTGATCGTGCCCTTTCTTGTTCATTTCTAATTACATTAAGCGTCGAATAAGAGCGGAAATTGATAATCACACGTACATATCCTGTTCATAAATGATGATAGAAAATTATAGAAAACCAACAGAATAATAAAAAAATAATCAGACGCGAGAGTGTAGAATGCAAACTTGCTGTGTTCAATTTAATTTGAAATGACGCACAAGATTTGTGTTTTATTATAATTTCCTTGCCGTTGATGCCAAAGATTTTGTAACTAACAATAACAATAATAATAATAAGTTTTCGATGTTTATAATTTAATAAAACTTTGTTCTCACAGATTAAATATATTTTACAATTGTTTTCAAACTAATAATGGTGAGAATTATGGAAATATATAGATCACGTTCTAAAACAAATCATTTATGATGATGAAAACTATACAATGACCTCACGGTTTTTGTAATAATACCAAGAAGACAAAAAAAACAATTCCTTTAACAAATTTGTGCTTGATAAAATAATAATGTGCGCTTATCTCGGGAAAGATAAACATAAGTGGCGTCTGTTATCAAAAAATGATACCAAATTATTGGGTATAGTTCATCAAATTTGGCTTGGCTTCTATATTTGTTAAACGTAAGACATAAAAACATAGCAAACTTGGATTATGATGCTTGCCCAAACTTTTGATATTCCTTTAGCACAGTTCTAAGAGGCATAGCAAAAAGAACTGTGTCTTGGATTTAACAGCCACAATATATGCCTTTGTTTATGTTCGATTTAATTTCTTTTGATGTGGAAATTTTTTTGTTTTTAATGAAGAAGGAAAATGAGGCTTCAATTGTAGTTTTAGGTTCAACTTTAAAACTACTCCCTTGAATATTAACCGAATTGTTCATTGTGAATTGGCTGAAATAAGACATTGAACCACCCACAAATTCGTCGAAATGCCTTTTTCGTCGACACCTTTGTCGAAGCCTCCACCCCGACAATTCCTTCAACAAAATCGTCATTGTCCACTGTTGAGTCATTACGAAAATTTTACCGATCCAATTGCTTAAATCTGGTAACCCACACGAACAAAAACCGACACAATTATTAATCTAATCTTGAGCAAATATTGCGGCGTTTTTGCGACAAAAACAACAAAAAAAACGGAACATTATTAATAAAAATAACAAGGGGAAGATGCTTTTAACTTGGCTATTTTTAAACTACAGACAAGATTCCCAACAACATCGTCGACGACAATAACGACGAAGCCCCGCAATATTATTGTCAGACTTGCTTCAAGCGTCCGCCAGTTCTACGAACTCTCTCTCACTGGCATCAGTTTTCATTTTGTTGCCAAGCGAGACGGTTGTTTGAGTTAGTGGTGAGGTGCATTAAAGCCTAATAATGGAGCTTTCTCTCTTATTTTACGAGATTTAAAAAGCTCTATCGAAAATTATGTGCCTTTCTATATACAAAGTGTAATTGTGGAATAGTGCCTTAAAAGGATTAAAATTGAATTGAAAATTGTAAGTTTTCTCTTTGATTTTAATTAAACCACCGGTGCAGGGGCTAATTAAACAATTGTGGAAGCTAACACTAAGATCCAGATTTCTATTACTAAGCACAATAACTTTTTCAAAAAATCCGGATTTTGATTCTGATAACGCTGCATAATTAGGTTAGGCTATTGTAGACGATGCAAGGCAGGTTTTAAATGTGTCAGTATCAACAATTAGCTTAAAATAGCACCCTCTCTATATGGAATGATTCATTCAATTCAACTTCCCTCACATACGAATTTTCTAGGTCATGTGTACTGGTTTTTTGGGTTGAGTAATTTTATGTTTCACCAATTTTAGTCATTTATACAGATCGTTTCATTTGGATAAGTGTGCGACTTCCACTTTTGTTCTTTCTCCATTTAATTATTACAATTGCATCGATTTTACAGTTGAGTACAAAAAAAGCAACAACGGTGAAACGCTATAGATATACTGCGGAATAGAAGCGAGAGAGGGAGAGTTAGCGAGCTTTTAGAGCTTGGAAGCCACTGTTGTTGTTGTTGTTGTTGTTGTAGAGGTACACAACAGTTGGACAAGTGCTGTAGAGAGATAGTGAATATTATAAAGGTGCATGTGTGAGTTGTTGTATAATAGTTCAGTGCCCCACGTCTCGTTATGAAACTTGATTGGAACTATTAGTCGCAATGACGAGTCAAGTGCACAACACTCTACCAGGAAATGGACATAGTCTTAGTGTTCTAGGTGAGTTTATAGAGTATAATAACAAAAAATCGCCACTTTTTACACACGAATCCAACAAACTGGTCGTCTGTCCAGAATCCAGTGTGACTCATCCGCTACTACTTACCTTCTACAGCTTCACTGTTGTTTTGTTTGGGTTCGTTTTTTTTCTCTTGTGTATTAATCGACATTGGGAGACTTTAAATTGGACATCGCGTGTGTCCTGAGAAGAAAATGGTCATTGACCATTGAATCACTAAAAAACAAAAACTGATCACATTTTCATCGCTAATTAGATTTTTCCTTGTTTACATTATGATTGGTTAATAATGCAATTAAATTAAAAAACATTCCTGGCATGTTGTTATAATAAAAACGATGCAATTATGTATTTTATTTCGAAATTGGAGTAATAACCTTGCTGTTATTATTAACATTGTGACAAGTGGAATGTTGGTCGTAAATCCATCTCGTTGCCTGTCATTTCAAATTATATATAAATCGCAAATTCCAGCGTTTTTCCGGTTAAACGAATCACAATTCGTCTCGGCAAAAAGTACGAGGCGACAATTTATTTGTGTCTCTTTATTCAAACATTTAGGCGCGTTAGCTAATTGTGGACAGAAATAACGCTTGGAATTCCATGCTCGCTAAATGGATTCGACAAGGATCTAATGACGTCCCACAGAAGTCATATCTTTGCACAAGACAAGTAGACTTCAGGACTTTAAAAAAATGATGGCAAAAGTTGCACTGTTCATCTGCTAGTCTGGAATCTTTCGAGATAACGTTGCGGGCCGAATTACGTAATCGAGCTCTTTTGTGATGCTCCCTTAGGAACCGATCGTAATCGCAATCATTACACGATATGGCCAAGTAAAGTAGACCAAACAGGGCCTTGTTTTATTGATCTTCAAACATTTGTCGCTCCTATCTACAATGGCAATGGTAGAATTTCTTCACGATTGTTAATCAACGATCCATGTTTCTTTATGTCTTCTTATCTTCTTATCACTTATACCCAATCAACATTGTTGAACAACAAACAACAACGAAAACTGATCTAATCTGACATGGTAAAACGACAAACAACAAAACTGGTTGTAAAATTTCCAATTCACGTTTTAATATTTTTTTCCCATTTAAACTAAAAGAATTATCGAAACAAATAGATAAATAAATAAACATGAACCTACTTAAATTTTTAATTTTAAGAGACTTTTATAAATAATTTCCCCGTTTTATCTGATCTGTGTATTGACAATTGGAACTTTCGGTGTTGGAAGCTGACGTTAATAATTTACATTTTGTTATCGATATGTTTGTTGTCGTTTTAAATCCTGTATCGACAATGTTTATGTTCAGTCTTGTATTATAGGAAACTGAGTGAATTATGAATACAGCTCTGTAGTAAATAGTGTGATTTTTTTCCTCTATTAAAACATTCATTCAATAATAACAGAATAAACGTGCAACTTTTAAATAGGACAAAATTGTTTCAACTCCAACCGAAAAAAATTCTAAAGTAATTCATTGATCCTTTCACAAGGATAATCTATGGACATACATATTTTATTACATCATCATCTATTTTGCAACGGTTTTCAAACATGTTTTACTTAACCTTGGCCGTGTGCTGTTTGTTGGTTTTATTGTTTAGATAAATGAAGAAAAATTACTTTGAAATCTAATCGAGATGTTTACATAAATCATCTTAAATCACTTCCAATACAATACCAGAATATCGCCGGATAATTGTTTAACTAACCGTTTAATAGAAACTTAAGCCCAAAATTGATTGATGTCGATTTTTTTTACCATATTTCGTAACACAACCGGCCTAGAAAAGAGCACGAGAAAACCGACTCCTTTATAATGTCACTTCCGCTCGTTTCATCCTAATTGTAAGTAATTTATCAAAAAAATTCTGTATCTGTTCTTGACCTCTAATCTCGATGTTGTAACATTTCTTTCCGACTTATCGATAATTCTTCTCAATTTAGAAAGAATTCTTATCACTGTAATTGTCTTGAATTCCAATTTTAATCTGTATTTTTGTGCGTCAAGCTATCCTCGATTGACTATAATCGTTATAAATTCAACATGACCGAATATTGATGTTGTTTAAGCCTTATATGGCGAGAATTCCATTTGGTTTCTCATCACCACCATCATCATCGCCGCCGTCATGTTTTCAGGTCTTTTAACTTTTAATGAAAACTTGGGCGCCTACTTGTCGTAGTTTTTCACATTCAATATACCGGAAAATTCGTGATACGACGATTTAATGATCGGTTTTATATTAGAAAAATGTAGGAAAACAAATTAATCATGAACGAATATTTGCGTGATTGCGTTATTTATATTTTAATTATTAATTCAAGGCTGATTTTATAGTCGAACTATGCTAATAAGAAATGATTTGAAATTTTTGTGTGATCAACAAAAAAAAATTAATCTCGTCAATAGATTGTTTTATTTGGAAAACAACAAAAAAGAACAGGAAGTAAACCAGACTTTGTGCAGTTATTTTGCTGTTTTTAAAAAATAATTTGCAACAATTGACCAACGATGAATAATTAATTGTTAGGATGTTGAGTTCATCCGGGTAATCCGGATCGTTGTAATAATCAATCCGGATTATCGAATTTTCTACAATTGGTCGATTTACTGCGGCTATCTGTTAACAACACGTTTTTTCGATATTTTCTATTTTCGAAATTGTCGCCGTTGATGTAGAAGAATGCGTTAAGTATCTCCTAATAATAACAACACGACTTGTCGTCTTCTTATTTTTCTTCCAACAATTTGTTGAAAATCTAGCACCTCGCTTGTTTTATAATAAACGAACAAAGAATCGTTAGACAACATCTCGTGTATGCTCGCCGGATATACCGTCATTATCCAATCGGTAATTATAGGAATATTATTCTTCACTCTTTATACGGTTATAGACACAGATATAATGTACGGCTTGATCTGTAGAGAGACCGGTCTTTCGTCGATCTCTCATCGCTTTTACAATTATTAGCACTACATCTTTTGTTCATTCATTATCATCGTCTTAAGATTGGTACAAGAAGATGGAAGTTTTTATATCCATCACACACTCGAAATGGAGATCTGTTTTGTTTCTTAAGTTGGTCAATATTTAATTATTGTTGAATAGTTTCCACTGTTTTTTCTATAAAACAACAATTATTGACTCTCTTTAGAGTTGTGTTTTTGTTGTCTTTTTTTACGGAATAATCGTTGCATTCGATTGTCGTTGAAACAACAAATCACGCTAATAGGGAGTCTAGACAATAAATATTTTTGAGTATAAAAATTGTAAAGTAAATAAAAGGTGGTTGAACTGTTCAGACAAAAAAAATCGGGAGAGGAGAACAACTCTGCCTACTATAAATTCAAGAATAATCGTAATGAATTCCAAATATTTATTTTTGGATTTACAATCATTTATTTCTGTAATTCTAAAGATATTGTCGTTGAAAAATATGGCAAGTTTAATTATAAAACAAAAACACAGAATAAAAAAGCGTTATAATGATGATGGTCGGACATATGGTTTTGTGGATATTATAGCGGTATCCTCTAAAGGGGTTGAACGGAAACCGTTAGTCTCTGGTATCGTTATAATTACGGCCAAAAATTTTATAAATTCACGTTTTCTATAAATAAATAATATAGTGGTTGTGTGCAGGCGCCTGTCGGTACATCTGACACATTTCCACAATAATTCCATTTCGAAAACAATGTATCGACAATAATAAATCCAGACTTGTTGCTATTACAGTCAAAGGTTATCTATTTAAACGTATAGAAGACATGCACAATAATTCAATGATAAATCTTTAAAACAACATTTTACATTGGAAAGAGAGTTGTTGGCTTGACGGTGTGTTGTTGGAAAAAAGCGGAAATTGTAAGGAGGAAGTCGGCTTGAATGGATTCCACCCTATTAACATTCGAGGGGGTTGCGCCATTTTTTGCCCTCTAGACACGTACATAATTACACTTTAGTCACAAATTTAGTCATTGCGCCAGCTCATATACTAACTTAAGTTGCCGCTGCTGTATATTTCATTTCGTCCAGTTCTTCTGCCTGATCAAGTGCACGTAATATTTTATTATTCCAATTTGTTTTGTTCGAATTTATCAACTAGCGATTATGCCTCCGAAACGAAATAATTTGATGAACGTGTCGAAATAAACGTTTCATTACAAGAAATAAGCTGTAAACGCCCGGTTCGTGTGTATGTGAGTATTTTGCATTCAGGTGTTTGATGCATTGTTAGACAACATCAAATTGAATCGATGATTGATGTTAGTCTTTTCAACAGGTGTGTGTGTCTTTGCTTGCATTTACCAAGTTGTCTCGAAGAATTATTAAGTGATGTTCTGTACGTAATGGGAAACGTACTACAAAAAGTGGAAATATTAAAAGTTGTCTTTAATGATCGTTGATAGTTTATTTAATATGAAATTTTTGATATATTGCCATCAATTATTTTAACTATTTTCAATTTACAATTGTTTCAAATTTATCACTACCTACTCTATGACTTTTCAAAAATATTTTAAATTATTCATATGTATAGCTACTTCTTTGGAAAAGTGTGTTGTAACTCAGGAATTATTAGACAACCATTCAGAGGATTATTGAGTAAAAGTGCAAGATGATGTTGAACTGGATTGTGAGTTGAAAAGTAATTAACAAACAAATCCCTTAAGCGATCTAAATAGAACCGTACAATCAATAATAGGGAGAGAATTTATTATACTGGAGGCGGTGATCGAGTATTTTCTTGTTATAATTGTCGATTAAATTGTCAGATCATTGACGATTCAACTCTATTAACGGCTACACATACAAAAAAATGATTACAATATTGATGAAATAGATTTGCCAGCTGCTCAAATACAAAAATTTACGATGATTATTAAAACATATTTACTCACTCGTCAACGATTAATAATAAGTCAATATTTAATTTGACAGTTTATGAGAATTGCATTAGAGAACTTTGAAGATTCGTAACGGCCGGATATCGATTCAGGATCGTTGAAAAGATATATTTAAATAAGGCTTGGAAATCGATTTCAACTATTCAAGATAACTGGAAATTAACGATTAGCCTTAATGTTTTGAAACGGTAGCTCGGAATCGATTTAATCATAATTAAAGAGGTGTGTTTCGTTTCTAGGTAATTTCAACGAAATTGTTTAAACTTCTTACAATAGCAATGCGCGATACAGAGATAAGATTAGATTGTTGTTGGATTATTTTCAGGTTTGTTTTTTGGAACTAATTAGAGCTTGTCGCGATATGGGAAATTCCGGACTCGTTTTTATCGTGTGCTGGAAATTTTTTTCGAATAGATGATATTGGCAAAAATTGTAAACTTATACAGTGATGGCAAGTGAAATAGACATACTGAAAGGTTGATAAAATGGCTTGCTAATTACTTTAATGTACTTTATTTGCCGCCCCTGTATAATCCATTTTTCTGTTCACCCCTTGACTATCAGAAACTAGTCTATTAACCTTAAATCGGTGACCTCATTCGATTCGTTGTTGGAAAAAATCTGATAATTGATTAGAAGCGCAGATAACCAGTAACCAGGTTTGTTTAAATTCCTATGAGAATTGTACAGAATAAACGGGGGAATTATCGTTTTTATTCTTGTAGATTTGACTGCGCTTTCCAGTTAAAAGTGGGTCAAGTCAAAGTTAATTTCCTGTAATTTGAAAAATCGTCTTTATTACTGTTATTTTTAACTCTCGTAAATTTAATGAAAAATAAACGTATTAACCTTAAAATCTGTTTCGATTAGAAACTCATCAGTGATTTACTGAACAAATTATGTTGTCCGATGCGATTTTAACTGTAAAATTCAACCGTTAATTAGAATTTTTCCAAATTTGTATGTGAAAAAATCAATCGTATATTTCATAGACCATAACAAAATATTCTCTGTTGATATATTCGTTTGATGATTATAGCAAATATACATAGATATGTATATTTGAACGATTTCGAAAAAAAAACAACGTCGTCAAGGACCATTGAAATTTCTCAAAAAATAAATATTGTTGAACAATAAAAGAAAATCAACAGAGTAAAGTGGACAGGATTCAAGTTCATGTTATGATCATGTTGGTGTTTCATGAATGAACAAAACAACGTTGTAAATATGAATTAAAATGCATACGATAAAGTTGAAACGTAAAAGAAACAAGAAGGCAGAAGAGAAGAGAACGTGTGGGCGACAAAATTTCAATTTTATTATCGTATTGCTAAACAGCTTTTATAAGCTTTGATTTTTTTTCCTGTTAAATAAATAAACAAAAAAACGACGAGACGACGCATTAATTCTCCTTATTTATGTGTCAACTTTTAAGACGTGTCTGTGCTTTTTATTAGTTTTTTTTTGAGGGGTTCTCTAATTTAATTTATTTAATTACAGCGAGGGTTGAAATTGATAGTGTGAAATTTCGGTGGATATTTAAGAATATTTTTTTAAAAAATATAGAAACAACCACTCCTGACGCCTACTCGAACTCACCTACAGACTACCCACATTCACACCTGTTAACAGCCAACCTCGCCTATCGTTTCATTAATACTACTACCGAGTGTTTTTTTTTTCAACATATCGTAGACAAATGGAAAATTGGTTTTTCCTTTTATAGACAATAATACGAGTAGAATAAAATCGATTTAAGACTATAGTAATTCATTAAGAATCTGAAACTGTATCAGTGGGATCAATCGTTAACGATTAGTAACACAGATAAGGTATAATTGGTCGAAAAAATCTAAAAGAAATTGTGTTAATTCCCCAACCGATAAATTGTTAGTAATTGTCTTCTATGAACAAATAGCAACAATTTCTTCTAAATTATTATCAAACACAATATCCAATTAGGCCGGCTATTGTGATTCTGTGAATACGTTTTATTACACCCAACTGACGGCTCTAAAATAGAAATTGACGCCAAAATTGTGTAATTAACAGAATGAGTTCGATTTTATTCATCACCACTGGGGTGGTTATCTCGAAAAGGTGTGCCTCAGTCGTTATTATAAAGCTGAATTTTTCAAAAATGTGCTGCATTTCCCGGACAAGTACCGTAAGGGTTATGGATCGTCAGTTTTCTGTAATTATGACTTGTATTGGATCTGTTGAAATATGAAACAGAAATCTTGTAACTTAACTGTTCTTCGAGTTGTTGTTGAAAAATTAATGGAATTTCCGAGACTTTACTATTTTGCTTCAACAACACAAAAAAATCAATAATTTACATCGATTAATTGTTTTTTCTAATTATCGTTTGTTACTTGAGCATTGTACAATTCTCAAGCTTAACAAATAGCGTTTCACACGATACAGTGATTTATTTTAAGGATATTCTTCTTAATAATATTGCAACATACCGTAACAAATGTGCCAGTCGTGAAGATTGTGCCAAAGATCCATCGATATTGTTGTTCATCTATTCTATTGTTGCCAATATATTGAATAGTTCTTGAATTGAAAGGTATTTATGTGGTGGAAAGGTCAATCAATACTCTATCTATCCAAGCAATAAATAATAATAGAAAAAATATTGCACAATCCTAACTATAATATTATTATTACCGTTTGTATTGATCGTTTGAATAAATATAAATACAAGTTCAAGTATTTGAAACTTTCTAAAAATGTTTAACAATACAAAACGTTTGATATTGGCAATTTTTCTTTGATTATTATTTTGAATTCACATCAAAACTCGATAGAATTGCTTTATAAATCGTTTAAAGATCACTTTAATACACTTTCATGTAGTATGGTTGAGTGAATGTTGTTGTTATTGCACTTGTTGTTTTATTAGAATCGTTACGGTCTGCTAGTTGAAGAATTCTGGACTTTAATACGATTTTTTCTCACATTTGAAAATTGGAAAATCATTCAACGAAAAAATCTGTGTATACAAAAGCCACCTTTCGTTCTTAATTGAATAAATAGAATTTTTGATCGGTCCATCGAATTCACCTTCATTTTTAATCGATTTCAAATGGTTTTTTCTTTATTCGAACAGCGAAAAGATTTCTTGAATGCTGGCCCGACCCGGCGCATCCACCAAAATTGCCACGTTTTGTTGTATCAATTTAAGCATAAAATTTTCTTGAAATTTATTATAAAAAGCCTTTAACGTATCCAATTTATGTAACTGGAGAAGTTCTTCTTGAGCCAGCGATTAGAAACAGCTCTCAAATATATCAACACTAACTTTGAAAATAGCGGCATTGTCCTTTTCTGTTGGCAGTTAACGTTGTGTAATCTCTCAAGGTGTTTTGTTTTTGGACAATTATCCTCGATGCTAGAAAACAGGAAAGGAAGATCCTATTCCCACTTCAACACAGCTACAATTTCGAGAAACTATCGAATCAAAATACGCTGTAAAAAAATACAAAAGATGAAGGGCTCGATGCAACAAGGGTGCCAAAACAGCGTCCAATTCTGTGGCAAAATATGAATGTATAGTTTTTTGTATCGTGTCATGAGAATATCAGATGCTGTAAGGGCTCCTATTCGACTTATGCGTGACTCATCATAGGGAAAGTCTCATGATCTCCAATTCAAACTGTTTGGCTAATAGCAGAATTTAAATAGAAAGTAGAGTTGAAGAGGTTAAGATTCCGTCTCGTCTCTCTCTCGTTTAAGCGTATTAAGAGTCGTCTTATAACCGCCAATAGTGCTTTATTTTATAATTACGTTACGGTGAAACTGTGTTATTTACGAAAATGCAATAAAATTTACCAAAAAAAAGAAGAATAAGAACTATTTGGAATCCCGTATTCGCGTGTATCTGAATAATATTCTTATGTTAAACGTAATTGAATTTTCCCGTTGAAAGGTTGTTATTGTTGAATTGAAAAGTAACGAATGCAAATTTCCTCAACGATCATAATTTACAATGGATGTTGTATACACGAGTGTGTGGGGTATTAACCGTGTAGTATAGTCACGATCTTTTAATATTTATTCAACTAGAAATCTGTACGAAATAAAATTGATGTGCTATTCACGCGTTCTCTCTCTCTCTCTCTCTCCAATAGAGTTGTAAATCGATTTTGATCGCCTTCGAATGATTAAACCGAAACCGTATTGATTTCTTTTAAATATAGAAACGAACGTTCATTAAAGCGTAGACAACAACTCCTTTCTTTTCTTGTTATAGTTGAAGGATAATTATCATGTTTAAAATGTGCTTCATTAAAATAATTGGGAGGAATCTAGCCGTTTTGGATCTTTTTTAAATACAGTCCCACCAACGCAACAGTTAAACTTGCCTACAATTAATCGTGTAGAAATGAATGAAAATTAATGAACGAAACAGTTCCATATAATAATGCCGGAAATGTTGAAGGCGTTTTTTCTTTATTGTTACGAACAACAAATAAGGTTACCACAATGGACACCACTATAGATTTATTTATAAAGTGAAAGATAAGTGCACTTGAGGGGATTTTATTGAAAATTAAACCACCTGTGTCTCTTATTATTCAACTACCTACACGTTTTGTGGATGCATGCCGTAAATCAAAAAAAATTCTCCGACAATATTTGATGTATAATTCCATGTCGTTTTTAAACGTTTATTAGACTTTTATGGTAATATTTACCTTGTTTCTAAAACACAAGGTTAGAATTTTTCTCAAACACTCAAATCAAGCGGAACTTCTTCATTATAAGCTGCTGGGTGATTGATTAATTAATTAACTAAACAACATGCTTTATAAGAGAATTAATTGATTTCATTCTTGAATGGTTCCTCTAATGACTCTCTCTATTATTTTTGGACTTTTTTATAGTCAATTGCATAATCTAAATTATATATTGATGTATCAGATATGTTGTAATGTAGGCGTTGAATGTTTTTATAAAATTTATTAATTTCCGAATATGGTTGTAATCAATGATTAATTTTTGAATTAGTAAAAATTCTAATTTTGTATAGAACCGATTCTATTCGCCTACGTTATAACTTCTAGCCTCTATGACCTTTCAATTAAGCAAAAAGCATCAGTTACAGGCCATCAACATTGACCTAAAGACTGATCTCCTTCGTCTTCATTTACAACTTTCCACTTGTTAAAACAGTTAAGGAGTCCACGTTAGATTCAATTTGATTTTTTTACCAGACGACGTAATACTCTCTCATCAACCAGATTTCTATAGACAATAGTAAAACGTGACACCTATATGGACGATTAACTTTTAACATTTTGCATTAGAATCGGTGCTAGTCTGCTTGGCGCTGTGTTGTTGTGTGCTAGCCTCAAGCTTTGTAGAGGTGAGGCTGTGTGGCAGTTGAAATACACACAGGTGATTGTGATAGACGAGTATTGGTTGGAAGTGAACGGGGCACACAGATATTGAGGCCACAATGTTCTCGTTCAAATTGCCTTTAAGCTTAATATATTTTAGACACGATCTATGAGTTGAGAAGAAATCGAGAATTCTCTATATTTTTTTTTGATTTACAATAAAACAACAAATTAGATTAATATGGTTTTATTTAGAATTACAGTTACAAATTACGTTGTATTTTCTAGAATTGTATTGTTAAAAATGCAAAATATCCCCATTAATCTCAAGAGATTTTATGTCACCTACTATTGATAATTTGTATCTAATCGTTGCCTTGCTTGTCTAGTTGACAATACCGACAATAGAAACAATGCTAAATCACCGTTCTATTTAGTTAATTTTCTATAATTAAAGCTCATTAAAATTGCTGAGTTGATAATAATTACACTTTTTTTTTTATTTTAATCATTTCCGATTGCGCACAATAACGCAAATTGCGAAAATAAACAGCAAGCTTCACAACAGTGCCAGAAATCTCATCTTTTGTTATGGAGTTGCTTATCTTCTGCGATCACCACTCAAATGGATTCAATTAGAGGTCATGATAAGTTTGAGGCTCCAATAAAAAAGAAAGTTAATCAAATAATTCGCCCACATCGGAAGTCTAACAAAATGAGGCTCTCAATACTCACAAAGGAGGCTGATTACTAGCGAAACATTACCGGGGGAAGTCCATGTAAAAATTTCAAAAAATCGACTTTTGTTCTTCTATAATCTGAAAATATAGTATGTTAAGCATATACTGACGAGAGGTAAAATACTTACGAAGTTATAGGTAATATAACCAAGCGCGCTGGAGTGTCTACCGCTTTGTCTGAAATTTTGAAGTGCTCAGTGTGTAATCAGAAAATAAATTTCAGTGAGTGTGGCTCTAGAGGTCTCGGTTTTGTTGTCACGTGTCCGTGTGGTGATAAAATTATAAATTCAGGACCTTTTGTCAGATTAATCGGTAAGTAACTAAAACTGGTCGTTATACTGTACTAAAACTTTAAACGCGATTATCTCGAAACTGTATTTTTAAAAACTGCTCATGTTATAACTCAAAAAGTTATTGATCGATTTATCTGAAATTTTGAAAGGTTTTTCTCTACATTATAATCGGAAGGATAAACCTCTAAAATTTCAAGTATTTCGCGTTAATAAAATACGTTTCGGGGGTCAAAAATATCGAAAAAATAGCCCAAAAAGCTGACTTATTTTTCAAAGGCTTATTTTATATTGAGTTTTATACTTTTTCTTAGTGTTATAGGTTTATCCTTCCCGTTAATATGTTATAAAAAGAAAAGAAAAATATTTGTTTTGTTTGTGATCAATGGTTAATGTGTCGGAGACGACAGACGAAGAACTATCCCAAGCCACCACATTCGAATGGAAAAAACAATTTAATTTTTTTTATACTTTAGAAAAGTTAAATAAAGTTATATTAAAAATTTAAAACAATAAAATTACTTTAACACCTTCTAAAACATTTTTAGATTATGATTGATTTTGAGGCTTTTACATGGACTTCCCCCCTTAACAAAAAGTAGTAAAAGACTTTTGATATAGGAAATAGTAGAAGTCGACAATTATTGCACGAGTCCAAGTCTAAAGGACGAGTGCAATATACGACTTCTGACACGAGTTTTTTATGCTACTTTTTCTATTTTGCCTGTTTTGTGCCTTTTTTTTACAGAAAAACTTGCGAGTTTTGAAATTTAGGGAAATTGGTGGGAGTTGGTGTTACTGATTTAACAATTGAACATTGAGCTGGGAGACTTCAATTGTTTTATTTTTCACTCTAAATCAATTGGTTTTTCGCCATATTGCTTATTTAACAATGAGTGAAGAATTTTCATGTACTCCACCTGAATTAAGGGAAATTGCTGAAAATGCAGGAAGCAATTTACTACCCGATAAATCCAAAGATCAGTACGAAAAACGGTATATTAAGTATCTTGTTTTTATGATTTTTGACAGTTGTCAAAATCAATGAAAATGTTACCAATCTAGTGGAAAAAAAATTCCTACTATTTTACTTTTCAGCACTAGTTACGAAATGAGCACATTTCGATACAGTAGCGAGTTTAATAATAGCGCTATTATTGACGCAAAATAGAAAAAGATTTTTTATGCAGTTCTGCCAAACATTTTTTGTTGACTGGCGCCTATCAAAAGTTTGCCAAAAGATGATTGTTGAGAATTTTGCTTATAATACACAACTGAAAAAAGGTAGTTCGCACACAAAGTTCGTTAGTAAAGGTTTTGACTCAATCCTCTAACGTTTATTGTTAAAATATTAATTCTTTGAAATCTGTTTATCGTGAATTGCCGATTTTACCGTGCCTGAAGTTATTTATTTTACCAGTTCCAAAACAAGTCAAGTAGTGAAGATCAAGAGCACGACTCTGGTAATTTTGCACATTCGTCCTAGCCTTGCTAATTTACAACGTATTAAGTAATTTTTCGGAGTCTTAAACGATGGAAATAAGACAGAAAGGGCAAGAAAAAGGATTCCATGCAATTCCAACAATCATTGAACAGTTTGTAATTGTATAAGTGTCGAAGTTTACTTTTGCATTTAATCTTGGTTTCCACATAATTCTTGGGCTTGGTCTTGCACAACTTTTGTCGATTTGTGTAAAAGCTCGATTTGAGAGAACAGTACCGGCGCAAGTTTTTCTGGAGTTGTAGCCTTACTTCGGAAAAATAATAAAGAACTTAATAATTATCCTTCAAAGTGCAGACTGTTTTACTCCTTTTTCTTTCAATTAATAATCATCAGAACACTCTCAACAAAACGTTATACCTAAAATGCGCCCTTAAAATTATCCCGTCCCCTGAGAGAAGTTCCTGTAGAATTAATTGACAAACTAACACGTTCCTTTATAAATACATTCATTAATTTATATTAATTATCCACTTTCTTAGTAAAGGAAAATGAAAATTAATAATAATGCAAAACTATTAATTTAATCTGAACACGAACGGAATTTTTCATTCTAGTTTAATAAATGCAATGCATACACAATTAATAGTTGTTTAAATCCCAACAAAAACATATGTTCTATCAAAACAACACATACACACAGGTGTTCATATTTAATATGTAAATTGTTTTTGAAATATTGTAAAATATTAAAACCGTCTCAATTACAAATAGTCGTCGTTATTGCTTTCGATAGTGGTTGGCGTCAAGGACTTGCACCACACTCGATTTGTGCCTGTCATTCGCGCCACTCCTGCTACCAGTTTATCATATTTTAAATATCCTGCAACAAATATTGTGATGTGATGAAATAAATGAATTAAATCCTTCGTACAATCTTAAAGAATCAAAATAATAATGAGAATAATAAATTAATGATGGACAATATAAATTTAATGGGCGACCGTAACTATCAAGATTTTCGTTTTTTTTTGTTGTATTTTTTATATTAATATTAAAGCGTTACAAATCGAAACTCTCGAAACATAAAAGAGTGCGGCGTTATAGTGGAAGAAACTCTTGATTTAAGGTACAATAAAAAAAAACAACCGGTATATACCGAAATAATTACAATTACTTACGCAATTCGACTTTTTTTTATTTATTGTATTATTATTGGAAAGTTATATCGATAACTTTCAATACTGACCCTTTGTAGTTGACCTATTGTACACGAAATCGTTAAAATCGATATTTTATTCAATTTTAATTAGAATTCTCTTCTGACTTAGGGCACAATAATTATGCGGGATAGTGATAGGGGGAAAGAGAGAGAGTTATCTGATCCTAATTATTATTCCGAGCTGAATTAGTTAATTTAGTGTGTGTATGATTACAAAGCAGATAAACCGCACAATTAATTAGATTCTATTTAAACCTTGAACTTTGATTTTATCAATCGATATCTATCTAAGTTTTAATTGATACGGTGGAAGGATCTTTGCGCCTTCAAACGATGATCACCGGCGCAACGACACCAAATCTTCATTAACAGTATTTTATATTGTTTTGGACTTTTTCATAATCATATAAATGCAGCAGAAAAAGCCAGCCAGATGCCTGAAGTGGCATAATTTAAGGGCGTAACATTTTTAGTTTTATACGTACTTGCTTTCACATCCAGTACTTTTGAGGGCACTTTAGAAACTTGTTAGATTTTCTTTCAGTTTTCCAGAGATTGGTTTTCCTGGAACCCCCTAAAAGTTTGGATCGGCTCTGATGACCGCTATTAAGATTATTGTCCATTTAGTTAGAACAAGACCAAATAGCGGATATCCGGTACTACTAGCAAAATGCAGTACTTTCGGTATCCAATCATTGCTCCTTCTTCGTGGTAATCTCTTCGTCACTGCTCGTTTCGTTTCAAATCAGTTTTATTGTAAGCGTTAAGACGTAAATTGAAGATTACGGTATTAAAGCCGTTATTGGAATGGTGAAAATACGTCCATCTGTTTGGTATTATGTTAGCTGGAAAAAAAAAGCCGGACAAGCGATAATCCCCGTTGTGTTTACGTTATTTTTATTCGTTTTTATTATCATCAACTTTCTCTAAAAAATGACCAATTTATACCAACAACAGAATTATAATTGCATACAATGACTTGCACAATTATTATAAACTTAAACAGAATTTATAATAATTACGTTGAATTTATTTATAAATTTTCAAATATATACCTCATAGTCCACGTAGATGTTCAATAACTAATGGGGAGGCAATTTTAATGTGACACGCGATATAATTTTACCATAAATATTAGAATAGACAGAATATTGTCATCTTTATCGTTTTACAACTTGCTAGTTGTAATAATAATTATAAAAACATCAAAACATCTACTAAAAGAGATTTACGCCATTGGCTAGAAGCTTTTATTAATAAAGTCGTACTTTTGTTAATAGACAAGTTTGATAAATCGTTAATAGAGTTGGAAATATTTAATGATTACAGTTAACATAACCGATCTTTTCTTAATAGGGTTTTTCTCATAAGCTTCATGGCGTGATAACGTAGGCGTAGGAAGAAAGTTACCTTGCTCCTTAGCCCTATTTAAACACAATAGAGGGACAAACTTTTGCGAGGTGATCATGAACTTCTAGTGCTACAAAATTGCAGATTATTGAATAAAACCACCACAACAGCCCGTTGCAAATTTCGCAGCTCTTACAGATGCACTTGGCATCCCATTATTAGACCATTCCGAGCACAAAGTAATTGTAGATAATCATAGATACGCCCATTCCATTACCTTCTAACGTTAACCTAAAAGCTCATTTGTTCTGTACGCACTTACAAATATAATTTAGTTTAGTGATGTGCACATCTCCAGTCTATGCTGAACCAATTATGAAATTGCTCGTCTTCGAAACAATCAAATCGCCACAACAAAAAAATACACGTAAATGGTAGCATTAGTGGCTACAATTAGATACGAGCGTGATAACTTTAGGCAATGCTCTGTAAAACAATTCCTCTATTGGTATGTTAATACTTTAATAATGCAGAAACGCGCACTTTTCGACTCTTTATTTATCAATTATACGTGCCTCATATTTCTTCAAATTGACCACGCCTCTAAGTATCGTGAAAGCCGTAAAAATACCACAAATTAATCCTACATCTAACAAATTTGGTTGATTCGTTACAAAAAAAAAACTATATGCAAATCAAATCTCCAGTAGCTGTTTTAATAATTCTAACATGTCGGCTGGCTTTAACAAATTAAATCTTGATTGACACGAACGAATTTCGCAACTATAGAACAAAATCTGCCAATCGAAATTGCTCAATTGATCTATGATAAAAAGCCACCAACTATTTGTGTTAATATTAGGAATTCAATTTAGTATATTATATCTATCGTGTGTGACAGTGATATTTATATAAATAAATATAAATGGAGAACACTTGACATAGATATTTTCGACGAGGCTGAAATAATTATCGATTGAAAATAAGCAACTGTTAGACTATATAAAAATATTTTGAATTCAATACATATTTCATCAATTAATTAATTAAAAATTGAAAAACAACTCGTCTGCAAACGATAAGAAGTACGACTACTCTATAATTAATTATCAACAAACAAAACTTGAAATACTCGATTTCAGATTGCCACTATATCAATGTTGAGTAGTTTTTGTGTAATGCTGAATTTATATTAACGAAAATTTCAATAAATTCCCGATCTCCGTAATTGTATAACGGCCTCTTCATAAGTAGAAATAACAATGTAAATAAAGAGAAATAATACTTGTGATTGAAGGATTTATTTTTATGTTCCTGCTTGAAATCAACAACACCAAAATAACGGCGTTGAAGATCCGAAATTGCGGTACAAGTTAATAAAGTCCAATAAAACTATCACTTGATAATTACATAACGAACGATATTGCTTGAAATTATTTCTCGGAAAGCTTCGGCTAAATCGGCACGGTCTCGACAATGCGAACCAGCATTAAAGCTGCACCAAGCGTTTTTTCTATCACAAAGTGGACTCTTGAATCAAAGCCCACAAAGACTATTACTTTAAGTGTGCTTCATACGCTTATTAACACGATTGTCTGCTTCATTTCTATTATTTTGTTTTGAAATTGATCGATCGTCCTTTATTACAGATCTGGCAGCTATCAGACGGCTACTGGATGCAGAGAACACGGCAGGAACTTGTCCCAGTTGCGATATGCCGTTTGATAAAAGCAAGAAACGAAGACTCATCGATAATTGCGGACATGAGCGATGTTATTCGTGTATGTTTACAAATGAAGCTTGTCCATTGTGTTCATTCGATTCAACAATTATAGAAAATAGTAAGTGTTTATATAAAATTGTAATCAACTAAAAAAAACCGACACGTTTTAATTCTTTAATGGTGTTTATAATAAGATTAAGGGAGTGAAAAATATAAAGGATTATTGCTGTCAATTCAAAACGGGATTTATCTCCGAAAGCTTGACAGTCTACCAATGGCTCCTATAGTGTGTTTGTTCTTTTCAGACGTATATCAATTAAACACCATTAAATTAGCTGTAAATATATTGAAAAAAAAAATGATTAACTCAATATAATACTCATTATATTGGCTTAAAGCCTTCACAGCTCGCTTTTAATTATAATTTAAAAAAAGTGTATACCCATAAGAGAATGTCCATCAATTCTCTCGATTCTTTTTGCCAATTCATCATTGTTAAAGATAATGGAAAGCTCAAGCTTTCAATTAATAGAAGATTGCGCAACAGTTGACAGAGTTTCAACATTTTTTTTTCAATGTCTCTTTTATTCGTCTCTTCCTGTTCGATGATGAATTGTAATCGGCGAAAAGTGTTTGATTGAAATTCATGAAAAATCCGTATTGTTATCGTACGATTCATCGAATTTTTATTGTATGTCCGATTTTTTTTTGGATCGTCATGGTACTGTGACTTGTTCAAGAATTCGATACCTTTACAATGTAGATTCGTTGGAAAGATTGAATCGCCGAATCAGACATGGTTTTGAATGCATTTCATGTTGTGAAATAGATATTCGTGATAATAGTTGATAAAATTTACATAATTGACTGGAAGTAATTCTAATCGTACTCGATCACAGGTAGTGAAGGGTGAATTTTAATCGATAAATAGTTGAATCAATTATTGATTGATAGATATCAATTGATAGGGGTCAAATCCTTTTGTTTTTCGATTGGAACAATCAACAACTTGTCGTTCGTTTCGCTTATGAACGAAATCAATTTCAAATAAAATTGATGATAGTTAATATTTTGTAAAAGAAAAAATTAATTTATTAATAATTTATAAATTTTATCTTGTCATGTTGTTGTTAGTAGTAATAATTGCCAATGTATGAACATTATAATCGACCATTAATTGTTGATAATTTACATAAACTTTCCATAATAAACGAAACAAGAACTCTTGTAGTTTAGCTCCAAAATCGGTTCTATTATAATTTTCAATATTCAATATTCAAGATATATAATAATATATTAGATACGAGTTGATTTTAAATAAATAAAATTACATAATAATTGACATTATCTATTTGTACGGTTCGAACAAACATGATGGTATTATTATTTGTATTCTAATAATTTGAAAGCGATAATATATAATTTGACAAACAAATATTCAAAACTATCATCAATCATTTTAAAAAGCGCCTAAAGCTGTATTGAATATTATTAAAATTATAGTATCATGATCCCCGGCGTATAACGGGTCATCCGAATTATTTGTCATTCAGCTACGACTAAATTTACTACTGATCTCAATGTCAACCAGTGCAGGAAATATTAGACTGTATCAGAAAAATCGACTATTTTTTTCCCTCAAAAAGCACCCTGCAAATATTGTTCAGGATGTCGAAAAAGTGAGCCTGTAAAAGTAATTTTAATATTAACAGGTGCCTTATCACGATTTTCCATTTTCCATTTGACTAACATGGGAGAAAGATTCTCTTGCATTTTGGAATTTTATAGCTCACGTTGGGAACCATATTTTGAAATGACTAAAATACATTCTTATAGAAAATTTAACGCTCTACAAAAAGGGTCTCTAACAATTTTTTGATATATTTAGTCCTTCAAAAATTATCCAAGGTTAAAGTTGGATTAATAGTAAATTTTTACATTTTTCCAGTTCTTTGACAGAACCATCAACTTTATGGAAACGTTTTATAGAACATTTGTAGAGGATTTTATTCTCTATAACTCGTCTTGATAAAAGTTTTTGATATTCTTCACAGGTCGAAAGTTATTTCATTCACAGAATTCAATAGTTATCAATGCGAAAATATTACTAGAAATTACTAGAATAAAAAAAAAATCAGTTCATAACTACGACCTGTAAAAAGTATCAAAAACATAGAGATATGTTATATAGAATAAAATGCTCTACAAAAATGTTCTATAAGATTTTCCCTTAAAGTTGATCGTTGCGTTAAAAAATTAGAAAAATGTAAAAATTTACCATTAATCTTGAATAACTTTTGAAGGACTAAATATATCAAAAAATTGTAAGAGACCTTTTTTGTAGAGCGTTAAATTTTGTATAAGACTATGTTTCAGTCATTTCAAAATATTGTTCCCAACGTAAGCTATAAAATTCCAAAAGAATCTTTTTCCCACTTTAATCAAATGGAAAATCGTGATGAGGCACCTTTTAATATTAAAATTAAGAGTTGATATTTTCACAGGCTCATTTTTTCGATATCCTGAACAATATTTGCAGGGTGTTTTTCGAATAAAAAAAATAGTCGATTTTTCTGATACAGTCTGGGGAAACGGGCCAGACATTTATCTTCCTAGCAGTCTGAAATAAATCAGTATTTGGTGATCGTTTTCAGAGTTGTGGAAGATTTCACCAATAAGCTCCGAGCTTACCAAGGGAATCTCCAACTTTCCTTATCTTTGATCATCGATCTGCATCTTCAATTTTTGCCTCAATTGATGCAAATATTTACTTTTAACTTATAGTTTTGTTCAACATTCCTTAGATAATGCGACCTGACCTCATCTTCTTTATTACTCTTATGGCCGGTCTTTTACCTTCTTGTTAAAGTCGACTTTAACTTTAAGAAGAAGATAAAAGACCGGTCTTTAAGCCGACAATGCTGCTCCCTTTATCGTCAACATTGGTTAAGTCCAATCAGGCGAAAACACTGCATGATCTTTAGAAAAGTGTCACAGGTCTCGTTCATTCGTAAAAAAACTGCGATAAAACTGCACTTTTTTGGGATAGTTCCACAAATAATTAAAGCATTTCTAAGAAGCTCTATTGTTCAATTAAGTCTTTTAGATCAGGGCCACTGATGCAGAACACGTCTTTTTTTGTTTATATTAATCAGTGACATAGTTTCCAAGTTTAATCATAATAAGCAGCCGTGTCATTTCTCATTTCATACCACAATACAATAGGATAGAATCAGAAGGTAAAAAAAAATGATTGAAAGGTCTCTTATAGCCTCCAGAAAAAAAGGAGTGTTTATTACACTTGTAATTTTGAAATACTAAAAAATAATATTGTTCAATAAATCTATACAACAAATTTAATTATCACTTTATCAATTTTTGTGAATTCTATCAAATTTTTGTTAGATTATTAGAAAGTATTTTTGGTTTGATTTGTTTGTTTTGCAATTTTTTTTTTACAGACACACCTCCACCGAAACAATTGGGATGTGCCGGTTTGAGGGGATCAGAAATTACACTGTATGGGGAAACACCTATTGTAAATATTGATAAAATGCAACCAAGAACAAAAGTGAAAACGAACGGTCACTTTACAACATTTATGCAGGTAGGCAAATATTTCACATTATAAATAATTGTAGCGCCACATAATATGCTCTATTGAGTAATTTTATAATGGAACAACAATTACTTTGTTTGAGTCAAGTCAACCGAAACAGTATAGTTGCGGGCTTATTTCTCCGATTTTCGGTTTCTAGTTTCCGGTTTTCAGCAAGCTGCCTTAAGTCCATACCGGTGTGTACTTAACGTATGAAAAATCTAAACAATTTGCGAGTAATTTAAGGAGTTTAGTCGAAATTCGTATTCAATTTATTTTTTATCATTTAAAATCGAAAAGAAAGTTTAAAGAACCGGAACAAAAATTTTATTTATAGCATTTTGTCATGGTATTGTGTGTGTGTGTGTTACGTTCACCCGAACACGAAGCAAATATTTCACGATTCCCATAAACTTTATATAAATTACATTTAATTATAATCATACAGTCCGACAACAATGTTTTAATGAATCCTGAAATCCGGCTACTGGTATGGTGAAAATGATGATCAATTTCATGGAAATTCTACAATTATCTTCGTCTTTCTTGTACATTTCTTACGGTTAATTCGTGTTTTTTACATGTTTCTTTGTCATTCTTATATCGTTGTGTTTATTAAAATAATTTGGGTTCAAAAAAAAGGAATGGACACTGTCGCGTATCTGTCAGCGTTATCGATTATTTATTACAAAAATCCTGTTGGATATCTTAAGATAATTCACCACAGGCGGCCTACCTGTCTTTCTAAGAAAGCAACAATGTTTTATAATGAGATTATCACAAAAAAAAACATTACCTTAAATATACAATAATAAAATTGTTGATATATTAAAATAGAGAAAAACTTGTATTAAATATTAACAAAGCAGGAAGCTAATTATATGCGATGTTTGTAAAATGATCGTTGCTTTTATACATCGAAACAACATATATAAAGAGGATCATGGGATGAGGAAATGGATGTTAATAGTATGGGAAAGTCAACATATATACATAAATTATGTATATAAAGTGATGGGATCAGTTTTATTGCGAATAAATCATCAACGACAGAAAGGAGACCGCTACAACAACTCTTAACACTTTTATTGATTGTTTGAACAGTTTCTCAACGTATAACTAACGACAGGATAGTATGTAATTTGATTGAAATTAACTTTACTGATAATGCAAATAGCTCTATTGACGCCACATCAACTGTTTTTTGTTCCTGCTAACTGAAGCTGTAATTATTAGTGACTATGTTTCCTTCTATTTTGACTTTGAAGACTTGCAAGATCTGACACTGCTTGTTGAAAAACAAGTCTAATGAAAGGAAGAAAAATTTCTTGGAGAACTCTAAAAGACAAGGAACTCCACAACTACCTCTCGGCCTCGCATTTTACTGCGCTACCTCCCTTGTCGAGTGCAAGATAGGCATGTCTGCGTCTATAGACCTAGTTGGAATGCCGCTCTTGTATACACTGTCCACCTAAACGCTATTCATGATTTATACGTCTTGTTGATTGAAGAATTCTTCCTTCTCTCGTAGCTATGAAAGCAAAACAACCAAACACGGTGTATTTGTGTGTTTAGTATTTTTACTCTAATGTTTATTTCATTGACATTCATTACTGTTACAACGAAAAACACACGTTTTAACACCTAAATATTCATAAATTATTCATTAATGCTGTCACGTCTATGGACTACATGGCGCTTTAATGTACTTGCATTTTTAACACCTTAATTTATTCCAACATGATGTATTATTGCCCCATTCGTATGCTTAATTAAACGATTTCATTACACTGTTGATGACTCGTATTTACTCTTAAAAAATAATAATAATAATGCGAAAAGATACAAAACAAAAAACTATCAGTAAGATATATTATCGAATATCGAAAATGATTTGTATGGTTTTTTTTTTGAGTTAAATGTTCTAGCACGACAAAATCGTGACTAGGAGTATAAAATGGGATGGGTAAAACATCTACCATACAATTTACGAGTCAAGTGGAACAACTTGAACTAGTTTGCTATATTGACTGGATGTTGTAAATTAGTTTTTCTTGATTGAAGCACTAACCACAAAAACAATAACAACAAAAAAAACACACACACACTTTATTTTAACTGTATTATTTTGGATTTATTGCAGACACGTCATGATTTATCCTCATCAGGTGTTGAATTGGGCCATCCTGAAAACTTACCAAAAACACGTCCAAGTAATCCACGTACAACAACGGCACGTATTGATCAAGGTGTAATGACACAGAGTTGTCCAACACCGCCACAATCACGACGGAAATTCTTCTTAAGTCCAAAAGCTCTAAGAAGCCCATTTACACAACGTCAATCTGCACGACAACACGCCACCGATTCAGCTTCATCCGGTAGGTAACATTGTGCAATTTTTTTTTGTGAGTTTTTTAATTTTTATTATTTGAGAAAAATAGCGAGATAATATCGAATAAAGCAATTCTGGAGAGAATTGTGAATACGTCGAGGGCGTCGTGTGGGTTTGCGTGCTTGGTAATATCCTTTAATCGTGGGTATAATATTAGACGCGACACCAATGGTGGGATCTTGAAAATACAGACAGCCGTCTGGCTGTTCGGTGTAAATTGTTGAGTTTTTTAGTAGACTCATTAGAAGCTATAATTAACTAATTATATTCCTAGTACAGCTACTATGATGAGTATTTGTTTTGAAAGGTCAAAAATGCCACTTTCGAACCATTAGCAAGTTTTTCTTGTAATTTTGTTTCGATAATTATGCGTTTATTTCCAACAACAAGCAAAGCTTTTTCACGGGAAAAGGGCAATATTTACGAAGAATTCTGTCTTCTTTTTGGTTTTTGAACAACAGTTAAAAAACAAACTGATTTTGGGCGTGTTCCAAACAGTTCAAAGCGGCTTGTACGGCTATAACTACTAAGTTGCCAGAATGTAAGCAAAATTTTGGGCACTCCAAAGAAAACAATTTGCAAGATTCTCTCTTTCCGATTAGAGGAGGTCTATCGTCATGTAATTTTGACTTAAAAATAGCCCTTACATTTTTCCCACATAAAGGCGGGTACTTGTTCTGCTGTCTTCATAGATAAATTTCTGATAATTGCAACTTTCTTTAGCAATGTCCACATCGATCGCGTCCACCGAAAGTCGTCATTGGCCTAGTGTTGTTTTGGGCAAAATTCGCTCGCTATGGTCAGCTGGAACTACTGGTGCAAGTGCTGGCTTAAATCAACTCGTCGCAGGCAGGCAACATGTTGATTTTAGCATGAAATTTGACACTGTAGCATGATGATTTTTGAACAGCAGCACAATTTTTTATTTATTTATTTATTTAGAGCACTTTTTGTTAAGATTTAAGCTTCTTTTTTTGATTTTTTGCTCGTTAGTGTGTGTTTTTTGTGTGTGTAATATTTCCAGTCTAAATTTGTGATTGAATTTGAAAAATAATTTACAGACGATGAAGGAGCGAATGTTAAACCGATTGCGAAGAAATCCTCCGAAAACGATATGTACATGAGACTTGGTCTGTTGTTGGGCGATGGTGCTAGGCGTTCGAAACGGATTCAAGGCAGAAGTAGCCATGAGTCTTGTTCATCATTAGCTAGTTACGATGCTGCTGCTGGACTTTCAACAAATACCAGTCCAGTGTCGACACTTACAGGCAGTTCAGAAGACCAACACCGTATCAATCCAAGTTCGGATAGTGTTGGCTCCCTTATGTCAATGTCGATGTCGGGCCAAAGTAATTGCAGTTCGAGTCCTGTTAGTCGGCGACATAGTGTTACAAGTACGTGATTAATATTAACAAAAATCATTGAATAATTAGGAAATTTTGTAGCATCTCAACCCGGTCAAGTAGAGGATCTCAGTATGTTTAAGAATCGTAAGACATGTATACGACGATCGGCACGTACAGGAACAATTAAAGGTCCTGTTGATCCGAAGATACGATTCGCTCAATATCGAACGCCGCAATTGACATTGAAACCGTTGTTTTTCGAAGTGCCATTACAGGAGCCGGATCCATTGTTTCTAGGACGCCATTGGCTTATCAATGAAATCGAAGAAATTATCGGTGAGTTTCAATGTTTGTTGAAAATTTGTCGAATTTACGAAATACTTTACAGCTTCATCAAGTTCTGGTGTTCTGATCACTGGTAATCCAGGTACTGGTAAAACAGCATTCATCCTCCAATTAGTCGAACACAGTTGTTTTGGACGACGCAAAGATCCACATTACCAATCACCGAATCGTTCAAGAAGTCCCCAAAACATCTACTATCAAACGGATTTTGTATCGGAGAAATTGAAACCGTTAGCCAATAATGTTGTGGCATATCATTTCTGTCAAGCCGACAATAACAATACATGTTTAGTACCTGATTTTATCCATTCAATTGCCGCCCAACTATGTCAAGCACCACAATTATCAGCATATCGAGATTATCTATTAAGTGAACCACATTTACAAGCGGCATTATCATTAAAAGAATGCATCACAAATCCGGATTTAGCATTAACAAGAGGCATATTAGAACCGTTAGCTAGTCTACGACGTATTGGTAAATTGGAGAATCTCAATTGTATTATATTGATTGATGCATTATGTGAAGCTGAATACCATCGACCCGATCATGGTGATACGATAACAACATTCTTAATTAAACAGACACCGAATTTCCCATCATGGTTGAAGATTATAGCAACGGTACGGACACAATTACAAGAAGTCACAAAACAATTACCGTACAATCGAATCAATCTGGATAATGTCAATGAGAATATACAAAAGGATCTGTTAGATTATATCAATTTCCGTTTACAGAACAGTCCGAGTATTCAGAGTAATATAACGATATCGACAACGGGTAAATCGGAGAGTGGCAGTGTTACACAACATAAATTCTCACAGCATTTATTGAATCTCAGCGAAGGCTCGTTTCTATTCGTTAAATTAACATTAGATTTGCTAGAACGTGGCCATTTAGTTGCCAAATCGTCCGGTTATAAAGTATTACCGGTAACTCTAGCACAGATCTATTTATTACATTTCAATCTACGTTTCCCGACTGTACGATCATTCGAAAAAGTCACACAAATCTTGAGTATTTGTTTAGCAGCTCTATATCCATTGACATTATTAGAAATCTACTATTCCGTCAATGCTCTACTGGTTGATAAGTTTCTACCGTGGCAGGAATTCTTCCAAAGATTCAAACTATTATCGGGATTTCTAGTGAAACGTTTAGACAACACGTACATGTTCTTCCATCCGTCGTTTAGAGAATGGTTGATACGGCGCGATGAGAATGAAAGTACGAAATTTCTCTGTGATTTAAGAGCCGGCCATACCGGTATAGCGTTTCGTTTATCAAGAGTTCAAGCACCTTTAGATCCCGAAAAGACACTAGAATTGGGACATCATATATTAAAAGCGCACGTCTATCGAAATATGTCGTTGACAACATTAACTTCAAGAGATTTACAAGCGTATTGGATCACCGAAAGTTCTGAAAATGTATCGAATGCTGTGTGCAATCTACGCAACATGTACAGTCCGAATGTGAAAGTTTCAAGATTATTACTGTTAGCAGGCGCTTCACCCAATCATATAACGGAATATTTAGGCAATGCACCGGTACTTTGTGTTTATGCCAATGAAGGCATAGTACCGATGGTCTCGTTACTATTAGAATTCGGTGCTGATGTGGAATTGACCAACAATCAAGGCTGTACGGCGCTATCATTGGCCGCTGCCAAAGGTCATTGTGATATTGTGCGTCATTTAATAGCAGCCGGTGCCAGTCCCGGCCATGTTGATTGTGCCGGTTATTGTCCGTTATTGCATGCTGCCCGAAATGGTTGTTTGAATGTGGTCGGTTATCTGTTAGCATGCGATTGGATTATCAAACAACCGGAAGATGTGGAACTTGGTGAGGCGGCTCAACAAGCCTTGATTGCTGCCGCTAGTCAAGGCCACGTCGAAATCGTTGAATATCTCTTAGATATGTCCGAGGTGAATGTTGATAAACGTGATAGTATCACCGGTGAGACAGCTCTAACGATTGCTGCAGCAAATGGTTGTCATAATGTTTGTACAACATTAATTGGACGTGGTGCTAGTTTATCGGTGACCAATAAGAAGGAGATGGCGCCGTTATTGTTGGCTGTTAAAGAGGGCCATTGGGCTGTTGTTGAAAGACTGATCCAAAATCATGCAGCTATTGAACAATGCGATCCAACCGGTAAATCGCCGTTAATGTTGGCCGCTTCAGAAGGACATGTGGGCGTTATTGAGTTATTGTTGAATAAAGGTGCTGAAATCAATAAGGAGGATCGTGAAGGTTTAACGCCGTTGTGTTGGGCATGTTTGAGGGGTCGTTTAAAGGCGGTACAAAGTTTAATTGAACGTGGTGCTGATATTAATCATACTGATAAAACAGGACGGACTCCACTAGATCTAGCCGCATTTCAAGGGAATCCAACCATTGTACAATTGTTGTTAGAGAGTGGTGCACTGATTGAACATGTCGATATTAATGGGATGCGTCCGCTTGATCGAGCTATCGGCTGTCGGAACATACAAGTGGTGCAATGTTTCTTGAAGAAGGGAGCAAAATTAGGACCGGCAACATGGGCCATGGCTTCAGGCAAACCAGATATACTGTAATTAATTTATTTTATTTTACCAAATATTCAATTAATTTGTTTTTATTTGGATTTTAAGGCTAATACTTCTCAATAAACTTCTGGAAGATGGTAATGTCTTGTATAGGAAGAGTCGATTGAGAGAGGCGGCCCATCGTTATCAGTATGCGTTAAAGAAATTCCCAACGGAAGATCAAGGCGAACACAATAAAGCCTTCCGACAATTACACGTCAATTTCTTGTTGAACTATTCCAGATGTAAACGAAAATTAAACGTAAGCATCTTCAGTCCACCAGTTTTTCTTGCGCTTTTATGGCGGCTCTATAAAGACAAATTGCCTGCCAAACATACTTTGGCTCTGATAATCCTACTAATTTTGTAAATTTCCAGGAACCGAAAGAGGCATTAGAGCTTGCCAACGACGTTTTAGCAATGAATCCCGACTCGTACGAGGCGTATTATTCAAGAGCCAAAGCGAATCTAGATTTACAATATTATGAGAATGCATTGAATGATATGAGAGAGGCTTTAAAATTGGCACCAAATCATAACGTTGAAGTACGTAAAGTTCTGGCTTATCTACGCGATGAAATCACCAATAAAATGTCGCAAACCACCGCAACAGTACGAATCAATAATCATCGTGATTTAGCAATGTCTGTAGATACATTACACGAGTAAAGATACACAAAAAAATAAATAATAATAATAAAACGGTGCCTTAATTTGAAAGACTGATTATGGAACAATTCTGGAGACTTTTATTGTGAATAATTGTTATTTTGTAAATAATTAACACATTTTTTTTGCTGGAAATTAATTTATTTATCGACAGTTTTTTGTTTGATGGGTTCATCTTATCATTCCCATGGATACAAATCCAATTTGTTTTTCTTTATTTTTTTGTTATTAATATTTATTTTTATTTTCGTCAAGTTTCAGTTTTGAATTTGTATAAATTTCTTTGATTTAATTTAAAAATTTGCAATGTTATTTTATGTTTAAGTAACGGTGGTAGATTGCTTTAAATCAATTTCGTTAATGGTTTAGGCATTTGTTTGTTTGTACTTTGTTTAATTACAATTGCCTTAAATTCATCCATTGTACTGCCTTCAATAATTTAATAATTAATTTACTACTTAATATAATTCTTTCTAAATGAATAAAGTTCCTTCTTAAGAATTCTTGATTTATCTTATTATAATTATAATTATTTAAAAAATGTATTGTTTAGGATAATTATTTGTATTGTGTCTTTAAAATGTGTTCTTGCCAAGCATTATTGTAAGTGAACACTGTATTTTATTATCATTATTATTATTACGATTAATAATTTTTTCTAAATGCAGTTTGACTGCATCTTGTGTGTATATGAATCAAATATTATTAAAGGTGCTTCTATTATATGAAACTATATTTTGTCTCTAAATAAATAAAGAAATAACTTTATTGAATTTGCTGTTCTATTCACAAGCAGAAAATACCTAAGCGCTCCAGACGAGATTTTGTATCATATCTCAAATCTCTCCTCCTTTAAATCGGAATATATGAAAAATTGCAGTGTCTTGTAACGCTTTGAAAGATTATCACGAGATTTTTGTGTCGTCTAGAACAGGGGTGTCCAATTTTTTGTCGAATAGAAGGGCCATAATCAAAATTTGTAGCGCCACGCTTTAAATATATTTTTAAACCACACTGTCTCTGGAAATGCATTTTGTTCTGGAGCGAACAATTTTTTCTTCATTACGGCGCCTCAAAACTCGCTCGAAAATTTCGAATATAAGAGCCAGGGCCGACCTGATAGCATTGCAAAACAGACAGTTGTCTGGAACAAGCCTACGACTGAATTCTGGTTGGGATCTGGAATTTTCTAAATCCACTGTTGGACATTTTTCTGACGTTTCCAATTGGTTCGTTAGCCCCAACCCCTTCACATGTATTAAATTCTTTATTTGGGTAGCCGTATTTTCATTTACAAAAGACATTTTTAATATTTTCTCACTTTTTTTTTGTTATTATGAAGATTATATTAATCTCGTATATACATTCTTGATACGAATTGAACAAAGGACACTTATTTAACACCCTTTTTTGATCTTGTTCAGTTGTGTTCTAGATTCTGAAGTGTTAAGTTGTTTCGAAAAATTGTGATTATTTTTTGTTAATTAATAATTAATTGTGTCTAGTGCTAGTGTCAGTGTAAGAGTCAGTGCCTTTAAAATAATCGTGTTGTGTCTTCTAATACTAATAGTTTTTCTTTCAATACTTGTATCGTACTCGTATCCCATTTGAAAAGGTCGATATTTACATTGTTTTGAATTCTTTTAATACGAAATCTTTTATGACACTTTTCTACAGGACACAAAACTTTTTTTATTACGGATCTATCCAAAATTCAACAGAGAATTAACACAATTATTTTGGATTTTTTCTTGTTATCAAAAGAAACTATTTTCGATCAGAAATTGAGTTAAAAAAAATTGATTAATTGGAAGGTAATTAACGAAAACGCCAAAGAATTCGGTTCCCAGGTAGGAATTCCCAATACTCACGACATGGCAAGTCTCGGGCCTGTTGTTAATTGCCAAGCCTTGGGGTACAAACTTGGCCCAAGACTTGGCCAATTTTCAACGCCAATGCACAACCAAGATAGGTAAACAAAAAATTTTCACTGATACTAAAATCGTTTTAAGGGGGAATTCTAGTCTAGATGGCCAAATTTTAGGTGTTTTTTGAAACGCTGTAAATAAAAAACCGTAAAGATTTTTTCAGTGGTTTTTTATGTTTAAAGAGTACAAAAAATTTTAGTAAAAAAAATCAAAATTAAAAAAAGTACAGGTCCGCAAAGTGAAGACTCAAAAAAAGCTGCCCCTGGTTAACACGATTTCACCCTCCTTGATGATCTGAAAAAAAAATCCTGGTTATTTCTTAAAGAGTAGGGATGCAGTTTTCGTTCGACGAGAGCGATTTACAAAAAAAAATGTTTTCGCAAAATGGCGGTCATGTAAAAAAGAGGATTTTTTTTTCTCATTTTTTCAACTTTGGGAATTTTTTTAAAATAGTAGAAAAAAAAATTTCAAAAAAGCTCTCGTCAAACAATAGTGACATATATTGAGAAGCTCTGTACCAAATTTTAAGTAAATCGATGCACTGAAATTTGAGATATCATGTCAACCGTTACGAAAAACATAGTTTCAAGAAAAGCGCGTTTAAAATGTTCTATACTAACATTTTTTAATCAGCGATTCCTGCGCCGTATGATGTCCCTTCCTCCACTTCAAAACCAACATTATTTGACATTCTTTCAGCCAGATGAGCAGATCTACCTTCTTTAGAAGCTTTAGAAGTTCATAGATTGAAGCGGTTGATTTTTTGCTCATCTCTTTTATAAGCAAATGCATGGCTTTCAGAACCAATCGTTATAGACGTCCATTACTGGCAAATTTTTGAAGGTCTAAATTTTGACAATATGCCCCAAGACTGGTTGTCAGGCCTGGCCCGTGAATATCATTTCAAAGTTAAGACAGGCTTTGGAATATGCTGGCTACGAGACTCGGCCCAAGTATGGGCCCAAGAGTGGGCCTATTGTTAATTCCTGCCTGGATTTCGAAATATACAAAACTAGTGCGCCTCACTATTAATTTCTGGATAGGGGCGCCGAAAATAATTTTGCCTGGAGCTACAGGAAAGCTCGGACCGGCGCTGATCAGAGTAACAGAAGAGATGGCAAAGGAAGAGGTGAAGAGGGGTGTAGGAGGAAGACAAAGATGGACGCCAATTTGTAGGTTTTTCAAAACACTTCTCAAAAAAATTCACCATTCGCGAGAAGTATCTTCCTATCTAACAGTAAACATCCTGGAGAAGTTCTGAATTTTCTGTTTTATTAACAAATAGTCTCATATTTCAGATAAGTAATTTCAGAAGACTTAAAAGAGAAACAGTTTCTTGAGAATTTGTAGTTTATTTTGATTCAAGAAGGTTGCTTAAGTTTTATTTTATTTGTTATTATCTTTTGGACGTTTACTATAGCGTACTTTATCGTTTAAGACGATTTATTGTGGCAGTCCTATTTGTCTGGTTGTGAGTATTTGTGTTTCGTGTCACGTTTTCCGGTTGTTTTCCTATGGGAATATCTATCGAATTTGCAGACACTTCTATACAGTTATAATCAAAAATCATTATTATTATTATTATATTTTACAACGTGTGAGAAACATCTCTAGCTCTCGGTTTTATATACACGATCCTTCAACAATAATAATAATAATTATCAAGCTTGTTACTTTTATCTATTTTCCACCAGTTTTTATCGTGTTTAACCGACAGGAAGAGAATCTCTAGAGAATCAACGCTTCCATCATAATTTCCGCTTTCAGGCGAATTTTCCGATTATCTACTTATAAAACAATCTTGCAACAATTCGGATAGAGTTGCAAGACATTCTACAAGTATTGTCGCCTGTCTTTAATCATCCCCTAATATCGCCGATCTAAGCTTTTCTGTTGTCGAAAAGCAGAAGCCGAAATTGTGTTGAGCATCTAGGATGGAATTTATTGTTAGACGGCGTCTCTCTATCCTATTCTCTATTTTGTTTCGAAAATAAAACAGAATTTATCGTGCCAAGTTTCTCGATTCTCTATGTAATACGATTGTTGTATTTACATCTGGTAAATACACGATTTGTTTGCTCTCGTTTACCAAGCATTGACTGAAACTCTTTGAAACGGTTAATAAGTTCATTTATTTTCATGAATTATTAACACTACATTTCAGGATTCATCAAAGAACACTGTCGCATAGACGACGATTCGGCGGGATATTTACAAGAAACGCTCTTTCTGTCAATTTCATCAATGTAATTATTATAATAAAAACAGGTGCAGCTGTTTCAGTAACGCTTTGTTATTTGTTATTATTTGCAAGGTATAAAGTTATCAACATTTTAGTGGATGTTATGATGAAACTTTAGGAGTATTTTACAAAAACAATGAATTTCAGATAACATCGTTCTGTATTATACAATTTTATGCATGATATGTATTTAATTTACTACGATTTTATGTCTGTTTTTACATGAAAATGTTGTTTGGATGGTTTTTGAGATAATTTTCAGGAATTTCAGGCGAATCCATTGTTGTTGTTCAAATAAAATTCCTGTATTGTTTGGGATTCTTTTGCAAAACAGAGCGAATTAAAAATATTGAGCAATAATTTTGGAGTTATTCTAAGCTTAAAGATGAGCTATGAATGGTTCTTATTCTTTCTCTAATTGCCTATAGAACTGATTTGCGAGGGACAGGACGGAATAGAACTTGGCCCTTCCCCGTTTTGCCTTTCGCGCTCATTCTTCCCGCCTGTGTAACTGGAATGACTCCAGGCAGAAAATCGTGAATTGCGTGAGAATTATTCTAATATCGCTTGATTACCCTGTCCCTGATTGCAAGTTTTTAATCGCTTCATATTAATAGCTGTTGTCGATTTGCTATAATTTCAACAAGATAAAGCCTGAACTAATTTCTTTAATAGTTTGTAATTATGCACCATTGAACGGCCTTCCTTGTATATAATTAAAAATAGCAGCTACATTATTGGATCCCTGATGTAACAAGAGCAATTTAAATTTACTATTATTACGTCTAATCGCTCTTAATTGGTAATCAATTAAGCCTCTTTACAAGTCCAAGTGATAGCTAAATGTTCAATATAATTAGCCTTGTCTAGCGATGAGCTACCCTTAAGTATTATGAATTATTTGTTAATAATCCATTATTCATAATTGTCTGGTTTTTGCGGTATGATAGCTCTTAACGGTGGACTCTAGTGTTTGATCAGGGTTCGATTTATTTGTGGGAACCGCATAAAAATAAAACTACAACGATTGTAACAAAATTAAGGCATGTTTTCCTAAGATTTATCTGCTAGCTGTGCGTCAAGGTTTCCAGTCCTGCCTTCGACTACTCAAGCTTATAACAAAAAGAAACAAAGAAATCGATTCGATGCAAGCTTCTAGAACGCTTCACTTGTTTGCCACTTTGTTCTCTCTGGGTACAGACACAACAAACGCCTATTACTGGAAGCGTCGGTAGGTGCCAAGAATGAATACATGTATTCAAATGGATTATAACATAGTGGCAACAAAAAGCGACCACGACAAAAGTCTACAGATGAATCAGCATTTCCCATGTTAAAACATATATGAATCGAGCGACTGCTCGACTTGAGCGGACCGACCTTGAGACGTTATCTTACTTGCAACTGTCTGCGTCAGCGTTTGTTGTGTCTGTACCCTCTGACTCGGAAAATCGTAATTCCAAAAGATGACATCTTCTGATCCTCTTCCGGACGTCTTCTTAAAATCAACACATTTTTAGCGTTTATTGCCTTCTTCATAGTCGATCAATTTCGCTTCAATTAACTAACAAGCAAAAATATGCTTCTATAGTTGATACCATGGAATATGATAAATTCTTATCATTATTTGGACGTTATCATAAAATACGTAGAATACACTTGCAAAAAATTCGAGAATAAATCGATTATAATTTGTAAAATTTAACATTCTGAACAAAAAAACCGACAAAATTTTTCCAGGCCAGTAGGCCCCTGGGCGCTAGTTCTCGTCCAATCGTAACCGTTTCGAACTCGACTATATTGCATAAATAAACAAATATCAACATTTATACCGTTACATTTACGGTCGTTTTCGGTATACATAATCAAAACACAACAACAATAGACAAAGATGGATAGAGTAAGAATTTTGTGTTGTGGCGATAGCCCGTGGCGTGCTTTGAACAAAGATCCAACTATTGCGCAACCGAATATCGACAGAGACAGATAATCGTAGGCTGTGGTGGGGATTATTGTGTGATACCTGTAGAGTTCAGGAGGTTTCAACAAGCAGTGTGCTGAATACACACAACGGGGCAAGTATTGTTTTGTGCGTGTGTTTCAGATTAATTACAAGTAACGTAGTTTTCGTTTGTTAATTTATCGAATTATTCCAATTACTTTGTAATTAATTAAAATTTGTGAAAAGTTGATGAAAAAGAGTGTGTCTAACGGTTTAGGAAACTAATTAAAATAGTGACTTGTGCTATTTTAAAATAATATAAAAATCAATTAATTGATTAATTAATTAACAACAAAAAAATCAAGTAGAATGTTTGTATTTTGAATAATAATCAGTGTGGTGTTGTGTGTTTGGTCAAGTTCAATGCAATCCATGGAGACGATGCAGCCAACGTGAACGAGAGCTGACGAAACGTGATCGTCCCTTTAAAGTGTGAAGACTACATATTCAACCTGACAATGCACAAAGAAAGGTATTTGCCTTCTTCTAAAATCGATTCTCGAAATACAGTTAAAATTAACGCTCTATTCAAATCCCGTTCAAGTCATTTTCTCTGTTTTGCTATTATTGTTGAGTTAGAACAAAACTTTGACATATGGTCGAGCATTTCGGTGTGTAACTGATTGTAGTAAACTGAAACTCTCAACAAAATGAGTACAGTTTTGTTGTTTGTTAATTTACAACAATTTTCAATTAATCTACTTTCTATATTTCGATTTATTTCGGAACAAGTAGTTTTAATTACCTATGTCGTCGAAATTGGTCAGTTGTGTCAAGGTGCTGTCTTGAAAGTAGGAGGCTTGGAAAAAGAGTTGTTTGATATACTTGGTAGCAATTTTGAACACTTTCATGACTACATCCAAAGGCTGAACTTTTCGTAGCAGGCCCGAGCTTTACTGGTGGTCTCCGGAAAAGTGAAAAAAAAATCAGAGTTAAGAGCGACTCGCTGTTTTTTCTCAAGTACCTGGGTGAGATGAAAAATTTCTGGTCTTTTCACTTCTCAATGTAGCCTCCATCGAGGGCTATACATTTACACTAGCGCTGTGCTATAGCGGTAATGCCAGCTCTATACGCCAATGTCTTTCCTCCCAAGCCATGTTTTTAGATTGGGGTAATCACTGGAGCCAGATAAGGTGAATATGGGAACGCATTTCTGAAGTATGGTTCCACCCTTTTCTTCGATATAAATTATCCCTTGTGCCTCCCAAAAAACTGTCGCCAAAACTTTGTTGAAAGACAAAGAGGTGTTTGCTTTTTTTTTTGAAGCAGGTTGTCCCTTTTCGGCCCACTGTTTTGACTACTCTTTTGTTTCAAATTTAGTGGTGAACCCAAGTTTCATCCACAGTCAAAAATCGGCGCATAAATTCCTCCGGATTGAACTGTAAGAGCCGAAGGCAATTCATGGAAATCCTTTTATCGTGCAGCTTTTGTTCGGTAATGAGCAAACGCGGCCCCCATCTTGCGCACAGCTTGTTCATGCCCAAATGCTCATCTAAAATATTACGGACGCGTTCTGTTGATCTTGGCAGACTCTGCTAACTCACTGATTTTTATTCGCCTTTTATTCACCAGCTAAAACGAGTTGATGCAAATTTTCGATGATCGATGATATCAGAGGAACGTCCACATCATGACTCATTTTTGGAGTTTGTTCGACCCATCTTGAATTCTGCAACCCAACGTTTACAGTTCGTTTCTGATGGAACAGACTCTCCTAATGTCGAATCAAGTTTTGATCTGATTTACAGTTAAGCCTTTCAGAAAAAAGTATTTAATCATAGCACTTTCTAATTTTTCCATCTTTCCGAAAAGTTCATGCTTTAACTTAACCGATTGGGAAAACTATAATGCCTAACGTAAATTTTGAATATAACTTAATAAATGATGAAACAAAATAAAGTCGTTGAAAAAACCGTATTAACAACGCAATATCTATATCAGGGCCGGAACTTTTCACGCCACCTTCGTAATTAACACTGACTCTCGGACAACGCACAGGACTTCCTTACATAACATGGGCACTAAGAGAAAATTTTCGAAAATTGTTCTAATTTAAAGTTCTCCATTACAAGGCTAGAAATAGAAAATACGGCACGAGGCAGCTGCCTCGTTTGCTGTAGCTTCGGACCGGCTCTACTTCTTCCCCCTCAAAATGATAAAAATAGAATTATGTAAGCTGAAACTTCCAACACTCGGGACAGTTTTGTTGTTCTTTTAAATCTACCAAAATTCACAATGCATTTTGATTTTCGATTGCGAAAGAGTTTTTTTACTAATTGTCGTTAGTCGTTATTTTTATCGAAGAGGTGGTTTTTGTAAAAATAATTCACTCTTCTTCTCCCCTTCCCTCTCTCGTGGTTCTTTAGCTACCTAATCACTGATAATTACTTAATCAAACGAAAAAGGAAATAACTGAGTGCTGCAGTTTTGTTGCCCTTAAATATTCGCTTTCTCTTCACATTGATTTGCTTGGGAAAAAGTTGAGTAGGTATATTCCAAGCTTCTATGAAATGGGGAAAATCATTAAAACTGTGTCAATAGAGCGGTAAAGTTAACTATTTGGCGAAAATATTAAACTAATAAGTACTATAACATTTGCAATATGTTAGAAATTGTGCCACAACAATGGCTGGAAGTAACAATTGAAACTGTGTCATCTGACATAGGTAGCCCTACGTCAAACAAACTATGTTTAGTTGCCGGCTATTGTGTGGTCTGCACTAGTAGGGTAATACTCCATTTACAAACATCAATACAACTCCCCAATGTCAATACAGGTGTTTATCTTGTCGAATTCATCCCATAAATAATTAGATTTTTTTAAATAATTCTAATTCATGACCTAGTCGTTGACGTGTCGTCTATCATGCAAATCAATAAGTAATTACATCAATACTCCCATTTCTACGTGTGAAAATTTGATGTGTTACTTTTATGTTGCTTTACAAGCCATAATGTAGTCACTGTTCCGGTTGAATCGATTGTGAAAGAATAATTCTTATGGTTTACATTAAAAAGTACTGAATTCGATTTGACGTTCAAGTTTAGGATAGGATTTATGAAGGAAAAAATTCATGTCAGATATAGAGTTAAGGCGAATTGACAAGCTGTTATGGCTTGTTTCCCAGGGAGTTACCTAAACTGGGCGACGGGGAATTATACTGAGATTGAAATGATTTACCAATAATGTACAGTGAGGTGTGGCGTAAAAGTGCGAGAACCATTGGCGTCCAGCTAAACATTACGGCAGGCTAATTGAAATTATATTATAATATATTGATTGTTTCTATATTTTAATTCGTTAGAACGTGACTATTACACAGTCTTATCGTAAACATTATAGTATTGCACTTTACAACTGACACCCGGACACACCTCCCTTGTAGTAATTATCAGAAACAAGCCATAGTGTACAGCTGCCATTAGCGGGTAAAGAACACTACATGTACAGAGAAGGCAAGTGCTGTAAGATTTATCATATTTCTCTTTTATTTTCTTTGATAGAGAAAGTTTGTTGTTACACAAACTTCCAGACGCAAATATCTTACAATTGTACTTAAAGCTTTTATCAAGATAACAATTTCTCGTGCGAATCTTATTGATTATTCATAAAAAAGTACTTTTTGTGACAGTTGGTATAGGGCTGTTTTGTGAATTTCTAAATATTTTATCATTGCCATTATTGTTGAATTTCAACATTATTCCCTATTTCTCCTCACACAATAAGCAAACGCAGAGGGCGCGAATCGAACATTGTTGTAAAATGCTGTGCTATCAAGCTATGGCACAGTAAAAGATATCCTGGCAAAGATTTAATCTCAGTCAATAGTTAAGATTATTGTAATTATGCTCTTCTCTGACGAGATCTTATAAATCTTTAATAGTTCTCTGTAAAGAACAGTTTTATCGAAGTTAAACGAACGGTTCTTGAAAGATTACAAACCATTTACAAAACGTTGTTGATCAATACAAATTGATTTCAAATATTTTCATGGTGCTTATTATTGGTTTAGTGTTCGTTGAAAATTGGAATCTTGTGACAAACATTTAATCAATTTAAAATCCCATTAAGACACGCTTTCAATTGGCACTTTGTTGTTTTAATAGAAAAACATTTCTATGCTGTGTTGTCTGGGTACAGACACAACAAACGCCTATTAATGGAAGCGCCAGTAGGTGCCAAGAATGAACCCATGTATTCAAATGAACTGTAATATAGTAGCAGCTTGTTGCCGACACAACAAAAGCCTACGTTGGCGACTTCATCCATCATCGTTTTCAAAAGCTTGTATATAGGGTTGGACTGAAAAAAAAAACAGAAAGCCTATTTTTAGGCCCTTTAACTCCCAAATTGAATGATCGCATGTACACAGTGGCGTCTAATTTTGATGTCACCAAAAAGTAAAAGAGTCCATCAATTTATTGAACTTGAAGTGAAAATATTATTATTGATCAACAAGACATAACAAAAACAATCGGTTCCTTGGTGGGGTAAGCAGAAACTTCATGAGAAAAAAATCATGTGACGACAACAACATTCTTTAAATGATAAACAACAGAGTTAAGCAGTGTTGCCAGATCAAAACTAATAATTTCTAGAAAGTTAATAGATTCAACTGGAATTATATTACAGAACTCTCAGTTTCATGCAACAAAGAAGAAGGAAATTTTACAAATTACTACTTTATTTATACAAAAACAGTTAATATTCTAGAAAAAAAGTTTTCTGTTAAATCATTACATGAAATTTAAATTATTAGGTCTAATGAATTTTCACTAAATCTGGCAATAGTGGCTACTATGAACTACCGATCACTACTAACAAACGGTACCGGCAAGAAATTTTTAATGGTTATCCGCGCTTATTGTCCGACAAAAGATGAATCAGCATTTCCCATATTAAAACACATATGAATCTGCTTCTGCCAGCTTTCATTGTGTGCGTCCTAACCAGACCTGCGACTGCTAGACTTGATCCGACCGACCTTGAGATGTTCTCTTACTTGCAACTGTCCGCGTCAGCGTTTGCTGTGTCTGTAATCTATTGCAGTAAATTTGCCTACATATTCGTTAGGTAAATAAGCGATTTATCATAGTCACATAGGGGCGGAATAGGGTAGTTAACAATTGGCTAAGTCGCTTAAGGCTCTATTTGTGGAAGAACCGGTCCGCCTATGTTTCTCCAGTGTATTTGTCGACATTAATTTTAATTTTCTATCGAGCAGATTGTTTCTAAATCAAGAATTTCTTTAATTTTAAAAATATCAGTAATAACAAATCAAAATGGGCAAGTGTTAATGTTTAATTGTGAATTAATGCTATAATCTCAACATCTGGAGCAGACGTTGCTTGTTTTTTCTTGGATATTTTTTTGCCAACTATTTGGCAATATTGTGCTGCAGATGACTTTGCAACAATTGTTTTCCTTCATTACATAATTGAATTTCCGGATTTCAAATAATGGTTGTAAAACAGAGAAAAAACCGCAAGCATAACATACGCAAAGAAAACTCATTAACTGAAACTCTGAGTAATATGCGCTTTTATCATAATATTTTATTAATAAATTCTAAAAATTGAAAATCCATTGTTTCTGTTGGAAAATTGAAGCGTTCAGTTGAAAAATAATGAAAAACAAATTAATTTTATACAATGAACTAGCGATATAAAAACTCAATTTTATTAAATGCCAATTTAATAGTTATTTACGTGTTAATAGAATGTTAAAAATTCAAATGAATTTATTTATAATAAATCATCGATTACAATAGAAAAACAAGTTTGATATCTCTATCAAACTGATAAGTTGCAAAAAACTACCTACAGCATGTTCCACCAGAATGTAACCCATTTTTATTTATGAATAATTTTTTGACATAGAAACTGTTGGTTGCTATAGGATTGTTATATACGCTTTCTTAGATTGTGGTAATATTGCGGCAGCATTGTCACAATCGTGCAACAAACTACCAATAATGTTCCGGCAATATTATAGCTCTTCTGACGAAACCCACGCGATACACAGACTCAACAAGACAACATCTCCTCTATGCACGTTGACTGAAACCTTCGTACTTTATCTAAGGAGTCTTTAGTTAATCTCCCATCATTTTGATGATATCCTGTATAATATGAATAATTGAGGACAATCTAGTGAGAAAAACTCATTTTTTACTTGTTAGTAGAAATCCCCCTTGACCCTTGGATGAGCAACAACTAATGAATATTGCCGTTTAAATATAGATGTAGAAAAAATACGTTAATAAAGGGCACGTTAATCCACTTCCCAGGCATAAATTTACAATAAGCTCACTCTTGGTCCAAGCTTGTGCCAAGACTTGTCATACTTGGGCCGAGTCTGGCTTAACTTTGAAATCATATCCACGGACCAGGCCTGGCAACCAGTCTTGGGCCAAATATGACAACCGGGCTTGGGTCAGAGAGTAACCGCTGCATTTTTTTAAATTTCTCGCTAGATTTTAAAATATTCAAAAACTTTTTTGGTTGTTTTTTAAACAAAAAATTTTGCCTAAAACTTAAATCGTTTTTAATAAAATCCTATCAAATAAATCAAAAATACTTCAATTTGAGCTAAAATTTAAAAGAAAAACGAAAGTGGTTGGAACCTTAGAAGTGAAACTTCTTAGGTTATAGATGAAGTTCATTTTTTTTATTAATTTATTCTTTCTGTCGTCGCCTGAAGGCTCGATTTTTCTCTGAATTTCACTTATCTCAAACAATATTCATATATAATTTAACGCCATTAATTAATTTATAAATACAAAAATCATAAATCGCCGTAGGCCAACGATCCAGATACCAGCTTTAGACTCTAGTGTTTATTTTACACAATTGGCAGAACTGACAGAGAGATAGAGAGTAGGAGCGACGCTATGGCAACGCTCCCACTCTTCGTCTCAACTGCCTGTTAGAAGGGAAGGGTTTCCCGCATTTTCGTCACGCTCCGAACAAATTTACTACCTTATCGCGCCTAAAGAAGTTTCACTTCATAAAATGAAAAATAAAAAATTGAAAAAAATTCTAAGTAAATAGTCAAGTCGATTTTTACAACTCAAAATAATATAAAACCCAATGCAATTTAACAAACGATTTATTTTCTATTAAAAATGATTTTAGTTTTAGTGGAAATTTTTTTGTTTACTTATCTTGGTTGTGCATTAGCGTTGAAACTTGGCCAAGCTTGTACTCCAAAGCTTGGCAATTATAAGACTTGAGTATTGGGAGTTTCTACCTGGGTTGTACAATAAATAATTGTGTATTTACAATAATTAATGGAAATGCTGAGTTTGTTCTTTGTATTGCACAGTAAATTAGATCTTTTTGATTTTGATTTAAATTTATTGTGAATTGTTTCTCAATCGACTTTTGATGTCTGATCTTTTTCATATTTGAGCTGATTTTCAGTTGTCCAAATATTCGTTTGACAAATAGAGCATAACTTTATGTTGTTTTTCAGGTAAACGAAAAAATAACAAATGAGGGTAGTAAATTTCAATGGAAAAAAAATCACTTCTCAAATTTGCTCTGTTCATTTGAAAAACAACACACAAATTAGAGAGTTCTCTTTAGGGAAATTTATCAAATCAAGTATCCATGAAAGTGAATTTCTCTCGCACAAATTTTAAAATAATAAAATATGGTTTTTGGAATTAAGAAGAAAAATTACATGAACGGTGATTTATTGAAAATAATCAATTGCTTTGCTTTTTGTTTGTTATGGTTATGGCAGTTTAATCAGTTTTTTTTTGTAGTTTTTTTCTCTGCAATTGAATAGTTTTATCCCGTATAGTCCTGTTTTTCTTGAACTGGTTAATTTAATCTCTGCAACTTAATTGTTCCAATTACTGTCAGTAAACCGTACAACTATTTTAATAGCATAATCAATCAAACTTGTTAGTGGCTTTTCTCGCTTATCCGGAAGCTGTACTTGCCGAATTTCGTATTAAATTAATTCGGCTCTATTGTTGAAGTGAAAACCGTGGCAAGGCTTTTGGGTTGTTTCAAGACTTGGCGAATGTGTCGACATTCGTTTGCTGGTTTTCACTAAAATTCCAGCGAAATTCCTGGTAGTTAGAAGCTTTCTACAACAGCAAATCCTCTCTCTATTAAATCTAATAAAGATCGTACCAAGTGGCGAATGTGGTTAATACATTATGAGATATATTGTTGGAACCTCGACTTTGTAATTGTGCAAATTTCATTGTCTTCGAGACTTAATTAACTCAACCAAACATCATTGAAGACAACATTTTTGTTATGCTTCGATATGCTCTTTGAAGTCTCGTCAAATTGTTCAACTCTTACAATTAATATGTGACCAAAGGAGTGACTGAAAGCCAGCAAAATCATCCTAATAAAGTTACAATAATTACAAAAAGTTCAGGAACTGACCTAAGAATTTTTATGAACGAGATATAGATAAAATTTCACACAGTGTTGTCTCGTTTGGAATTCACAAAAAAATATTAGAACGGCTACCTGTTCTCGTCGAATTCTTTGGGATTACCTTTGATCTTTACAAATTAATAGGAGATTCTAGACATGTAATGATTTCAAAAAAAGGTTATCTTTATACAGTCTGTTCCACGAGCTGTGTGCTCAATGGGACGCATAACTAAAGCTCAAACATTGAAACTCAACGTAGAAATGGTGTATTTCTGTTATTTTTGATTTTTGATCATAATCGATGGTGCACAGTTCGTGAAACACGCTGTATTCTCCCATAAATAGTAGATTATGTTATTAGGCGCAAAAGTGGAACTTTGTGTGCTGAAGCTGACTGTCAGCTGAAGCACACAAAGACACTTTTGCGCCGAATGACATATACTAGTTTATCTTCAAACGTCTTAATTTAACATTTTTTTATCTTGAAAAGTTTTTAAAAATTAAAATTTTAACTGATCATAATACCTTGGCAGTACTGCTTCCATGGCGATGCAAAAAACAAAGTTCAATCAACAACTGTACGATGTCGAGTTCCGACCGACCTTCTACTCCTTCTGAAGTCGTTGAAGCTGCGAGAGAGTCTATCAAAAAATTACTACCGACTAAATCGGCAAGTGTCTATGAAGCGGCCTACGAAAAATTCTTAAAGTGGTGTTCCGCGAAAAATGTGGAAGTGTATTCGGAAAACGTCTTATTAGCTTACTTTTTGGAATTATCTCGAACCTTGAAAAGTTCTTCTCTCTGGTCGCAATATTCAAATTTAAAGAAAAACGTCGATATCTCAAAATACTGCAAGCTGCGCTTTGTTTTTGAAAAAACAAAAAAAAAATTACAAGCCAAAAAAAGCCAAAATCATATCAAAAGAAGAATTTGACAGGTTTTTGTACGATAGATATTGTTGGCGCTAGGGGATTGCTCCAAAATGCTAGTATTACTAACTGTGTGTTTCACATTAACGTTAACAAGTAATAATTTGTAATATTAGTTTGTAATAAATTATGTGTACATTGTTGAAAATTATTGTTGTTCATTTTGTCTGCCTAAGCTTATAAAAAAAGAAAAAAGCGCCTAGGCACACAAAATGCTATTTTTACCTTGTCATTTGAGGCACAAAAACTGTCACTTTTGTGACGTTTGAAGATAAAATATTTTATCTTCAAACGGCTACAGAAAGACTTAACCTGACCTGACCTTTTCTTTTTCTCTCTCGCACTCTCACTTAACCTACCTAGTACCTATATCTCTTTCACTCTCTTTCTCTCTAACATGACGTAATGTTCTCTATTTTTGTCTCGAACCCTGGCTTAGTTGCCTAAGTGCCTAGACATGTAATGCAAATTGTTTTACTTTTTCTGTTGTTACAAGTCACCTTTTGCACTGGACGATGTGAAAATGATGGAAGTAGTGAGATTGATGCAGTAGCTCCAAATAATTTGATTGTTATTTTCATTTATGATACGCTATCTTCAAGTATTGCACATTTATTATTGCTAAAGGCATCAAAATCAAATCCGTATTCCAATGTAAACATAAAGAACGTCGTCTGCTTTAAATCTTCAAATTTGTTATTTATCTTGCGATTTTTGTCGAGTTTGAAACGATCCCTTAATTAACTTACTTGTTAGTTCAATATTTATGTAAAGAATTTCTAGCTTATGAGCAAGCACAAAAAGTGGAAGTTAGAGTTTAAGTAAAGTTTTCTTGTATTTTGTTCAAATACAATTTTTCTTGACTTTTTCGTACCAACCAACAGGATATTTTAAATGAGTATTGTCGCTCTTATTTCCAGTCCATTTCACAATTTCCTTAATTCCAACCACATCTGACTGGATTACCTTCGATACGTAAATGGAAAACATTAGTTTTCAAAAGTGTTATTGTAAAACTCGACAATTTACTATTATCTAAACCAATTGATATAATTCTAGCATTGTTATCAAAAATATCATCAACAATATGAGAGATTTTATTGTTATCCAATTGTAAACCACCGAGATTTTTAATACTGTAAAAACACTAGTTTGTAATTGTTCGATTAGATTATTTTTTAAATCTATTTCTTCAAATTATTGAAGGCGTCAGTTGCTATTTTTTGTATTTTATTATGAGAAAAATCCGCATGGTAAAACAGTTGTTTCTTCATTGTTGTTTATGGTAAAAATTTAAACGAATTTTCGAGTAATTCGTCAATCAAATTGTAGCCAAAAAAAAATTATATTAACTGGCGAACCGGTAAACTAGTCGCTATTCTATTTCGATAATTGATCGAATGTAATAGGGATTAAGATATTGCAATTTCATATTGCTAAAAGCTCGTTCTTCAGTTGTAGAAATTTTATTATTTTCCAAAAACATCGATTTTTTCGAAGTATTAAAATCGATCGTTTCTAATTCTGGAATATTCTTGTGCCTCCCGGTTCGATCTCTTTCAAACCGCACCAATTCATTTTCAATTCTATCGCATTCGGTAGATCATCAGTTAAATTTGTTGTTAATTTCGGCAACGTTTGATTCAAAATATCGATAACTCTTTAATTTCTAATGTATTTATTACATTATTATCGGATTCGATTAGGATTCTCTACATCGATGGTATCCATGTGGGATCGCGTAAGTCGATATCACTGAAAACTTCTTGTCGTTCAGTCAATATAATTGAAATATTTTCAAAAGTTGCACCATCACTTGAGATAATATATAAATTAATATTTAAGAATACAAGAACGAATCCGATGTTTGTAATCATCTCGTTCTGAATTGTTGCAAGGCAAACTTTACAGTTTTATATAAAGATGTAAAAAATATACAAGGTTGGCAATTCAAGTAGGTTGGCATTGAAGTAGATATAAGGAATTTCATTACCACCCACTGTGAAAGCTCATATATGAGAAGAAATAAATAAATCGATAATAAGTGGAGTTTTAAATCCCATAGAACTTGGTCTTCTTTGAAATCTGCCGGGCCTCTGAATGGAACGACAACTACTTGAGTTGCCGGCCCTGTATAAATCATGCTTTTTTTACTGATTATCGTAGAAGCAGGTTCCTTGATAATTGTTTATTTATGTGTCTATCAAATTTTTTTAAATTTTTTGAACCAGTCCATTGTGAAATGATTACTTCCGTATCAGGTCATGCGAGACCTTCGATATTTACATTCGAGTTGAAGTTTGTAGGGCATCAAGAATTCCGCAGTGTTTCTAGCAATTTATCAATTAGACCTACAAACTATACCTTGGGTAATAAGATTTTAACAATTTGTTGAAAATCGATTTGATAAAATAATTGTAGTGGGGAAAATTCATTTCAAATTCAATTAAAGATATATTTGAGAATATTTCTTTCTCACATCGTTTGTTAGTTTTAATATCAACGTTAACAACTTCTGCTTTACAAATTGAATTACCGAACAAACATAAAGGGACGAAGGCTGCACAAAAACATGACCGTTTGCGGAGAAATTTAGGGTTTGCTTCTAACAATCTTTACATAACAACCGATGTCTTTCAATTTATAATTCCACACAAAGTCTTGCAGATATTCGAAGAGGGACGAGTTTGCTTCCAATAGAAGACAAACTTTATTAAAATATTGTCTACGTGTGGCACGCTATGTCGAAATCAGCAGATTAGAAGAAGGTTCAAACTTTTGTGTTCAAGTGCTTTTTTAGTTGTAACGTGTCCAACGGTTTTGATAGGCACTCGTTTATAACAGTGTTTCTCAAAATTTTCCATTTCGTCCACAGGCTTCGATTTCAATTTATAAATTCTACAAACGTTGGACTATTGATTAAAATATCTTTAAAACAATTTAATAAGGCAATAGAATTGAAGAAAAAACATCAATTGGATGCTGCAAGGCAAAGTTTGGATTTTCAGTTGAACTGATTTGTTTCAAGCAGAACCTCACACTTTTCCACAAGTAGAGATTATTCTCAAAATTGTTATATAAATATGTTAACTGATTTTTACAGGCGCAAGCTTCTTGATAATTGTTTATTTACGTTTATTTTTTTTCTAATCTAATATTCGGCGAAATATTTTTGTGTTGCTGAAAAAATAGCAAAACTATTGCATTATTGTGTTTTTATTTGACGAATTCTCCTCTTTATTCAGATAATGATAAAAAGAATAGAAATTACATTTAGGTTCTTTTAAGGATTAAAAATTCGAGAATATTCTTTCAAACTCAGCTAGAGTTTGAGAAGCTTTCTTAATTAATGTGTTTCTAACGTTAATATTAAAGTAAACAACTTCTGTTTTGAAGATTGAACCACCGAGCAAACATAAAAGGAGAAAAGCCACACAAAAACACTGCTTTATAATTCATTTGGTCTTGACTCGTTGTTTCTGTCTTTCAACTTTTAATCAAGCTTAAAATCTTACAATTGTCAGGTTACAGTGTTCTTGAATATGTCTAGATTATGAGCTGCATTGCATATAATAATAATTACAAAATTCATTCATTTACAAATCACGAACAATCAAGTTCAAAGGAAAATTTGGTTTATAAAAGTTGAGATTTACTCATTCAACACCCAAAAAAAAGCTAAAATTGCAGTTTATTAAGAAAAAAGCCAGTTATATCGTTTTAGTTTTCTAATTGACACAATGTTTCTTGGCCTTATCAAACCAAACTGTAGCAAATCCATCTTCATTTTTCAACCATTTTTCAATCACTTTGGTCCAACCACAAGTAATCGGATTATCTTCAACCCATAGATTTTGTACGTGATTTTTTAACGGTTTCATAGGAAAGCTCGCCACTTTATTATTATTTAAATCAAATGATATAATTCTAGCATCTGCTTCGAAAATATCTTCACCAACATAAGAAATGTTATTATTCTCCAATTGTAAATTAGATAAATTTTTAATACCATAAAACACACCATTTTGTAATTGTTCTATCAGATTAATTCAATCCATCAAATGATCCAATATTCTTGAAGGCACCAGTTGCTATTTTTCGTATTTTATTAAACGCGAAATCTGCATGGTAAAATTGTTGTTTCTTCAAAAAATTGAACGAATTCTCCGGTAGTTCTTCAATTGAATTATTACCAAAATAGATTCTATCCACTGGTGAGCCATTCAACCAATCACTATTCCATTTTGTTAACTGATTACGATAGAAATGAAGATGTTGTAATTTCATATTGTTAAAAGCCCGATCTTCAATTGTTGATATTTTATTATTTTGTAAATAGACAAATTTCACATCAAGTCCGGTAAAAACGTCATTTCTTATCACTTCTAATTCGTTACCATCAAAATCGATCGTTTCTAATTTTGGGATATTTTGAAATGTTCCCGGTTCGATTTCTTTCAAACCGCACCAATTCATTTTTAATTCGGTCGTAATCGGTAGATTATCAATCGAATTTGTTGTTAATTTCGGTATGTTTTGATATAAAATTTCAAGAATTTCCAATACTGTTTCATTTCGAATATATTTACCGAGACTATCATCGGACTCGATTAAAACTTTTCTTATCGATATTGGAACACGTATATCGACATCAGCATCACTGTAGATTTGTTGGCGTTCAGTTAATCTAATTTCAACATTTTCAAAAGTTGCACTATTGATTAAAATAAAATTTAAACAATTTATTAAGACAATAGAATTGACGAAAATGCTTGGAATCATCTCGAGATTTCGAGAATCAACTGGATGTTGCAAGGCAAAGTTGTGTCTTTTATACCGAAATATTATAAAAATTGTTAAATCAAGTTTTGTTAGTCATAAAAGCAGGTTTCTTAATGGTATATTAATGCGTTTTTCAATATGTGTTTTCGTTTTTTTTAACGATTTCTGTTGTGTTTATTATGATATTGTCACCTTCGTGTTTAAGCTGTAAAGTTGAGAGTCATCTGAAATGATAAAACAGACCAATTGGGGCTTAAAATTTATTATTTTTTATATAAAAATATCACCGTAAATTACTTGTCGTTTAGTTAAAATAATTTAAACATTTTCAAACGTTGCACTATTGATTAGAACAATTTATTTAAACTAATAATTAACAATACAAGAACGTATCGAATGTGTCTAAAAAGGTGAAGTCTATTTTTCTCTGCAGATCAAAATTGTTTATTGTAGAAGCAAGTATCTTGATAATTTTAAATAGCTAAAGAGTTATCTATCAGTAAAATAGATAATTAAATTTATTTATATTCTAAATGATAATCAGTAAAAAGGGTGACACTAATTTCGTTTGAATGTTGATCAATATCCCAGTAGAGCTTTTAATAGACAGGACATCTTCTCGAACATATCCACCAAGCAACTTTTGTTTAGAGAGCTATCGGTGGAGCTTTATGATTCCCAGTTGTAGAGCTTTTGTGGTCAAGATTAATCACTACAAAATCGAGCAATTAATTAACTTAAACATAAAAAAACACCTTTATGTAATTATCCAATTTGATTATTTCTTGGATTAAATTCCTCAAATGAGCCAATATTATTGAAGGGCACCCATTACTGTCAACAATTTACAATATAGTTTTATTTCGAATATATTTATCGCTACTAGCATCGGATTCTGTTAAAACTTTTTGATGTTGGATCGCATGTATTTATATCAGCATCGTTATGGAATTGTTCGGGTTCAGTTAATATAATTTCAACATTTTCAAAAGTTGTGCTATTTTTTAAAACAACATTTCAACAATTTAATAGGACAATAGAAGTGAAGAAGCTTCAAATCAAAATTGCGTCTTTTATAGGCGAACTATTAAAAGAATTGTCAAATCAAGACTTAGTGGTCATAGAAGCAGGTTTCTTGATGGTAGATGTTTACGAATTTTTCAATATTTCTGTTCTTTTTATGATTTTTATCGTTTTTTTTTTTTGTAATATTCACACACTGATAGAAAGAGTCAAATACGCCGAAGTACGGTACGACCTAGGTTTAGGTACTGCACGTATTTGAAGGGGATTGTTCACTCAAATACATGGCGTATTCATAACGATTCATGTAGTATTTAACGAAAGTTCTCATGCAACTTACTTAAAAATATATATGATTGAGTTAATATAGGTAATCTTGATTTATTTGGACTACTTATGTTTGTCTTATAATAATAATTTAATTCAAGTCAGAAAATAATATATTTTATCCATATTCTTGAGAATTTTAATAAACATACAAATAGTTGCAACAATCTATAATCTACACATTTTTTTTTTCAATTTTCGTCATGATATTCGCTTATTTGCGGCATTGATTGACTGAAATAAATATACCTATCATGTTATTTCAATTTCATATGAATTCTCGTCTATAATAATAGATTTTGTCTCATTATAATTTACTTATCAAAATGAAACAAGTAACTTATTTCAAATATATGGGAGACGACTGACTTCAAACGACCTTTTATAACTTTTACAGCCACCACCCCTTTCATGATAAATGAATTTTATTTCAATTTTCATGATAATTGTAAATATTGTATTTTCAAGACCTTATTGAAAAAAGTTCTACAGCTACAAACGACTTAAAACGTTGACGCCATCTATGGCAGTTTTACTAAAATTAATAAAAAATTATTTACTTAAATCAACGTAAAATAGTATTCATTTGAAATTTATGTTTAGTTCTGGTAAGTACATGGATGTACCTAGCTCCATCGTTTATTTGTCAATATAGACCTCAGATTTCTTTCATTCAGACACATCGTTTTTGACAAGAATATTCCTATCATAAGCTAAATATCGCACCTGCCTCTAATCAAATGTTTAAATGTAGTAGTCTCAAATACTGGTTTCTGAATCAGTCGATTTTTAGTTGACTGAAATGCGTCTTGGCCAAATACATGGCGTATTTGTTAAAAAAAACTTTATTTTTATCAGTGCACCTTCAAGCTTACGTTGGAAAGTTGAGGGTCTTCTGAAATGATAAAACACACGAATCGATACCTAAAATTTATTGGATTCAATTACATTGTGTCTTTTGCATCAAAATCGTCAATTAAAACAATTTGATTTGACTTTGTTGAACCAAGATACGGGATATTTGTCATCGTCGTCATCGTACTGCCGGTAATAATCGCCCGTTTTATTGGAGGTCCAGTTTTCGACTTCCTGGATCCAACGACAACTAACCGGATTGTCCTCAATGCGTAAATACAAAAGATTATTTTTTAATGGTTTTAAAGGAAAACTCGACAATTTATTATTATCTAAACCAATCGATACAATTGCAGCGTCTTCTTCGAAAATATCATCATCAACATGGGAAACTTTATTATTATCCAAATATAAACTGCTTAAATATTTAATACCGTAAAAAACACCTTTTTGTAATTCTTCAATTTCATTATTTTTCAAATTTAAGCTTTCAAACGATCGAATTTTATTGAAGGCGCCCGTTGCAATTTTTCGTATTTTATTGAAAGAGAAATCTGCAATGTCGAAATGATGATTCTTCCAATGAGGATATTTTGGAGTGTCTTCGAATGTATCCAATTTTTCTTCTGGAAGAAATTTGAAGGCATTTTGTGGTAATTCTTCAATTTGATTATAACCCAAGAAGACTGTATTAACTGGAGAACCATTAAACCAATCACTATTCCATTTCGATATTTGATTGTGATAGAGATGAATATATTCCAGTTTCATGTCGTTAAAAGCTCGATCTTCAATTGTAGAAATTTTATTATTTTCCAAAAAGATCGATTTTACATTAAGCCCGGTAAAAACCCCATTTTTGATCACTTCTATTTCGTTATTATTAAAATTGATCGTTCCTATTTGTGGGATATTCTTAAATGTTCCCGGTTCGATTTCTTTCAAACCGCACCAATTAATTTTCAATTCTATAGCATTTGGTAGATCATCAATTGAATTTGTTGTTAATTTCGGCAACGTTTGTTTCAAAATATCGACAACTCTAAATTCAGTTTCATTTCCAATATATTTACCAAGATGATCATCGGATTCGATTAAGATTTTTTTCTTAGGTGCTCTCCACGTTGGATCGCGCAAATCAATATCACCGTGAATTTCTTGTCGTTTAGTTAAAATAATTTCAACATTTTCAAATGTTGCACTATTGTTTTGAACAATATTTAAACTAACAATTAACAATACAAGAACGTATCTAAACATTTTGGAGTCTTGATGTTAACTGAATTGTTAGAAGGCGAACTGTAACCTTTTATACAGACCGAGATTGTTTATTGTAGAAGCAAGTTTCTTGATAATTTTAAATAGCTAATGAGTTATTTATGAGTAAGATAGATAAGTGAATTTTTTATGTTCAAAATAATAATCGATTACATCATCTGTTTTTTTTTCGATTATCATATATTTTAGTTGTGTCTGTTTATTCTTTGGATGAAATCAGTAAAAAGAGTGACACTAATTTCTTTTGAATGTTGATCAATATTCCAGTAGAGCAGTGGTCCTCAACGTTTTTGTACTTAAGAGCACATTCCATAATATCGGCCAGATGGTGGGCACCATTTATTTGTTTTCATGTAAATTTATAATTTGAGGTTTTTAATACTACACATAGTGTACAAAAGAAAAATATTTATTTCATTACACATAATATTGCGGCGGACATTCGTAAAATGGTCCTCGGGGCCATGGTGCCCGCGGGCATAGGGTTGGGAACCCTCTGTGGTAGAGCTTTTAATAGACATGAGATCTCCTCGAAAGTATCCACCATGCAACTTTTGTTGAGAGAGCTATCGGTGGAGCTTTATGATTCCCAGTTGTAGAGCTTTTGTGGTCAAGATTAATCACTACAAAATCGAGCAATAAATTAACATAAACATAAAAACAAACTCTTTTTTGTAATTTTCCAATTTGATTATTTCTTATATTAAATTCCTCAAATGAGCCAATATTATTTAAGGGCACCCATTACTATCAAGAATTTACAATATACTATAAAAAAACGGGAGTGATTTTATTTTAATTCCGAAAATCGATATTGACTCCTAAATGGGAGTGAAATTACTCCGCTAACAAAAATCACTCCAATCCAGAATCACTTCGCTAAAAAAATCTCGGCGTTTACTCCGAGCAAAGAGTGTTTTTTATTTTCACTCTGAACTCCGGGTGATGGCAGTGAAAATTCACTCCGGATTCACTCCCGATTTTTTACAGTGTACAGTTTTATTTCGAATATATTTCCGAGACTATCATCGGATTCTATTAAAACTTTTCTCATCGATGTTGGATCGCATGTATCAATATCAACATCTCTGTAGATTTGCTGGGGTACAATTAATATAATTTCAACATTTTCAAAAGTTATCCTATTGATTGAAACAAAATTTAAACAATTTAATAAGACAATAGAATAGAAGAAGCTTCAAATCATCTCGGGATTTTCTGGAAGGCAAAGTTGCGTCTTTTATAGACCGAAATATTAAAAGAATTATTAAATCAAGTCTTGGTGTCATATAAGCAGGTTTCTTGATGGTATATTAACGAGTTTTTCAATATTTGTGTTCTTTTTATGATTTTTATTGTCTTTATTGTGATGTTGATGCCTTCAAATTTAGTTGGAAAGTTGAGGGTCTTCGGAAATGATAAAATATACAAATCGAGACCTAAAATTTATTGGCTTCAATTACATAGTGTCTTTTGTATAAAAATCGTTAATTAACACAATTTGATTTGACTTTTTCGAACCAAGCTACCGGATATTCGGTTTCGTACTGCCGATAATAATCGCCGGTTTTATTGGAGGTCCAGTTCTCGATTTCCTGGATCCAACGACAACTAACCGGATTGTCCTCAATGCGTAAATACATAAGGTTGTTTTTTAATGGCTTTAAAGGAAAACTCGATAGTTTATTATTGTCTAAACCAATCGATATAATAGTAGCGTCTTCTTCGAAAATATCATCATCAACATGGGAAACTTTATTATTATCCAAATCTAAACCGGCTAAATATTTAATACCATAAAAAACACCTTTTTGTAATTCTTCAATTTCATTATTTCTCAAATTTAAAGTTTCAAACGATCGAATTTTATTGAAGGCGCCCGTTGCTATTTTTCGTATTTTATTAAACGAGAAATCTGCAATGTAGAAATGTCGGTTCTTCCAATGAGGAGTGTCTTTGAGTGAATCCAATTTTTCTTCTGGAAGAAATTTGAAGGCATTCTCTGGTAATTCTTCAATTCGATTATAACCCAAGAAGACTGTATTAACTGGCGAACCATTAAACCAATCACTATTCCATTTCGATATTTGATTGTGATAGAGATGAAGATATTCCAGTTTCATGTCATTAAAAGCTCGATCTTCAATTGTAGAAATTTTATTATTTTCCAAAAAGATAGATTTTACACTAAGCCCGGTAAAAACCCCATTTTTGATCACTTCTATTTCGTTATTATTAAAATTGATCGTTCCTATTTGAGGGATATTCTTAAACGTTCCCGGTTCGATTTCTTTCAAACCGCACCAATTAATTTTCAATTCTATAGCATTTGGTAGATCATCAATTGAATTTGTTGTTAATTTCGGCAAGATTTGATTCAAAATATCGACAACCCTCAATTCAGTTTCATTTCCAATATATTTACCGAGATGATCATCCGATTCGATTAAGATTTTTTTCTTAGGTGCTATCCAAGCTGGATCCCGCAAATCAATATCACCGTGAATTTCTTGTCGTTTAGTTAAAATAATTTCAACATTTTCAAATGTTGCACTATTGTTTTGAACGATATTTAAACTAACAACCAACAATAGAGGAACGTATCTAAACATCTTGGAGTTAACTGAATTGTTACAAGGCAAACTGTATTCTTTTATACAGACCAAAATTTTTTATTGTAGAAGCAGGTTTTTTGATATTTTTATTCTATATTTATGCAAAGTTAATATTGAATCATTTGGGTGAAGGTCGATCTGGTTCAGAAAATCAATTAGTTTTGAATTTTGTATTGATAATCTATAATCTATTAATAATAATGATTTGTTGATGAGTTGTTTATGAATAAAATAGATAATTAAATTTGTTTATATCAACAAGGATTACATCATTCGTTTAATTTGTTCCCTCTTTGGCTTTGATTAAGATCAGTAAAAAGAGCGACAGTAATTTTAAATGTTGATCAATATTCCAATCGAGCTTTTGATAGACAAGAGACCTCCTCGAACGTAACCACCTCTCCACGAATATAGAGGACCATCGGTGGAGTTTTATGATTCCCAATAGAACTTTGTGGAGAAGATTAATCACTGTAAAAGCCGACTCTACAATCGTTCTATTCCGTCCAATATCGTGAGAGTTGAAATTGAATTTATTTCATAGCGATCGGGCGGAATTAAGCGATTGTAGAAGCGGCCCTAAACCGACAAATAAATCAACTAATAACGATTTATTTGAAACTCGTTTTAATTAACACAATTTTGTTTGAGTTTGTCGACACGTGGTATAGCCGGACTGAAATCTTGATGGAAATAATCACCCGTTTTATTCGCTATCCATGACTCAACACTCTCAATCCAGTCGCATCTAATCGGATTATTATCAATATATAAATAATGAAGATTGGTTTTCATTAATTTCAATGGAAAATTCGATAATTGATTATTAATTAGATCGATTGATGTGATTCTTGCATCGTCTTCAAAAATTCCATCATCAACATTTGTGATTTTATTGTTTTGTATGTGTAAACTAGCCAAATATTTAAAACCGTAAAAAATACCATTTTGTAATTGTTCCAATTGATTATTATTCAAATTTAAATCCTCAAATGATCCAATATGATTGAAGGCACCATTTTCAATTGTTCGAATTCGATTCGAAGAGAAATCTGCTAGGAAAAATTTCCGTTTTTTCTCGATTCTCGACAAAAATTCGAAGGCATTTTCTGGGATTTCTTCAAGTAAATTGTGCGAAATAAAAATCGAATATAAAGGCGAACCATTAAACCAATTACTATTCCATTTTGATAGGCGATTATGTTGAAGATAGAGATACTTTAGTTTCATGTCATTAAAAGCTCGATCTTCAATGGTCGAAATCTGATTATTCTCTAAACTTAATGAAACGATATCGAGACCGGTGAAAACCCCATTTTCAATCACTTCCAATTGATTATTATCGAGGTTGAGTGTCGATAATTTCGGTATATTTTGAAAAGTACCGGGTTCGATGGTTTTCAGACCACACGAATCGATTTTCAGTTCTTTAGTCACTGGTAGATCGCTGATTGAGTTCGTTGTTAATTTCGGTAGTTTTTGATTTAAAATGTCGATTACTTTCAATTTAGTTTCATCTTTTACGTATTTACCGAGATTATTATCGGATTCAATTATGATTTTTCTCGTTGGTGCTATCCAGTTCGAATCACGTAAATCTATATCGCCGGCAACACGTTGGCGTGCAGTCAAAATAATTTCGACATTCTCAAAAGTTGCACTATTTATTAAATGGACATTTACAAGTAGATTTAATATGAGAATAATTGTGCGGAAACGAGTGATCATCTTGAAATTTTGTTATTGACTAAATCGATTTGTGTACAACAAAATAAGGGTCACATTTATACGATAAACTTATGAACCCATTAAATCTAATCACATTCGGTGGCATATTTGGTTCTAATACAACGAGATTAGTAATTGTTTTCGGGGGATTTGTTTGTTGAGCTTATGGGCTTATCGCATCGCACAAATGACCGATGAAATCACGTTTATTTGTCTCTCCTAAATCAAGAGCTCTCGCATTTTTCAGGGCATTAAGACGTGCTTGAAAGCTTTCATTGTGATCGGAAGATTCCATGAGACGCATTGTATTTTAGAAAGAGAAATGCACTCAAGTATTCTTTATCAGATCGAGTTTGGGATGAATTGTAAAAAAGTCTTGGAACTATTTTCATGTAACATTTCCAAACTTTTTTCTTGTACAGTTTTTATTACATTCCATCCAAGCCGAGCAAATTCTTGTATAGAGCTCGTCTTTATTTTGCCGGATATTGAATGCAAAACGAGTAATAAACCGTAAATCTCTCATATGAATTAATACGAAGATTTGTTTCGAAATTATCAACATCTTCCACGAATTCCATCAAATTGCTACAGATACTATGTAAATTAGAATTTCTGAAGATGATAGATGGACTCGTCAATCGTAATTCCAGTCTCGACCAGTATTGGAAACGATTAAACGAATGAAGTCATCAATATTCCTTCAATTACCTTTAATTACGTACTAGATTAAAAACCGACACGTATTTAAAGTCGCGATGGTTTTTATAGACTTAATGGCAAAGGAAATTGATATATTTGCATTTTCAATTAACGCACAATATTCTCTTTATTGTGGACGTTTTTTGCTACTCAATCGATCAAATTTTGCTGCATCCCCGAATGTGGTAATAAACAAAAAGGTATCTCCGTTTCCGGGGGTCTACTTGTGCCTCAAATCCAAAAAAAAATGCAAATTACTCTAAATCTCTGCTAAGCCGAATCATTTTTGTTGTGTTTTTATCGATGCCATTGATTCAAAACTGACACTTCTTGGATTGATTACAGTAACTAACCTTTAAAGAATTAATTGAATTAATTAACGATAAATTACAGGCTGAACCGTGCAAAATTTTGCAATTATAATTAGGTCAGCATTTAATCGACTCGTTGAAAAAGTTATTAATTTATTATACAGTATGAAAAACACGACTACAGTCGACTTTATAATAACAAGTTTTAATGGAATTGTCGCCATCCAACTTAATAAAATCACTTAACAACTTCAAAATTCATATAAAATACAGTTGATTTAATCCGGTTTTTGTGAACCAAGACACAACAAAAAAAAAATAGTAATTTTTACAGTTAGGAAAATTGATCGAAACTAACAATAAGGCCTACAACATTGATTTCATTCGCGTTCTATTCTCGTCTAGAATAACAGAAACACACTAGAGAAATCTTACAAGATCCGACTTTTAATCTTATTAACTTTAGATGGAGAAGAAATTGCCAAGCTACAAACCACAAACTAATCAAATCCGTTAGATTAATGCAAAGAGATGTCAAAGATTCTTACAGTTAATCATGGAGAGACGTCGCGACGCCGTGTTGACGTCTCACATACGCACGCATTATAATAATGATATTCGAACAAGAATTATTTAATATGTCGTGATAACAGTTATTTGCTTAGGGTGATTTCTTTGGAAACGTCCACTATTCGAAATTTATTATAGAAAACATAAAATAAAGACCGGATTAATCCGATATTTGTGCGACGAGTACGCCTTGCGGAAGTCTTTTTATTCGGTTGCGGTTTAATCGGATTTTTGTATTAAATTTACCTGAAAGCACACTATTTTGCGGTGTTTAATAAATAAACAGCTGTTCGTTGGTTGAATAACAGTTTCAGATAGTTTTCCAATTTAAGTGTGCCATAAATTATTAGCTTTTACCGATATGGTTTTGTTTTATTTGCAATTCGTCTCGTGTAGATTAATGAGTCGAAGAAAATCGACGGAAATTGAAAAACTGATCGCTGAATGGTTGACCACTCAAGTCACATCTTTTTACACAATTTCAGGAACTTAACGCCGTTTTTTTCTAAAAGTGGTGGCGTGTCTTTTCGAAAACACCAACAAAGAACTTTAATCGGCGACTCCGAACCGTCATTTTTTCGTTCTGGTTTTCGGTTTTGGTTCAGTTGCGGTTCAAACCCTGCTTTAGTTGCTTCTATTCTCCCGAAAAAATCAGAAAATCGATAAATACAAGGACGTTCTCTTCTCACTTAATAATTCTAGCCTCAGATTCGAATTCTCGTCAAGTAAAGAATTTCAAGTTTCAACTTTCTGCAAAATCGATTTCACGAGAGCCTCGCTAGAGGTCATCAACTTTACAGACACCTAAGATTCGCTTTTAGATGATTGTTGTTGTAGATTTTCACCGGCGGGAGTATCGATAGAGATCGAGACCTTTCCGGAGAATACCAATAAGGGGGCGTCCATAAATTACGTGAGGTTAATGGGGAGGCGGGAGATGGTCAAGTCGAATCTCACCAAATCTTACGTGGAGGATAGGGGGGTCAGGGCAAATATCACGTAATTTTCTCCTTGCACGAAACTGTGTAAAATTGCGAGAAGATGGGATTAATTCAAAGTAAAACATGTTTCTTGACTAAAATATGATAAAATCTGATACAGTAATATTTATCGTCCTTATTCGAACGCCGCAAAGCAATACAGTAGTCCCCCGATTGTTTAGGCGCCGTAGGGCGGCCAAATGCGCGACTCGACGAACGTTGCAGTGTACGAACCGAGAAACAGAGGCGCACGCAAAGGGTTAATTTAAGCACTTAAGTATTTTATAACTAACCAATCTAAAATTCTAGTCTTAACTAGTTTAGAAAAAATATAATAAACATTTTGAAAAATCTCACGTGAGATTGGTGGATGGGGGAGTGGGTTGAGCCAAATGTCACGAAATCTCACCAGGAAGAGGGGGGTCAAAAAATCTCCAAAATCGACTCACGTAATGTGTTAAATATTCGTTAGGCGTCTTTATTTTGGTTCCGTTATTATGGCACATTATCAAATTGATTCGCAAATCGCGCAACTTTCTCCCGATCATACGGTTGTTTGGTTGAATTGAAAAACAATTCTCAGAGCCGACAAAAAATTGTTTATTTTGATAAATATTATCGGTTGCGTTCAACAACAACAACAACAACTTTGTAGTATCAAATGTTCTGTTGAAACATTATGTGTCGATATAAATACTGTTTAATAATTCTCACAATAAACCGTGTATTTTCTTATACATTTGAAAATGTGACGATTAATCTAACGAAGAACCCACTGGGCACCCCGGAGACCCATTGGAACGTCTTCGACGAACCACCACGCAAACAGATCACCATCAAAAACGACAACCAATTACGTAAATATATAATAAATGAAACATTACAAGATATGGTGATTTGGGGCCAGAAATTGCCTGAATTACCAACAAATTCCATCCGTAATTTACCGGAAACACATCAAATCGTCATAAATTATTGCAATTTAAAAGTGATCGAATCGAAAGCCATCCGTAATCTGCCGAATTTACAAGTGCTCGATTTGAAAATGAACGAAATCAGTGAGATCAAAAATGGTGTTTTCAACGGACTCAATATCAGTTATTTGTATTTAAACGATAATAAAATTATGAAAATCGGTCTGAGGGCATTTCAAAATATGACCAAATTGAAATCGTTACAATTGAACAAAAATCGGATTTCGGTGTGGTATTATCAATGGTTGATTGGCAGTTCATTGCAGAGTCTTTATATGAGTTCGAATTTAATTGAGAAATTGTATTCGGATTCGTTTGATTTTCTACAAAACCACAATCGTGGCAATCAAACATTAATCGATGCAATCGATTTTAGTAATAATCAATTGATCAATATCGAAATTGGAGCTTTCCGATTTATCGATAAAGTGAAATATTTGAATTTCGATGATAATCGTCTTGGCGATATTGATTCGCCGATCTTTCAAGGTGTGAAAAATATCCATATTTTGAAATTGAATAATAATACAATCGCACAATTGGATCAAATAACATTCGAACACATTGAAATACAATATTTCTATTTACAAAATAATCATTTAGAATGTTTGAATAAAAATTTAATAAAAATGATAAAAATACGACGGGTATTTTTGGATGGTAATCCAATTCATTGTGATTGTGTTCGATTATGGCAAGAATGGAAAGATCGCAATCGTTTACAATGGAAACGTAAACCATTCCCAATTGATAATTTCGAGGATTTTCAAGAGAAGTGTGTCGTTTGATTTGTAAAACGATACACAGGATTCGTTTTAAATTATTTTTAGGCGTAATAAAAAAGATACTCTAAAATATGGTTGTCTTTAATGCTTCCAACTAGTTAGGGAAAGTTTGGCAGTAGAAATCGACCCTTCCGGCACGATTACGAGCATAGGGAAGCAAGTGTTATGACGTTGAGAAGCTTTTTTCTACCCATCTGCTAGGAATTCGTTCATTTGGTGGATTGCGTGGAACCTAGGGAAAAACCGTCGAAAGACAGACGAAGGCACATTCGATACCTCCAATGAATGTTTTGACTTCTAAATCGTGTCTTAACGGTCTCTTTATGGAGGTGTTTTTGGATGCAAATCATTGCAACAAACTTCAACGTAATCATTATTATCCTCATTATTTTAATTCTTTTTGAGAAGCAAATGACAAACCTTAAAAGAGACAAATTGCACAATGTTCAAAAATTACTTTTTCGATGATTTTCAAAGCAAATGTCGCACAGTTGAGAATAGTTGAGAAGTTTTTTTTCTATCCATTTGTTAGAAATTCGTTTGTTTAGTGAAAATTTTCGGTGATTTACTAAATTGCGTGGAACCTAGGGGAAACCCTCCAAACACAAATGCTTCTAAATTCTGAGCTGATCCTGCCAAAAGTTTGGCAATGCACTCCAAAAAGACTTGATATGCCGCAGAACAGTACTCTGAGTCAAAAAGACTCAAATCTTGTTTTAACAGTGAATATTCTAAGGCAATTGCTGGTAAGCCTGAAACGACTTCTTTGTGGAACAAGTCTTATTTCTTATCAAGCTAGAGATTCTCATTAATTTAACTTACTTATCTCGTCACTTCTCAATTATTTACAAAGCAAATGTCGCACAGTCAAAGGAAGTAGTCGCGATCTCCTTTTTTTCGTGATGCTTTCAACTGGAAATCACAAATGGAGGAAATATGTAAACTCTGGAAATTATGTAAGAGATTTCCATATTTCAAATAATGTTTTGACAAATTTACATAAATATAGAAGAATTTATAGACTGTAAACAACAACATCTCGACTTTTTATCGAGACGACCTCGTTTTATTTATATTTGTTGAACTTAATAAATATCTAGTACAAGATTTGGACTAATTCCTGTTAAGAACGAGTGCTACCGAAACGTTTTTGTTTTAACGAAATTACTGTGCTTTTTATAAGCGTTCAGTCTTGAATTATATAAATAGTACGCCAACAATTCAAACTTGATTTTAACAATTTCTAAGAGAAGGAAAAACTAGACGGGACATAACTGAAACAATCCACCAACAAATAGTTTAATTGGATTGCAGCTGTTTTGCTGCAATGTAGAACATAGTTTTGCTTTTATCTAACTATAAAATCGGAACATAACCGTTGAGAAATGGTCAATAATTATGTTTGAGAATTTATCGGTACACGGTTGAATTTCAAAAACTTATAAAGCACTCAATAATTGTTGAAATCGACAAATTTGTCGAGATAATTAACACAAAATTCTGATAACATCAATCAATGCGTGTCGCAACAGCATATGCTCTTGTAGCCTGTTGTAGGCGACGGTTAGGTTGACAAATTCTATATTTTTCGACAGATTTTCGGGTAAACCGACCGATGACAGACTCAAATATAAACTATTGATAGCAGATGTTGTGCCACAACACGGAGATGCATTATTAAGACTCATCTTCTCGGTTGTTGGTCGATGATCGTTTAAATAATGGATTAATAACTGTCGGGGTCCAGTTAGATTCATTAATCAATTACTTGAAATCATCCAACTTTCTATGGTTCATTGCTTTTCGTGTTACACAATCAGAAAACACCAAAAAAAAAAACGTCCAATGATTAGATTTTTTTCGTACAAATCAAGTAATTTTCAAGAGAAAGTAAAGAAAGTTCTATCAGATAAAGTTTTCCGCGTAGAGACGTTCCTTCATTACTCGGTCGAATCGATCAATATTCGTGTGAAGTGTAATTAGAATTAAAGAAAGTACGATAATTGCTGTTAAGATAAAAATGTTCGATATACAGTGATGGCAAAGAAAGTCATATTGCACGGAATGCCTTCACTGTACATTATAATATTAAGCCTAAAATTGATTTGTTGATAAACCAACAATTAGACCAGAAATCTAATTTCACGATAAACATCTCGACATGCAAAAATTTTCGCTTGTTTCTGTTCTGTTTAACTAACAGACCAGATAACGGCTTTCAATTATTGTGTTACTTTTACTAATAAAAGAAAAAATTGTTGTTGAGAATTTCTCAAAATTATGCGTACGAATATTTTTTTGACGCAACAACTTGTCCTGTCACGTATCAAAATCCAACAACGACCGGACACTAGTGAAAGTATAATTATTGTTATTATGCGATGATGATGATGATGATGATGATGGGTAGGTTTTGTATGGTATGTACGGTAAAGGTCAAGAGCAATTCTTGCATTGATTTTCTCCAGATCAGTGTTGTGTAATAAATAAGAATAAGAAAACTTTGTAACAATTAATTGAATTCCGGAAACGCTGACTTTCTAGTGTTGTGATTTATTCTAAATCTACTTCCTGAATTGATTCGCTTCATCTCCAAGTGTAGAATTATCAAGGATAAGATGAGAGGCAGGTGTGCGATGCACACCCACGCCAAACAAATTGATAATATTTTTGCTACACAATACTTTCACCCCATGACTTATCTGCACAACACAATTCCTTATAGAGCGATATTATCTGTTGCACTTCATAGAACATTGTGTTGAATAGCAAATCTAATAATAGTCAGAATATGGTCGGTAATAATAATGAATGAAGCGTTTCCGCATTATGCATAATAAATTAATGATAAACATACCTTGAGTGTAAGGCTCCGTTCACATCGTGTTAGCTAGTGGCGTATCTTTGTGCGCACTAATCTTCAGAAATCACACTTCACTACACTGGTTTAAGAAGGCGGAAGCAGACGTTTAGAGAATTAGACTAAAAAGACAAGTGCTGCATACATGCTTCTATTGAAACTCTAATTAATTATTACTTTGACTGTCTCTTGGGTAAATGGGAGCTTTTACTATTTTAATAAAACTAAAACGTTTCCTTTAGATGAATTACAATATAATTTGTTTCTCACTATACACAGACTGACATCAGCCGCAAATATATTAGTGTTAATCTGCCTTTTGACATTGATTAACATGTGAAAACTTTGTCGAATATTAAATGGCCTGAAACACGCCTACAATCTATCTTTGTAAATAGTCTGAAAATTAACATATTCTGTCCACAAAACTCTATAAATGGTCGTTTCCTTATACAATAAACGGATGACTCAATATTGCTATTGTTGACCATTTTCGGTGGGATTTCTTGTAGATTTATCGTGTTCTTGGGAATGGTTGGGGGCCATTGTTGGGGAAATCGTGCAAAAGTTGTATTTATCATCTGAAGGCAACTCCATTAATGGATTGTTCTGGAACACACCTGATCGTAGAAAAGTTACAACGGCATATTTTCAGTGATTCATTCCAATGTAGGAAATTTCTGTAACAGTTGGGAAAGTAAATCGTTTGCTTGAAAGCTAGATTTTGAATGTCCACAAGTATCATTAATCCAAGTCACATTGGAGATGCAGTTTTCGTTAACTTTGTTAAAACAATAAGATCGAGTTTATGTGCAAGAACTGATTTCTTCTACGCAACTGTTGGATTGTATCCAAATAGAACAGACGGCGCTTAATCACGCTTAGATTTTTTTTTTTGTATTGCTGACCTATATTCAGTGTTTTTCAAGGATAAGAATGTTCCATTGTGTTGTTTTTTACATTTTTTGTTGTTGTCGTGTCATGTGATTACTTGTAATTTCTGTACAAAGGCTGCTATTTACAACAGTAACCGTAATCATTCGTATTCAGCTTTTGTTCGTATTCGCGACGCATAATGACCACCTTTGTTTGAATTCTCTTTGGAATTGTGGCATTTACGGTTCAATTTAATATATAAAATTCAATTGCTGTAAGGGAACGTTCAAATATAACGTTTTTTTTTGAAAATTTTTCGCCCCAGAAGTTCTCGTGTCGTTCCAGAGAATTTCCCAAAATTCAGAAGCCGAAGTGGTGCCTTGTAAGATGGCTAAATCGCAGCGGTCTCTCATACTTTCTCCACCTTCCTCATTGATCGCTGTGTCGATTATTAACAGAATGCAGCGATTAATTCCCTCGAAATCGCCTTTAAACGAAATAGACTAGACAAAAGATCAGTGGCGACCCTCATAGCCCTAGAGAAGAATCTAAATTTCACCTTTTTCACTATCCGAAAGTATACCTGTGAAGATGGTGATTTGAAAGGTGAATTATACGTTAATAAATCATTCAATAGATCGAGGGATCTTTGGTATGTTTACCGGCGAAATTTCGTAAGCCCAAATCCTGGGAGATTTCACACCATTCGTCTTATATTATTAAATATATTCCGGACAACTGTAACGATATTTTAATGCAAATCCATTTCTATAGAATTTTTCACGATGATGATGATGATAAATCAATAAATCTAGATTGTTCGGTGATAAAAATAATAATGAAGTGAACAATCTCAGTTCTCTATATAGAAAAAAAAAAATATTCAAATATGTCCTCGTTCCCATTAAAAATCTACATAAATCTGAAAAATCTCCATTGTTATTCGTATAGTAGTTGTCATGAATTTTTACGAGAGAATCGAAAAAAACAAGTGGAAAACGTTAAAGAAAATCACAACAAGGAAGCAACGTTCTCACAGTCTTCTAACAATCACGAAGACTTAACTTAACGTCTCCATAAACACAATAATCGTGACTACATTCCCGTTATTACCAATTTTATTTATTTATTATTTATTTTAATTGGTTTTAATTAATCCAAGACAAAACAACAACAACAACATAGTAGCAATTAAAATTATTACACAAAATAATGGACCAGCAGCTTTCACTTGCTTCCCAAACATTCTCGATAATTTCTAAACATCTTGAAGAATTGCTGTTGTGATCGCTATCATTATTAAATTGTAGCTGTATTGTAAAAGTAGGTACGTAACTTAATAGCTTAATTTATCCGTAATTGTAGTCTGTAACGCACGGAGATGTATCAAGTTAATTGCGTACATACAACAATTATATGGCGTGTTTGTCGAAGATCGGCCGGTTGGACTAGCGACTGTTAATACAAGTCGCTCAGATTCAACTAGATATACTGTAGAATTAATACCGGCATCTTGTGTACTACCACGGGAATTGTATGTTTTTCCGCAATTTAGATTTTAACATTTATAAATAGACACAAATGATAACGATCATGAATAAGGGCAGGATTCATTATGATTAATAGCCGACAATTAACTTGAGACTTACGGCAACAATTTACACAATAGTCTCGATAATATTATCGGGGAATTACAACGAAGCGATGTTTTATTAAATCTCACATTGTCAATGTGGGGATTGTAATAATTGATAACAAGATCTGGAGAAGAGGTCATTGGAATTTTCAACGAAACAAGTTCACTAACCTTGCAAAATGTAACAGCGTTTATCATGAACCGGAAAGCGTGGCATTACGACAATTTTCGATCTTGTTTCGCTGCTTAATAGGACAGGTGTGTTAAACGGATTGTTCACAGGGAAAAAGACGCAGCTTTTCCCATAAAACTTTTGAGAAATTGTATGAAGACTTCAACATCATCATCATCGTCGAGCGACTTTTACTTTTATCTGGCTCGTTAGTCTACAATTTTATAGTTCATTTAGTAATGATAAAATAATGTTACTAAATTCAGGACAGGACTAATCATGTAGAACGGCCCGGGCGTTTAACACGGCCTATGATACCTTTTATAGCAACAAATCAACACAAAAGTTTAAAATATCCATATGTCGAAGTATAATCCATCGCTAGAAAATATGGAATTAGCGTAACGTTGTAAAATCTAAAGTGTAAAGGCAAAGTATCCACACAATGGACCCTCAATTACAAGTAGTAGATCATAAATAAAACTATTGAAGGCATTTCAAACTGGTAGTAGGTAGGTAGATTGTTAAAGGATAAATGAATTTTGAAATAGAATTTGAACACAAATTTCAGACAGCTGAATAACGGGGAAATAATTTTATTTATTCATCTTCACTTAGATGCCTATAATATTTACTTATATAGTGTGTTATGTATTTAACAAGAAAAATAGACACTTGTTAATAGTCTGTTTTCTGATAATCCAAAATAACAATTGTTGTTAATTTCTGAACATTGGCTGACAAAAATCTGAGACTCTACATTAGTCAGTTCAATTTCTATTTATTTTGAAAGTAACAACCGAATGGAAATTGATAAGCGGACAAATATAAATTGATTCTTTAGGGACAAATTCTTTATATATGGAATAAAGAAAAACTGTTTCATCATCTTCTTCGTCTATATTGAAAACATATATTTCTTTGTCATTATCAGCATGCAATTACTAAGACGGCGACATGTTAATTTGGTTGTTTCAAATGAACACACCCTCTTCTGCATTTATTTCAAAGAAAAAAAACTTGAAGGCGCCTCCATTTATTGCGTTTATCTGCTTTCGTTGAAATTTGGGAAAACCAAAGTCAGTTTAAAGAAACGAACTTTCTCAATTTCCAAAAATTTTCAACCCTAAATTTAAACAGAGCCAGGTAAAAACAATAAATGAGGTGCCATCAAAATGTGATCCATTCAGTTCGTTCGACAAATTGACACTGATGTTAAAGTTTATTAACACTTGTTGTAGGTTTTGTAACAATACATTTTTCATATCATTCACCAAATCACCCTATCATTCTCCTTATTTCATCCCTTCCTGGCAAGAACAACCTCCCCAATGGTTTTTGCTGGACGGTTCAATTTACGTTTATTATTTAAATAATATTAAATAATGAATTAAAATTACATTATATAAAGAGGATTTGATCTTGAAGGATTTGTTTGTATTTGTCCGTTCAGTAATTTTCAAGGGCTATTTTTTTGTATTTTTTGTCTTTCAAAATAAACGGAAATTGACTACTGTCTGAGACTCTGATTTTTGTCAGCCAATGTTCAGAAATTAACAACAATTGTTATTTTACATGATCAGAAAACAGACTAATAACAAGTGTCTATTTTTCTTGTTAAATACATAACACACTATATAAGTAAATATTATAGGCATCTAAGTGAAGATGAATAAATAAAATTACTAAAAATACAAATGATACAATATTTCCCCGTTATTCAGCTGTCTGAAATTTGTGTTGAAATTGTATTTCAAAATTCATTTATCCTTTAACAATCTACATACCTACTACCAGTTTGAAATGCCTTCAATAGTTTTATTTACGATCCACTACTTGTAATTGAGGGTCCATTGTGCGAATACTTTGCCTTTATACTTTAGATTTTATAACGTTACGCTAATTCCATATTTTCTAGCGATAAGGTATACATACAAGCATACAAAGCAAATACATGGTTAGAAAGATTTCGTTACCGTTCATTGTCGAAAATTTTTATATGAGTCAAAGAAAGATAGAGAGAAAGGCGAAAAAATTGGATAAGATGGAGTTGTAAATCTCACCCACCCTGAATCATCTTTGGAACGACATCTATTGTAGCATCTAAGAATTTATCTAAGATTTGCCAAACATCTGCCATCTTCGTTGTGAGTATAATAATTTTGTCCATTACAGGCCAGTAATGTGACGGAGACACAGATTAAACAGAGAATCTATTATAATGCCTTAGCATCATTTATAATATAGCAGAAATACAAAATCAATAAAAATAAAACAATCCTGGTCGTTTGTTTGATCTCTGTCCTTCTCCAATACGTTTTATTATATGATATCAATCATGCTATGTCGGAGAGAATCATGAAGATAGCAGATGTTTGGCATGTCGTAGGTAATAAACAATCCTGGTCGTTTACAAAGATATTCCAAAATTCTTTGTACATCTCAGACACGTTACTGGCCCGTATCAATCATGCTATATCGGAGAAAATCATTATAGTTTGGCATATCTTATGATCACGGGTGTTATTCCAAAAGAGAAAGTCTATTTTATTGTTTATTTTTATCTATTGTCTCTCTATTTTGTTTTAACAGTGGGCGGTGACGAAATTCTTCCTGTGCACCTAGATGGTTTGCCCAGTCTGTATGTACCGCATTTGAAACAGTAACAGACTGTGTTGCAAACAGTTTACTTCAAATTTTCAATATAAAATTGATTTTATAATATGTCAGTCCGGCCCTGTTAATAATTCGATTATTTCCATCGAGTTGATGGTGTTTTGAAATTAATTTTTTGTTTTGTTTCTAATGCATTTCTTACAGGATATTGCAACTGCGAAGAGATGAATTTAAATGACGGAAACTATTATACAGATAACTCTATGGAAATTATAATACGTCATTTTTTTAAAAAAACTTCCTGTTAATTGTTGGTTGTGGCACAATTTAAAAACAACAACAACCAAAAAAAAAACGGGTCATTATTTCCATATTTTTTCTCCACAGAAGGAAACATATTGTCGCAATTTACCGGAAATCTGGTTTTTCGCAACGCTAAGGTTTAAGTTTTAGAATTTGATTTACAGGCTTTTCACACACTTTGCACGTCAAATTCAATCACGACTCGATTTTCAAGGGATTGGAATCGTTGGAGTCTGCCACAAAATCTTTGCTTTTACGTTCGGATATCCTGTTATTTCTAGAATTAAATATCCTCTACACTAAGGTAGAACAATGAGAATGAGCTCCTTTATTTCGGTAGAACCCCGAGTTCTGCTTGCCACTGATAAAACTATACCAACTGGGCGCAGTCAAGCCGGTAAATTCTATACAGTCGGAGTGTACAGTTATGTGCCAAATTTTCCGGTGTTTCTAGTGCGATCTCTAGAGAAATCCCAAAAAAAGTGGACGTGTAATGCGATAAATATTTCACAGCCACAAGTGTTTCCTTGAAATATCCCTATTTATTTTTATTATTGTTACACAGCAAAAATAATGATGCGTTATACACGGCTGGATAGGAAAAAATAAAGCAGACGCATACATCATCATTGTTAGACGGTTTTGGTTCAACAAACTACAATTTTTCAAAAACAGTTTCTGTACGCTTGACCAGTAGGCCGTCAAATTACGAATCAGTTACTTTAAGCAACAATTTGTTGTTTATTTCTAGGTTTTCCGATATTGTTGCATTGATGTTTAACGAAGTTTTAATTTGTAAAACGATGAATCTGACTTTCTAATTAATCGTTAAGTAATAATAATTATTATTATGAAAATTGTGGGTGGTTATAATCGGATTTGCGAATTGTAGGCAAAATATTTTAAATGTAAAAAAAACTTGATAGAAAGCAGCTTTTAAGCGTAGGCTAATCTGGTTCGTCACACTTAACATCAATCCATTTTTCGTGGTATTGAATTTAAAAAAAAACAACAATTTACAACACTTGGTGCGCAAATTTATCTTGGTTTATCAACCTACGGACAGCTGGAATTTATTAAATGTCTCGTTGAAGACAAAAGGCCGATTAGAGGTTCGAGACGTTGTCTACTTGCAGTAAAACTAGTTGGAATTGATCCAGTTGTGTGTTAGAAAAGTACGCCCTTGAAATTCAAACAATATTTTGTTAAAAGAAGTAGTTAGTGTAAAAGGTGATCTGGATACGAATAAGTGTTTTCAAAATATTTTTCTGAGGTTTCCTTTAAGAGATCTCGACGATCTCGTACATCAAATGACTTCTAGTGGAAAAGTATCGTTTTCCTTTTATAAATAGCTTTATCGACAAACAGCACGTTTCCATATTGCCGAACAGTGTTTCTTTCAGCAAAAACGACATTAAAGTCGAAACTATGATTAATTTGTTTACGTGTAGCAAGTCAGGAATCAAGCTTCCTCTCTTTTAATTTACTGAAAAATTATATAAACGTTTCGATTATCAATGCTGGATTTTGTTTTGTTTGACCACAACTTGTTGCCCTACAAAATCATTTCAACTATTTTCAGACAAAACAAACTTTTGGGGTATTTTGAGCGAATTACAAGAATCACATTCTCCATTATTTGCCTTCGTGAAAGATGAGTAAATTACGTATTTCCTGGCTTTCTACGATTAGCTCTTAACTGACTTTGAGAACAACTTATTTTAATTGAATTAGAATTGTTGTAGATTGCACAAAAATTATAGAAAATCACACAAATTTCAACTTTCCCTCAGATTCGGTCAAGATAATTCAATAAAAATCCACGGAAACAGTTAATTTAACTGAAACACGAGATGGGAATTTGTTCAAAATCAAATACAATAAAAACTAGGGAAAAAAAACTGATATTACCGTAAATCTCGTTCTGGTAACAAATCAAAGGAAAGTGATTTAAAGTGGAACGTTTTAAAAGCAGTTAAGTGGTGTTTATGAATTTGAATTAAGAATACTTTTACTTACTGTTTAGAAAGTACAAACAAATTGTTTATTGTTTTACGTAAAAGGATATCAATTTTTTTTTTGGTTGTTGTTATTTGTTTTTTATTGTTCGATTAAATAATTTATTTATAAACAGCTCTAATGACCGCATTTGTTCCAATCGATTGATCTATAAAGCCGTATCGTTGGTTTTTTGTCGTTATTATTGTTATATAACAATAATTTGACGTTAAATATTCGGAAATTTAAATGGTAAAACTTGTCGGTCAGCAGAAAGCTGACAGAAACAGTTTTTTTGTACTTTTTGTTTTAATTTGTGGCTTTTTCCTTTCAACAGTAATGCAGTTACTGTTTGTATTGACTAGAAATGTTGATCTTCATCCCGATTTTTATTACAGTAGTTCTGAGGTACTTGTCCTTTCTATAAACGTATTCAAACCAATGCAAATCAAGTTCTGCCTTTTCCAAAAACTGCTGCACAGCAAGAATTTACAAGAGGCCGACTCTTGGTCCAAGCTTGTGCCAAGACTTGTCATACTTGCGCCGAGCATGCTAGCCTGGCTTAACTTTAAAATAACATCCACGGGCCAAGCCTGGCAACCAGTCTTGGGCCAAGTATGACAGCCGGGTTTGGGCCAGACCTGTCAACCAAATTTTGAAAAATAGAAAAAAGGTTTTGAAAGAGGAAGTCGATTTTTACAATCCAAAATAATATAATTTAACAAACGCGTTATTTTCTACTTTTTTGTTTACTTATCTTCGTTGAGCATTGGCGTTGAAAGTTGGCCAAGCTTGTACCGCAAGGTTTGGCAACGCCCTATGGTGAGTAGGTATTGGAAGTTCCTATCTGATTATGAGTGCAAATCATGTAAGTCTTTTTGACTCGCTTGTAACGATTTGGGGCGCCTAATCTTATTTGAATCTAACCAAATTTGAGTTCCTGCAACAAACGGGGGAATTTGTTATTGCATAAGTGGTGAAAGTGTCAAAAATTTTCCAGGCTTTTTGCTCACTCAACAATTCATTGAAATTCGATTCGATTCTTTGGATGAATAAATTCGGGGAATTGACAGGAAACGCCCAAAAATTCTTCTGATAACTGTTCAAATGCAATTCAATTTGACGGAAATCATTTGATGTCAGATGTAGAGAATAATCACCCTAGGGATTTCATTCCTGATGACTTTCCAGTCAATAGACATTTTCTAGAAGATTGTCAACTATTTGTTCGAATTACCCAACTATCGTTTTATACATTACATGTGCTTTACGTTCGAATAAAATTCAGATAGATTTCCTGTTCAACCATAAACGTAATAATCCTTGACCCGTATAAAAATAGTTGATTTTTTATTGTATTTTTATATAATCAAACAAGTAATATAGTAACAAGCAAACCGGTAAGGCTTAGATTGAAATTTGATCAATGATAATTTATATTAACATGAACAACAAATAGTTGCAACTATTATCTCATATTTCATAGGCGAACGATATTTTTATTGCGTTACAATTGATTGATTTTGGTATAACTTTATGGGAATGGAAAATACGATAGGATGAAAATAAGAAAACGATTTACAGATAATTGAACAAAAATCTTTTTTAATAATAAAAAAACAACCGGTCTCCCTATATTTTTTTTGGCTCGACCATGTACGGTTGGCTTCTAAGCAAACATCTGTATTGAACATTGAAACAACTCAAATTAATTTAATTTTCTGCGATAATACGTTGGAAATAAGTACCGTTGCTTTTAATTAAACATCTCGAATAACGTTAATTAATAGTTGTTACTGTTTTGTTTCAGGTATGTTGACTCGAGTAGTCGGGGCTAAATTCTCTGCAATCTAGAAGAAAACTAAATTTCCCTTTGGATCTACGTTTATGCAAATCGATGTGATCGTTGAATAACAGAATCGAGCCAAAACAATAAACAAAACGAATTACATCAAAAACAGGCAGATTTGTTTATTGATGTGGGGGCGTACACAGTGCAACCTCTTCGATTCTTGCCAGGTCAGGTCAGGTCAGGTCTTTTATATTTCGTGTTTCACTAGATATAATCGAGGAAAACCGATATTACGCCAGTCGTGGAATTCTGATTTTCTTTAATCTGTGAGTGCAACGAACGCTAATGTCTTGGCAAAAGTCAATATCTCATAACGTGCAACGGGTCGATAATTCAAAACAAGCAAACTTGTCTGACTAAATCTAACCATTTATTCAAGGTAATAGCATATCATAACATTGATAGATGTTGTTGGTTTATCGTTCTTTTGTTAGTTTCTTTATTATACATGCATTTTGCACATCCATATAATCGTTAAAATTCCATATATGCCACGATGATGTTGTACTTTTTTTCTAGTAAATAAACAAACAAAAACTTTAATATTTTTGAAAGTAATTAACATATTTTACTGCATAATGTGTTCATTTAAATAAATATTGACTATAAAGCAAATCGGTGATTCTAGCATTGCTGTTTACTTGGAAAATCACCTTTTAAGCATCGTCTCTTTCGTTAAAGTTAAAAGAGACACTAGACGAGGTCGTGGGGAGTCGCCAAAAACTCTAGCGCAGGAACTCGCTGTATTTCATCAAACGAAACTTAGAGAATATCAAGAATTATAGTATGGCTTGTTTTCGAGGGGGTTACCTAAACTGGGGGACGAGGGATTATACTGAGATTGAACTGTTTCACCAACAATGTGCAGTGAGGCGTGGCCTAAGAATGGTAGAACCGGTTGTTTTTGGGAACTTGGGGGACATCGTATAAAAAACAAAACAAAAATTAATAAATATAACTAATATGACTAAATATGACCAAAATATGTTTAAAAGTATGTATACCTCATCATTACCGCCGTCATCAAAATGCTTTCGCCGCCCACAATTATCTACTAACAGTGGGGGCGGCCAAGGCAATTTGACGACGGCGGCGACAACGACGTATACATACTTTTACGTACTGTGAATTATTTTAGTTATATATGGTCATGTTAGTTATATCAAGCCATATTTTTTTATTTTTTAACTTTTCTATGCTGTCCCCCAAGTTCCCAAATACAACCTGGAAAAGTATCTAAAGAGATTAGACTACAATGTCTAATTGACCGACACGATTTTCGTTCTAGCTATTTTGGAAGTGCCAAAACGTCCTATAAGGTCTCGAGAACGATACAATTTTAGGAAACCAATTACCTATAATGAATACAGCGAATAAATTTCATATAAAAATGATGTTTTTTCTTTTAAAAGCCACTCATTTACTGCTAGAAAAAAATAGAACTTCTCTGGGATCATTGGCCTATTGATTGATCAAAAAAGCCGACGTCAGAATTATTTACTATACTTGCAGTGCGAATGTTATTATTACAACTGTTTACAACAATTGGTGCAAAAACAATTGCAAGGCCAATAGTATTTATAAAACGTACATTCAAGTAAAGAAGAAACCGAAATTCAATCTGTTGTAAAAATAATTATTCTTATGTTATTAACAACAAAAGTTATTTTCTCGATTGTACTGTTTATAGATACTATTAGCCTTGCAATTGTTTATGAATCAAATATTGTCAACAGTTGTAATAATTACATTTGCGTAAACAATTCTGACGTCGGCTTTTTTCATCAATGGATAGGCCAATGATCCCAGAGAAGTTCTATGTTTTTTTAGCAGCAAATGAGTGGTTTTTAAAAGACAAAACATTATTTTTATATGAAATTCATTCGCTGTATTCACTATAGGCAATTGGTTTTTTAATATTGTATAATTTTCGAGACCTTATATGACGTTTTGGAATTTCCAAAATAGCTAGAACGAAAATCGTGTCAATCAATTGAAGTATAAACAAACGAGATATTTGAGGTTTCACACTTGACGCGAACACGCTGTATATTATGATTCGTTAGAACGTGATTATTGCACAATCTTATCGTAAACATTATAGTATGTATTACAATTTACAACAGACACACCCGGACACGCCTCCCTTGTGATAATTATCAGAAACAAGCCATAGAATTGGTACATAGCAGTCAAATGAAACGTACAAAGACTTAATAAAAGTTGTATAACTTAGGTTATTCGGTCAAATATTTATTCTAACCGATATTCCCCAGTTTATTCCACATTGACTTTAACAATTCCATTTTCTAGTTATATCTCACCATCTTTGTCAATACAATAAAAGCAACTATAGTAGAATTTATTTAAAAATAGTACAATGTCATAAAATGCAAGAGAGACGTAACTACTCCCTCATAAAACTCATTCCAAATACACATTTTGTGTTATGCTTTCTCTTCTGTTCAATAGAGTCTTATGATTAAAGTGAGAGAACAGAATCCACATGGTTGGGTCGCAAGTGGGATACGTTTAAAAGTAAACCAGTAGTTCTCAAACGCATTTCTTTTTTCACTACCTTCTTGGAACTTAGTAGAAATCTCGCATTACAGAAGAATCCAAATAATAAATGTAATAAGTAACAATTCAAATTTTCTAAAGACTTTACAATAAAATTATTTTTTACACTGTTATTTTTTGAAAAATATTTACTTTCATTGTTTGGGACCTCTGGCATGGGCTGTAACTATTTTGGAAAGGGTGTGACAACTGGTAAAGTTGACCATCTCACCATCTCAACATTGTAATGTGAAAAAAAGAGAAAGAAGCCAGAGGGGTTCGGCGAAATCCCTATTATAGGTTCCTTTAATGTGTAGAAATGAATCGGCAATAGTTTTATGGCTTTGTACTATTTTTAAATAAATTCTACTATAGCAGGGAAAGACAGATAGAGATAGAATAAAGTTCAATTAAAATTTTCGAATTCTGCTTAAACTGAACAGTAAGCTGAAAAAATTTGGGGGATATGCCGCTTCAGAGGCACGACTCAATGATTTACAAAACATGTAAAATAACTGACAATCATGTAGGGCACCAAGCGACCATCGATTGCAATCGATTGTGTCTTGATATTCAACATTGAGGCTTGGGTACAATATCGAAAGAGAAAGTGATTATGTCATAAATCCTTTGTTAACAAACACAATTTAAATCTTCCAACGGCGATATTTCATAATTTTTCTCGGTGTTATTTTTGATTTATAATCATTATTTCAATTGTAATAAACGAAATTTAATCAAATAATGGCAAAACCGGTAAAATGAATGAATGAATTATGAACGTCGCGCCGTATTTTCTTGAATTATAAACGCTTCGTGTCTCTTTCGAATATAAAACATTCAATGTTTCAAAAGCATGAAAACCGATAGTTATAATACCCCCGCGACAAGTCAACTTCCTGTGGGGTTGTATTGAGTTTTTGGTCGTTCACCAACTGTTGTCTACACAATTCGAATCGATACTATTTACTTAAACACAACTGTTTTTTCCTTACTAATATATTACTGGAAATTGTTTGAACTGGTGGGATAATTTCGGATTATACAAAACTAGTACGTGCTTGTTATAAAGACGAAGGATAATCTCTATTTAGGCAGGGATTCGGTGTTGTTGTCATAATTAGATATTTACCACAAATGGACGCCTCTTTGCATAACAATCATAAATAAAGTGTCGACAGATTAAAGCCGTCAACAATTCCATTTCAAATATGCCTCGTCAAAAAATATTAAAATTATTTATGTACAAATAATGTCTTTGTTTACAAGTCGTGTATCCGATTTTCGATCGTGTATAGAGAGAGCACTTATAATTTTTATATTAAGATTAAAATGCTTTTAGCAATAATAATAACAAGGACAATAACGGAACAAACAAAAAGATTGGTGAGAGCTTTTCAATGATGAAATATAATAGTGGAGATGCTCAAGTCCGAAAACTTTTTTTTTAAAACAATACATAAGAGGTTATTATGTTTTCCTGTTGATAATGACAAAGTCCATCTGTTTTATTACAAAGTTGGCTCCAACGAACAGTAATTACCATCTGCATAATGGCCAAGAACAAAACGTTTCCATTAGAAGATTGCTACTTATTTTCAAGTAAAATATACTTAAATAATATAATTAACACTCGTTAGAACGGCTTGTTTACTTCTACAATTTTTAGATTTTTGTTTAACTGTTCCGCAAGTAAATGGTTTGAAGAGGTTGGTTGAAATTGTTAAATAAAGCCATCTTCAGCAGAAAAACGTGCGCTTTTCGCCAACAAAAAGCTGAAAGGATTGAAAATTTTAATTAACAGAAACTATGAAAGTTGCCCGTTTATAAAACTCGATTAATCCGTGGAGTTTTATTAAAAGTTGCTTAATCTTTGTTTAATTTATAATTAATTAGTGTAAAATACGTTTTAATTACGATCGAAAATCAAATTTAATATTAATAATTTATAAGGATCCTTAATTTTATGGTCTTTACTGGACGATTTTTAACCATTTATCCACGAATATATCTATAAATGTCGCAATTAATTACAATCACAAGTTTACGATCAAGCCATTTCTCTCGATTAGAACAGCTCTCATCATTTGTAATTAATTTTCAGCCACAATTATTACATTAATTATGGAATATGCGGGATTTAAACAATGGAAACAATTTGATAGGGTTGGAATTTTAATTAAAAATTTTGTTAATTTGTACACATTTTATCATTCTAGTTGGCGGTTTTTTTATGATTTGTTCAACTCTTATTTTGTATATGTTTGACGGCAGGAACGGGTTAATCAATTCGACTGTCGTTTCTTTATTTGATAAACATTCGATGATCAATTTCGAAAACTGTTCCATAACCGTTTGTAAAACCCTATTGTTTTCTATATGTAAATTTAATATAATTAGTTTCAAGCGAATGCTTGTGTGGAAAGTTAAACAAATCAACTTTGGTAAATCAATTACACACGAACATCTATGATCTATCAAAGGAAAGTTAATTGATTGAAATTTTCAAATATTTGTCCATTAATAATTCGAATAAATTTATCCGTATGTGGTGCACATATGTTTTGATTGTCCCCTAAATTACTGTAATCGAGAAGTGAAAATATGCATATCACCAGATTTTACATCTACTATGTTATTATTTACTATTGATTTGAACCAGTTCGCTTTTCACTAGGCAGTTTCTTAATGGGATTTCACTACCGCAAAGATTGACTGTTGCTGAGTTGTGTGTAGCGTTGACTTTGAAATTTTCTTTACAATGGATTGAATATTTAAAAAAAAAATCGTTCCCAGTAATGCACTATAATCTCGAATGAAAATTGGTTGGAACATTTATTTACTTTTCCCATAACACGTTAAAATTCAATGACAATACCAATTTGAATCGATTTTTATCCTAAATTTTTTTGTTTATTAATTTGCTGTTCCACAATTCGCACTTATTTTGCAAAAAAAAAAATGATTAAGAATTGTTTGAAAGAAATCATTGCTTTTTCTAGAAAACGGTTGTGAATTTTGGGAAAATAAATCCATACAGACATCAAACACGTTAACAACTATAACATGTCTTACGGGAAAGCTAAATAAATTTTCCATACAAATTTTCATTCGAAGTTGTAGCTCATTATCATTGGAAACGAATCTGGCAGAATTTTTTAATTAAAATATTCAATCCTCTATAAAAGAAGACTTTAAACTCAATGCTGCACAACTCAATAACACTGCATGGTCAAAAATCGTGATATCCCCTTAAGGTTTAAAAACATAACGAGTTGGCGTTACGAAAATTAGCTCTCTAAAGGCCTTATTTTTAAGTGAAACTATAAAAAATCGAAATATGATCGAAATAAGGTAAAGTATGCTGTAGTTAAACAGGTTTCAAGGTAACACGTATTTAACCCTAATTTTATTGAAGAAAAATGATTTAATTCAATCCAAAGGGTATTTCTTCTACAATTTGGTAAATTTTGAATCAGATAACGAGTAAAATAATAATAAATAGTGTGGAACTTTCATATTTTAACAAGCTTTTTAAAATGTACTAAAGAAGCAGTAGTATACTAGATTTTTGTTAAAAATAGTACAATGTTGTAAAGTGCAAGAAAGGCGTAACTATACTCCCTCATAAAATTTATTCCAAATACACGTTTTGTGTTACGTTTCCCCTTTTGTTCAATAGAGTCTTATAGTTAAAGAGAACACAATCCACATGGTTGGGTCGCAAGTGGGATACTTTTAAAAGCAAACCAGTGGTTCTCAAACGCATTTCTTTTTTGACTACCTTCTTGGAACTTAGTAGAAATCTCGTATTACAGAAGATGTTAAACAATTTTATAATAAGTAACAATTCAAATTTTCTAAATACTTTACAATAAAATTACTTTTTACACTGTTATTTTTTGAAAAATGTTTACTTTCATAACTATTTTGCAAAGGGTGTGACAACTGGTAAAGTTGACCATCTCAACATTGTAATGTGAAAAAAAGAGAAAGAAACGAAAGGGTTTGGGCGAAATCTCTATTTAGGTTCCTTCAATGTGTAGGAATGAATCGGCAATAGTTTTATGGCTTTGTACCTACTATTTTTAAGAAAATTCTAGTATAGTTGAACGGGTTTGTATGTTCAGAGAAGCCGCAGTACTTGAACGTCTCGGGAGCAATACTCGAGCAAGCTTGAGAAATAGCTGAAAAAATATTCTATTATTGATATTGGAGGATATTTATAAACAATTGATAAATAATGTCTATCAGAAATTAAAAACATACAATTTAATGGATTTTTCTAAATCTTCAAGTTTTAAGTCTAGAGCTTTGAATTTATTTTGAAATGCTGTATCATTATTAACTCATATTTTTTTTTTAATTTTTTATGTCTAAATACTTTTTTTTGCTGTAACATTTGTTTTTTGACTTCATTAAAGTGTTTTTAACACTCCTTATTATTAAAGATAAAAAAATAATTAAACTAACTCACTCTGTTCAACAACTGAGACAAGCATAATACCGATACTTAAATATGTGTCGCTATCTTGTTCAAGTTCTAGGTACAGGTTTTGGGAAAATTGGGAGGTATAGATAGACGATAAAATTTAACACGGTAGGTGGAGGCAAAACGGGGTACTTGAGAAAATATTTAGCTTTCAAGGGTTTTAATATGCTGAATTTTTCTTTTTTTTAATGGAATTACAGTAGTAATCAAATTTTCAGCTGCCATATTTTTTTTGCGGGCAAAATATGGTACCAATCCAAAAAGTAAGAGAAACATTTTTTTATAATAAAATTAAGTTAATAAATAGAAATCATGGACGCAATGTCAGAATTGTAATTTGCGTGTATCTCAGACGAAGATATTGAATTTAGTTGTGATTCTTGTAAATAGATTTTAGGAAATATATCAGTAAAAAAAATTTTCAAAATTTTTCGAAATTCATTTTATCACAAAAGATAACGTAAAATAAGTTTATAACACAACTTTTGAGCACTTAAGAGACATTTAAAGAAAAAAAAAATTTTTACTGAATTTTTGGGGTACCCCATTGTGCCCCTCCATGTCCCGCTTTTCCCCCGACTACCCTACATTATGTTTAAAAGCGACTATTTCATTTTCTTGCTGATTACTAATTCCACAGTTGAGCATCATCTTCAAGACAAAAGTAGCATGTATCGGTTACTCTCAATATTCCAATATTCAAATTAATTTATAATTATTTTGATTTAAAGTTCAAAAAAGCTTTTCAACATTAATTGTTATTTATTATTAATATACCTAATTGAAATAAATACGTTCAAGTCCTGGTCCAAATTTTGTGGTGTTCAAGTACTGGGTAATTTATGGGCGACGTTGATTTTCTTCTAATTGAAATAATTTCCGATTTCTAGCATTTTTTTCTTTCTATTTCAAATTGATTAACATGAAATTTAATTAACTCCTGTCAGTCTGATTAGTTCCTTAAATAACAAGAATTCCAGTCGAATTCCCACTTGTATTACTGTCGAAATATTGATAAGACTCATTGTTAAATTTGAAAGAAAATGTAATCAATTTTGGTATCTACACCAGAGTTTCGAGTATTTTTTTTAATGCATTACGCTTTCATTATCAAATATTACTTGATTTTGTAATTATAATAAGAAAAAGTATTGAATACTTTTTACTTTTTCTTTGCATATTCAATAATTCCAAATATTGTTTTATTTTATAATTAGAAGAAATTCGAATACATTATATTTTTACTTCGTGAATTTACAAGTAATAAATATTACTGGATTTAGTATGAAACTAAGCATTTTTTATTTTTTTACTGACAATAACTCATTAACAAAATTTTATTATTTATTTTAGCGCTTTTTTCTATTTTGTGCGTATATTTAACAATCTACTGAGGTCATTAAAAAACTGGTAAATTCTGAACGTAAAAACTATTTTGTCATACGTTTATATTATTGAAGCAAATAATAATTGTTTACTTGACGACGGGCGATTATGGCGTTACGATGGCGTTATGAAAATAAAAGCCCTCTGTTAGAGTCCGTTGCTATGATAAACAACCTTTTTTGTAGTCATTAAAAATGTGATCATAACTTCAAATTTTCAGATATCAGACATCAACTTTTAATATTAACTCGTTTTTAGGAATTTGATTTTTTGCGGCAGCAAAAAATTAAATTGCGGGCAGTTGCGGTACGTCAGGCTTGAACGGCGCGAAAACTCCAATCGAAAATGTTAATAAAATAAATGAGAAAAATCATTTAGGCAATACACTGTTGATGTTTATCTTTAAATTTACGAAAAATTCTTTATTAAAAAAATGTCTTCTTTTAATTTATTCAGTTGGTCCATAAATAATATTCATATTTGTAAACTCCGTCCAAAAGTTAAGTATAGAATTTCAAATAATAGGTTATGTGCAACTTAACATTTGAAAAGTTTCTAATTGTTACATGTTTACTTGAACCAAAAATTATATTGTGACACTACTGTTGGAATAAAATCCTACGCGTTTGTTTACATATTTTGCCACTGATCTTTCCATATTAACTTTGAAATTCGATAATTTATATTTCTTTAGAGATTCTAAAATTAGTTTTAAATCGATTCTCATTTTAATACAATAAAGGAGGATTCTAATTTCTGGGCTTTAATAGAGGGACTATTTTTTCGTTGCGAAGGTAACTCACATTGCTGTCATTTGAAATTTTATACTTAATTTTTGGACGGAGTATAGGTATAACCACTTACAGGAAATTTAGGAACCTATTAAATATTAAAAAATATTTTTACTTGTATTTTTCTTTATATTTTAAGTAAAATCAATTTTGTACTTTTATTGAAAACTTTTCACATTACAAAATAGGGGAGGGGGGGGGGCAAAGTGGACCCTTTAAGGAAATAATCATGATATCAATAATTTTTTTACGCGTTCGCTTTTTTTTAGACCCTTGATACGTATTTAACATTGTTGTGCTGCGTCCATTAAAATTAAAAAATCGAAAATTTGGGACAATGTGGGCCGCCCCAAAGAAAATTAATAATTGATATTTTTCATTCTGAATTTTTATTTTTACAATTAATTAATAAATATTCAAAAAGAGAATGGTTCTTTTTATCCCTCATTATATAAGAAATTTCAAAAAGGTTTACCCCAATATTTTCTGAAGCTTTGAAAATTTGAACGGGCCCACTTTGCCCCCAGGGGCCCACTTTGCCCCTCCCTCCCCTACTAAGAAAAAATTATTTATCCAAATTTTTAAATACAATCATCTCCGTATTTTTACTCGAAATAAATTTAAAAAAAAAATTACTATGTATTAGTATTTTTAATTTTCTTCATTCTGAAGTATTTTAAATATTGTAATGTCAGTAGTTTTTAAGTACAAATTTCTACACCTGCACAACAACAACTGCAGGAAATAAGGGGACAGCTGATTAAAACCTATTTGCATCCTAAATGCTATTGTTATGCAAGTATTCAAGCTTCCTGCTGTTTCACATAAACTCAATTCATTAAATTGATGAATTAATTGAGTTGCTCTAATGCTATTTTGTTTTGTTGCCGTTGTTGTTTTCATTTCCATCCATATTCTAATGAAATATTGTAATATATACGTACATTATTTAATTAATATTTAATATTGGCAGGTTGAAGATAACTTAACTTATACATAGATGATATTAACATATTTATAAAGATTGCCAAAGCTTAAACCTACACGTGCTCAATTAGTCTTTTGATCTTAATTTACTACGTCTATTGCAATTAAATTACTATTCAGCTTGTTTATGGATGAACTCGAATCCACTACTAACGTATAATCAAAAGATAGAATTTCATGTAAATATCTCGTTTGTCATTAACTTGCTAACATTAATTAATCTTCTGTAATTATTCATTCCTACAAACAGGAATTCTCATCAGGTTTTGTAGAATAATTTAAATAAAAAATTTATTAAAATTCTAACACCGACTGACGCAGTTAGGTAGAATACTAAGAAAGAATTTTTGAGGATCCTCTCCTAAGGGCAGTGTCGTACCTAGGGACTGGACGCAAGAACGATCACATTAAGAACTGTCCCGAAATGTTTATGCAAGTTTATGCTGACTTGCACTTGATTACCATAGCGCCTAAAAGAATCCTTAATTAAAAATAATATTTAACTATTCCTACAAATTCAAATCTTGCCCTGGGCGCTTATGACCTTAACTATGACAATACTTGTTGAATAGGACACTAAAGCTTGAACATATCAAAATCTAGAAGCTTTTGGAACTTTGCCTTAAGTAACTTGACTCAATTTCTGTTGTATTCGTTTCCCATTAAAATACCGGCAAAACTGTGGCGAAACTTACACAAAAAAAAAAACAGGAAACATATTTGTTGATTCAATTTTTATAATAATAGCTTAAGGTAGTACCTTCCCGACAGTCGGAGCAAAAAATTCATGTTCGAATATACAGTAGAGTCAATAATGAGTTAATATTCCTAAGCCCGAAACTTTTTGTTGTTTATGTACCATTTCTAGCCAATCCCGAACGAGAAACCGCCTGTTTGAAAAATCTGATAGCACTGCCCGAGTTTCAGACTTTTTTCAAATAAAATGACTCAAAAAAATTATCATAAAGGAAAACTAATTAAGTAAAAAGTCCTAAATCAACGACTGAAAGCTATTTCGGCAATGGCCGAAGCGAAAAAACGCAAAAAAAACGTCACTCATGACATCGATATCGGTGCATTGTTGCCAGCTTGTTATTAGTGTATCCCTTCCACTACTGAAATGTGACAAATCTGTCATTATTTATTTGCGAATATCTTGAAAACTGTGCAGTAACGATGAATTATTATTATCTTAAAAAAATCGTTGATTTTTATTTAATGTTAAGTTAGTTTTTTATAAAAATCTTAAGAAAAGTTTCTGAGATAAAATTATATTTGTGCGAAAATTGTTTGAAAGTCAATATCTCTAAAACTGTGTAGTACAGAAATTTCATTTTTGCACCGATCGATGCAGATTCATTTGAAGATTAATCTGACAAAATTTTAAAAAAATCCTAAGAAAACCCACATGGCGAAGGTACTACCTTAATAATATCAATCGAGAAACAAATGATCATTTTGACAGAAACAAAAGACTGTCCGTGCAGCCTGTAAGTGGAAATTCCTGTTGTTTTCCAACAAAAAAATGCAATTTGTCTTTTTTGGAATTTGCCAACAAATAATTTGGATATAATTAAAATTCAGATGAAAAATTCCTGCATTTTCGTTGTAAATAGTTCAAATTATAAAGTTGGTGAGATTTTCGATAGCAGCCTCCAAGCGACTTGATTAAAAATTCCTATTAAAATTTTGGAGTTTATGGATCTGTTCATAAATAAATGACAATCAATCAAATAGAAATGCCAAACAACTTGATTCAATTTAAGTTTTACTCTTTTTTCTATCAAAAAATAAATGTAAATAAACTCAAAAATGTGATAAAAATTAGAACAATCAAGGTGCTATTTGTGGAGAATTCCCCAAAGTAATCCAATTTCATTATTATTCAATAATTTCTATAAATGTGGCTTGATATTGTAGATTCAGTTGTTGCAAGAAACAAATAACGATCAATTTGACAGAACCAAACAACTTGATGGAGAAATAAAAGCACTTCCTCCGTATTCAGTTAATAATCCATATTGTAATTTAATTTAATTATTTACTATGATAAACATTAATTAATGTTGGTAAATAGATTTTCTATGATCGCGTGCAAATTATGCAAATTTGCTTTAATAAGGGTTGTCTAGTATTGTCTTCCTGCTAAAATCATCAAATCATGAAACCGGATATGGGATGTACGTAAACATTAATTACTCATTAGAGACGATAACAACAGGAATAGTGATAGGATCCAATTTCAGCCCACTTCTTACTTCAGCAGCAGCCTTTTTATTGACGTCATAACGTCTAACCAGCAATCGAATCCTGTAAGTTGAACAAAAACTTAGAGGAAAAAAACTGAAACGGAAGTTAAAGATTTTTGTTAATCACAGGGACGGCTCGAGGCCACAGCAGAACAGGCAGCTGCCTGGAGCGGCACTTTTTAAACAAAAACTCAAAAAAAAAACAAATTCTGATAAATATGGGATTGGTGTACTATCTTATAATTTGATTTGATTCTCTCAGTCAAAATGTAAGAATAAGAACAATTACCTTAACTTTGAAAGTAGAGAAATTTTGTTTTCAAGTTTTCAACTGCTTCTTTAACCCTAGTTCCTTTATTTACATTGTGCTATTATTAGTGCTAGTGTTAGTGTAAGTGCCAGTGCCTTTATTAAAAAAACAGACATCCCAAGCGGAACTGCCTTCCAGTTCTGTTACGGTTAAGTCTGTTTTTTTTTTCTTAACGGTGCCCCACACGAAAAGATCATTTTTAAAATTGTTTTGAATTGTTTTAATAAGAAATTTTTTATGACATTCTTGGATGTGTCACCATGTATTACGGCTTATTAATTTTTTGACACAAAATTCAGTTAAAGCCTACTTTTTCAAGATTTATCAATTCACGAAGATAGCAAAGAATTCTGTCACGAAATATATAAAACTGATGCGCTTAATCATTATTAATTTCTGGAAAGGGACGCCGAAGGAAAGGAACGCCAGGAAAGCTCAAGCCGGCTCTGTCTAAACGAGAACACCAATTGAAATCTAGAATTATACAAATCCATTTTATTCGCAATAACAGATTGTAGCAGGGTGAATTTGATCTGCAAACGGTAAACAAAGTAAGCCGCTTTGTTTTTAATCAGATCGATATTTGAAGCTCTTGACTTTTTAATAGCTGCCGCCCTGAAAACTGTTATAGTAGTTTCTAGCCGGTTTCGACTATTTTCAGCTCTCATTCATTCCTCGTTCCCTTGGGAGCCTTATACGAATCGTCTGCTGTGCCGCTGAGCCAAGCCAAAATTGACAGCAAACGGCCATAAGAAAGATACTGTTGCGTCCCCTAAGCGGATCGTTTTGCTGTGCAAATGGACGCATTTCTTACAATAAGACAAATTAAAGATTAGGACACGGATTCAATTGTGTCTCTGGCGAATTTGTTGATTGATGTGACATTATTAAGACCGTAAAAAATTCGAAATGCATCGCCGACTTTTTTTTAAATTACACTTGTGATTCATTTGGACTATTTAGAGTGATTCATCGTTAACGAGCCAAAACTCATTAAAATTTCACAAAATTATTCACAGTCGACCGATTCAAATGGTCATTTCTACTAATGATAACTACTTGTTGTTATTAACTATGTTGTTATTGTTGTTATTTCTATTGTAGTAGTAGTAGTTATTATCATCAAATAAATCCATTCGATGATAACAACCAGTATTCTATATTAATGTTGTGATTAGTTGAACATACAAATATTCTGATTGAATAACTTTATGTTAAATACGAATCAACTGATCGAATGATGGAGCGTTTCGATTTTTAAAAAATAATTACGTAATATTTCAACTCTTATCGTTTCAATAAATAAACATTAGAATTCATTTAATAGAGCCTCGTTACACGATAGAAATCCATCTGAAAATCAATTTGAAACGTTCATTTTATCAAACAAATAGAAAGAACTTATGAGTACATCCCCAATTAACGTTTACACTCACACAATTTAAGTTCTCTACATTTTTTTTATTGGAAATTTATAAAAATCAATCGAAGGCTATTTGTTGGAAAGAGATGGAATAACAATTCGCATTTTACCTGACATTTTTGATAATTTCGGTGTAGGCAGAGAGAGTGGAGCTTAATTGACATCTGGGGGCTTTCAAATCACTTTACAAAATTAGTCATCATAATATCTCCAAAGGGTATACAAATTTTTAATCGGTTTTATGAAGCTACCCAATTTGTTTCAATCAGAAGTCGATTATTGTTAATTATTACTAAAAGGGGCGACAATTTCATAATTCCTAAATCCTTTAAAAGGCGTAATGGGGTAAACTAAAGCAAAGAAATAGTTTATTTGTAGACAATAGACTCGCTGCTAGTTTTTGTAGCGTCGCTGAAGTTGCTTGGCCACGTGCCCGTTCTAGACGACGCCCGATTTGGCGACTCTCGTCCTAGAATGTTTTTTTTTCGCAACCCGTAGCTCGCCAAATTCAACAATTAACAAATAACAATTGAATCCTTGTAATAGATGGTATCTGTACGATAACAGCATTGTTACGAACCAACAATAATTCTAGTTTACCAACATATTGATCGGTTAGCTGCAAGAACTGCTAAACAAGCCTGATTTTAATAATTCCCGGAAATTATCTTTCTGATGTAATGAAAGACGATCTTCGATTAATACCAGCAAACTCAATGACTACCTTACAAAGTATAATTAGATGCCTTACATACGAATATTGCAAGTAGGAAAATTGCTAGGGAATACAACCGCAGTTCAGAATAAACTCGAACACGGAAGCTTTCTGTGTAAACTTAGACAGTCATTGATTGTGTGGGAAAGATCAAAGTCTCTACAATTTATAAAATATCGTTGATATTATTATCAGATGCTTGTCGTTGAAATGGAGAATTCTCAATAACGAACTAGGAAATCTACAAACGTATCGAGTAACATCAGCAAACCTATCGTCTGACAGGTAACGGGACTAGGAATCGATTCAAATTAATTTGGAAGTTTTATTAACATTTTGTGCAGATTAATATTTTATTAATTCAGTGAATTTCGGTTGTATACCAGGGAACGCATCCCAATCAAGCGCCTCTCGTAATAGAACTGTTTCTTGTTTAGATCCCATTTAAATATTCATATCCTTATTTTGGTGTAGAATATGAGAGAAAACGAGAAAAAAACAACTGGCAAAAATACGAGGATTTACTTTCATATAAATTCGGTAGACAAGTATTCTCGTTTCGCGTATTTCAGTCCCTCGACATTAATAAAACACAAGTATTCCGGGCTTAAAGGGAAAAGTTTTCAAGAGATATTTCAATGGTTTTATCAACTTCTTCAAGCTCTCTAGTAACGTTGACAAGATCACATAAAATAAACTGCTCAATTTTCATGTAGTGAATTTGAAATTTAATTATTACAACGATCATTTTCAGTTCATTTATTCCAACATCTTATACTGACATGTACTGTAAAATATACATCGTTTTAAGCTGTTGACGGCATAATAAGCAAACTTCAAAATTACAACTTATGCTGTAAATTGCAGAGGTTTCAGTGACGATCGATGAGCAAGTCAGAAGAATAGTTCGTCATTTTCATGAAGTGGAAGTGTTCAACTATGTAAAAAGTTTGATCTAGTACCGCTATCACTAATGAAATGGATTGAAAACTTCAACACGACTACTTGCTTGCCATACAAAGTCTTTCGAAGGGAAAATCCTTCACGAGTCCCTTTATCAATAAAACTTCGCTGCCCTTTGTAGCTTTCCCCTTCGTATTGAAATCGCACAGTTGGTATGTGGAACAAAAATCCACTAAATCGAACCTACTGTCTAAAATTTCCATACTTTATATTCTGTGCTAGACAGAGAAGAATAGTTGCCATTTGGGTAACATAACGAGATTAAAATAACTAAAATTTGGTTCTCCCAAATATAACCAATTCCCTCATATGAGTTCATTTGTTTTTTTTTAAGTTTGAATGTCGTTCATTCAATTTTCAAATTGAATTAGTAAGTGTAGATATAAAAATTTACCCACTAGACTGGAAAATCAAGAACGACAATATAACCAAACGGGTCCTAGATTTAAGTTGGCATCCTTGAAAATAGTGATATTTCTAGGGATTTATTTGTTTGTGTCCATATCCCCATTTACAATCCTGACGAGACATCTGTCAAATCTAGTAACTCTTTGGTCGGTGAATTTAGTATACCTACATAAAAACGCATTAAATCGCAAATCGCCTGTGTTAGAGAAAGATAAGTTACTAATTAACATGGTTTAATTTAACAAAATTATTGAATCGATCACCTTGACTGAAAAGCTACATTTCGCTTTTTTATCGCAAAATAAAATTCCAATGTAATCTGATATAGAATTCGAAAAAACAGGGGTGGCAATTTTATAAACGACAACTCACTAAATTCTATTGCGCCATCTCAACTTTTCCCATACATATCGTGTGTTAGAATGAGATAAGTAGTTACAGTTTCAGTAATATAACAAAATTAAATTTTCTAATTGATTATTCGAATTTTGCAGTTAAATAAGCTCAAATAATTCCAACAATTATCACGCTATTCTACTTCAAATAAAACAATTAAAATTCACTTTAATATTTTAACAGCCAAAAAAACAATGGAAAAATCCACTAAATTATATACTCAATGTTTCAACTTTTATACTGTATTCACTAGATTTGACAGATTTGTCACTAGGACTCCGCGACGGAAAATAGTACCACCCTAATACTAGCTAAAATAAATAATAAACTACGAAAGATTGTTAATTTAAAGACAAAATATCTCAAAAAACACACTAGTGAGAATATCGTTTATAGATTTTGTTTTTAAATAGTCGTCTTATACATACAGTCGCGATCAAAAAATTTTGGGCAGCGTTTTTTTGTCGCTTAAAAATGTTTAACCTGGGCCAAGCATTACTGTGATTATTAACGTTTTAAATGTCAAAATTAATGACTTTTTCAATATAAAATATTAAAGGCTGTCCTACACCAACTAACAATTAGGTGTCCTTGACGTCCAAATTTTTTTGATCGTAACTGTATGTAAGTAAACGCGTATAAATATAATATCACTAGATTCAGGTGTACAAACTAAAATCTAGGAACTCTCTAGTTGCTGAATTTGGAATATTAATTTTTAAAATGTACTAGAGGAAGAGATAAATAGTTGCGCGGTTGGGTAACATGATCAAATTAAATTTACTAGAATTCGCTGCTAATTTCGAATATATCAACAAACAATTGCTTCTCATTCAATTGTTTTAGGATCAAGAATTCTAATTTTTCACCCATAAATGTACTTTCAAGTAGTTTTATAAAAAAAAACAGGGATGGCAATATAGAGAAACGAGAATCCACTAAATCATAGCTGCCATTTGGGTAACATGATGAAATTAAAATAACTAAAATTTTATTCTTCCGCCAGTTAAATAGGTTTAATTATAACGAAATTGATTTTCAAATATTAATTTAAACTGTATTGCAACGTGACTTTCCGCTTTCTTCGCCCTTACAGTTTTTAAATAAAATACAGATCAGTTTGGTATTATTTGAATAAGGGTGGAATTTTGAGAGCCTAATTCCGTCCTTAAATACTGAAATTTAATACCAGTTGGGGTGAATTTTAATTTGATTAAAATGTAACAGTTGCCACTTATTAGGGTAATTCTAAAGTTCACAATGGAAAATAACAAAAAGTGATAGTTCTTGTGAGCTAACTACAGAAATTGTGGAATTATTCAATCAATTATATAATCACCAAATATTATCAATTTTTTTTTGTTAAATTAGCATAATTTAGCTATTTCTATTGATCTAAACAATAAAATTACAATATTCATGGATATTGGTCGAATAAATATTATTCTAATGTATTCTAAAATAGGGTGAATTGTAATTTTTTCTCTGGCACATCCACCATTTTTACAATTGGAAACCGTTCATTATTTATATATCTTTTTTAGTGTAATTTTTATATTGAATTGTTGGATCTAAAGCAATTTTAATAACATAGTCATATCGTCTTCTGCATTTTTTATGTGGTACTAAAAAGTTTGACTGTCCTTTCTACTTATGAATAATTCATCTTTGCAAGCCAAAAATAAAATAAATGTAAATTATCTTAAAGTGCGGACGTTTCTGTTAGTTTTTTTCGTAACTAAAAAATTGAAAATTGTTATTATTATTACGGCTCGGGTTTGTAATTATTTTTTGTTGCTTAATAATTTGCCGACATTTTTGTAAGGATAGAATGAAAGAACGTTTCTTTATTATGCTCTCCATTAGAAACAACAAAAGTCCCATTGTACTCCACACAAATTAATCTTTTTTGATGACATTTTTATCAAGAATTAACAAAGATTCTGTATGTTTAGCAAACATAATAAGTTGATGCCAGGGCTTGTTTTTAACGGTAAAATCTAATTCTGAACTACATCGATTTTCATATAATACAATCGTTAGAAATAACGTAGACGTGCGATCTTCGAAGGGCTGATGGGTTTAGGTTTTCGGATCCATCAAACATCGGCAAACCTTTATAAATATCGACCAAGAGATTCTTACGACGCCTTGTTTGAATATGAATCATTCGTTTCGAAGAGCGATCAAATCGTGAAGACATCGGGGCACAAATTACATATAAATTTGTAAATGTCTCTTCACGATATTCCCAGCTTTTTTGAGAAGCATCTCCACAATATTTTTGAAGTATTCCAAGCCAAATATCGATCTTCTAGACATAAAATGATGAAATAAACAGTATTTAAGTTTAACAACACTAAAAACCGAGTAAACTCTTTAGAAAACTGGACAGGACAAAGTTTCTTTACATGCAAATTCTTTTATTGCACGTTTCGTTGTTCCAATTACCTTTTTCTGTAGGAAATGGCTACTAGGTCAGGTTCTTTATTTAAAACAGTAATGTTTTTAACCGTTTACAAAGCTCACAAATAATAAAAAGCATCTCGCGTAATTTACTTTTCTGTGACAAAAAAAGATTGACAGTCACGATTTTGAAGGGCTGGCTGGATAATTTTATCGGTTTACAATTCACAGGACCGTTAAAGTCAACGGTGTACACCTGATATTGATTGAAGGACCAAGGGATTGTGGGTCCTAAATTCTTTTAAGAGAGGGAAGAGAAACAAATGAAATTAGTAGTCAAGAGACGTTTGTTTTTTTAACGGCATTTGGTGTTAATTAAAGATACAAAAAGTTAATTTTAATATTTTTAATTGAGTTGATTATACAATGTGTAAATTAATGAATTAATAATAACCGATGGAATAAATTAAATTAGAAATCCTACACAATTAAGAACGTAATGCGTCTTGTAATCGTTTACGTGCCATCGCGACTCTATCCTCTTGCCGTTTAATATCATCATCTGATATATTAACAGCTTGCACTAACGGTTGTTTCGGATCCAAAAATACACCAGGATTCTTCTCTAATGATTGTTTCGATCCTGTTTGCCCGGTTACCGGTTGTGTTGATACATGTAAAGCGGTAGCAACACTTTGTATAATTGTTTCTTCACACACATTCGGACCTACAGGTTTTAAACCTTTCGGTAGTTCCATTGCCTCAAATTGCGTACCATCTAAATCACAGGCACGTAAACCTTCTAAACGTTTCTCCCATATCAATTGTTTCGGTTTCTCTTGATTACCATTTTTATAATCCGATTTGACTTTACCCTCTTGTGTTTTATATACGGTTACTGGTTGTTTGAATATTGAAGCGGTTTGTCGGATTGGTGGTACTAATGATGCATCGTTACGTACATTACGACTATAATACATTACATCAACTTTACCAACGGATAAGCCAGTTTTACGTAGAACATCTTCACGTTGCCAACGTTTCGGTAATGACGCACACTCGTATTTCGTTTTCTCAATTGTTATACTCATAATTATGTGCAATTCTCTTAATTAATTAAATAATTAAAACGAAATTTATTTACGAGTAAATATCAACAAAACTATTTGACAACAATTTGACAGTTGACAGCTCTGCGACAGAATACCAACTGAACGATACTAAAAAAACTAGGTGGCTAGAACGAGCGCCACCATTACAGCGCCAGTGCGAATAATTATTTGAAATGGCTGAATGCGTAATTCTGTATTAAGCGATTATTTCAAAAGTAATTATATTGTAAAACTATCGATGCAATTTAATTTACTTTTATTAACAAAAGAAAATTGAAAGTCTCGTAACCTTAGACACCTCCAGAACTAAATTCTAAATACCAACCAGACAATATTAAAGTCACTAGTAGGCGGTACTATTAGTACTTAATTAACTTGGCGCTAATTTCAAATCACTTTATCATATTGTATAAAAACTGAGGATCGGCCATACACTCTTTTTGTATCGTTACATAAAAAACTACTTTCTAGTTAGCGAGTAATACGATTTTTTTCAATTTAATATGATCAACTTCTCTCAACGTTGCTCGAAAGGCGCCTTTGTTCTTTCTGTAATGAAATGGGGAGAGTTTTTTTTCTTCTGTAGATGAAAGAGAGATAATAAATAGGACTCATTCCTCGTGGATAAATAAAAAATTTACAGGAATGAATTCGACAAAAATTCAATTAACTTTGTAGCTTTTATAGTATTTAATTGGACGGATACAAAGGTAGAAATTAAATAAGAAATTCAATCTTTTTATAAAGGTTCTAAATGGAACTTTGTTCTTCCAATTTAGACGACTGACTATGTATTGATTAATAGAATTTGCATCTTATTTGGTGGAAAAGCTAGTTATTTTTTTCCAGTAATTTGTTCACCGGTCCAGGCACAAACGGAATAAGACCAAAAATTGCCTTAGAATAAGTCGCTTGATGATCAAAAGTTAGAGTCTTTTTTATTTCGAAAATAAAAATTGCGACGAAATATAAATCACACAAAGCGATTGTCGTTAATGTGGGTGTTAATTTATATTTGTGTTATAAATTGCAGAAACTACTATTAAGTTACTGTAGAAATTGGCAGCTTTCTCTTGTTAATTTTGTTTTATTCTATGTTTTGTATTTATTATCGAATAAATACTTCTACTGTTGTGCAACTGGAATGTGTGCAATTCTGTGTTTTTTTTCTGTTTAAGAAGTTTAACCGCTTATTTAAAGATATCGATATTTTTTAGATAAATTGTTTAATTATAGTGCAAATTTTACTTCAATTTTTTTTTTAAAGTCTAATCAGACTATATCGCGGAATTTATGTAAAGGAAGCAATTATAGATAAATGCTGCCTGTCGTAGCAACGTGAAAAGATCTTGAACAGATCCAAAAAGATTTAAGTATTATAACAACACTGGTAAAATATGCAATTATCCAGTGTTTTTTCTCGCCGCTTAGAATATCTCTGTGGCTGCTCCAGAAATCTTTTCTATACAACACAATTCTCAAATATGTAGTTATTTTGTAAAGATTACAAGACTATATTAGGTAGTAGTGGACTGCTATCGTTTGTTTTTTTGAGCTCGACTAAATCTGTATTTTTTTTTGGATAATGGAATTTTGAATGGTCATTCCAGTTGGAGATATCGCTTTTTTGTAAGAAATTCATTATAAATTGTCTTGATACTTTCTATAAATGTAACTAATGCATTGAAGAAAGTAAAAACACAACGATATTTCATAATGTGATGAGTATCATCTTGAATTGTTAGATTCATTCAGAGCCGGATCGATGCGCCCTTTTCGCTAACTATTCAATAACATTCATCGTACTTGAACAATTCGGCGCCCCATTGGCAGATGCCCCCGGCGCTGGATTAATTCGGTTTTTTGTGAAATCAATGTTTAGATGGCGAAATGGCAAAGAAAACGTTGGATTTGTAACAGCGGGCCCTAAAACCTAAATATTCTCAAATAAATAATGTAATAAGTAACATGAAGATGTCACGAGGATACTCGCATTGGTTGTTTAAATGCCGCAAAAATAAGACTCCAGTTTGTTATTAAAATATACGCAAAAATAGAAGAGTAAAAGGATTCTACTGGTTCCTACTCGTAGTTGTTGGATCAATGAAACATGTAAAAACATTGATTTTATTTATCATTATTTCATTACAAAGAAAGCTTGACTCATTGTCGGAACTGCAAAAGCAAACAAAGCGGCTCTTGGAATTAAAAACTATTCACAATGATGACTTAGAATTATTTAATAGGTACATATAAAAGGACTGGAATTAATTAATTAAAAATCCTGACAATCGGAAATTGATTTTTTTTAGGATAATCAGCAACAATGTTCTCTAACGCTTTAGCCATAACAAAAACAAATTTGGGGCTTGTTTAACCTGATACCTTAGCATGACGAAAATATTGTAAAAAATTGATGTTGATGTTTTTGTCGACATTTCGTGATAAAGTTTTTCATAGATTTGTCTTTTTCTCGGTGTGACACACACATAATAACCACAACTAATGGGGCCACAACTCCTTTTTTGGTCAAAATCAACGAAAAATAAAGCAAGAAATGATACTTTTCCGGACACGACATGCAGGGCCGGCCCGAGCTTTCCTGGCGCTCTAGGCAAACTTATTTTTGGCGTCCCTCTCCAGAAATTAGTAATGATAGAGTGCACAACTTTTATATATTTCACAACCGAATTCTTTGATATTGTAGGGAATTAATAAATTTTGAAAAAGTAAACTTTAACTAAATTCTATCTGATTGAAAATCATTTTTTTGACAACAAGATGACTTTTTGTCGAATTTTAAAAAACCGTCATGAGAAAAAAAGGTAAACGCCTGGCGACTAATGAGAGAGTGTCATAAAAGATTTTGTATTAAAACAATTCAAAACAATTATAAAATCGACCTTTTCTTACGGGCATCGTTAAAAAAAATAGAAACAGACTCACGGTTTGGTTTCAGTTGATAACTGCATAAACATAACTAAAATAGAAAGAAGAACTTATCATTTTCATGGGCATCCTGAAGCCATTCGACATGGGATGTCTGTTTTTTTACTAAAGGCACTAACACTTACACTAACACTAGCACTAAACACAATTATTAATCAACAAATAAAATATCACAATTTGTTGAAACAACATTAGGTAACACATCAAAGGCGGAACACAATTGAACAAGAATGAACAAATCTCACAAAGGCTACATATATTGTCGGCGTATTCTAAAATCAGTCATTTTATAGGTGACTAAACAGATTGTAAAATGATGAACATTTTGAAATGTTTTTAGGCATTTTATTAAACGCTGGAGAATCGTTAGGCTTATTATAAATAATATATAAATCCGAGTTTGGAGCATGCCATTTGAAAAATAGCTTTGACTAATAAGTAATAATAAGATTTTTGCGGGTCAACAAGATGATTGGAAATAAAAATATACAATACAGTACAAAATGACAAGAACCTGAGCTGAGCTAAACAGTCTGACAGTCAGGGACGGCGAAACCAGTCGGTGGCGGCAAAAACAACTCGGAGGCGGTTCGCGAACGCGCATATTTTTTGATATTTTGATACTGTCAATTTGATTGATATTTTCAATTGTTAGTCAAATGTTTAACAACCTGACTACAATATAGCCTGAAAAAACTGGTATTTAAAGAAGTCATTTTATAAAAAGACTTTTTGTTTTTCCAGGCAAATAATAAAATGTTTCAAAATATTCATCGTTTTACAATCCGTGCAGTCTGATTTTAGAATACGAATCTTCACAATAGCAAAAAATATTAAAAATGCCTTGTAAATGACAACCAAATAAGGGGTACAATATAGGTGACGTTGGAACCTTCAAAAAAATTCTCCAAGGGTGGATTCGGAAAAACTGAAAATCTTTTACGATCTACGAGGTCTGAAGACCTGACATAGAATTGATATTGATCAATTGTGTTCATTCCTTGCATCTGAGGCTTTTCCACCTTCAACCAGCAAAATGAATCAAATTTTCCGTATTTCACAGCAGTTCCGAGAAAAATGTTTTTTTTTTTTAATTAATAATAGAGTATTCTTAACAGAATTTTGCACATAAAATCTAGCAAATAACGCACAAAAAAGTGTCGCCCCTAAACTATGCCGCACCAACTAGCTGTGGTCTCGAGTAGCTCCATCATTCTGGAACCCGCTTGAATAAATAGTAGGGTGATCGTTAAAAATTATTTTTTGTCAGCCGCCCTAAAAAAAAACGTTCCTTTTGATGAAAAAATACAGGGGATTTTTTTTCTTTTTTTTGGACAACAAGAACACGTGCCGCACGGCCTTTGAAGATTATTTCTTCATGAAATTACAGTTTTTTCAAAATATCTCTTAAAGTAGACGGATTTGAGAAAAAATCATTGAAAGCAATTTCATAGAAATAAAATTCTCTACAAAAAAGGTCTCTTTTGATTTTTTCATAAAGTTCATATTTATGGAGATATTTTCAATAATGAACTCAATAACTTCATAAAATCAAAATTTTCAGACATATAAAAGTATTTTTTTCTTAAATAAAAACCATTTGGTAACTTGAGTCACATTTACAACTATTAATTTAATCGTTTTTATTTCCGAAAAAATATGTTTATACGTCTGAAAATTTTGATTTTATGGAGTTATTAAGTCGATTATTGAAAATATCTCCATAAATATAAAGTTTCTGAAAAAATTAAATGAGACCTTTTTTGTGGAGTATTTTATTTCCTATGAAATTGCTTCAATGATTTTTTCTCAAATCCGTCTACTTTAAGAGATATTTTAAAAAACTGTAATTTCATGAAGAAATAATCTTCAAAGGCCGTGCGGACACGTGTTCTTGTTGCCCAAAAAAAAAGAAAAAAATTTCATCAAAAGGAAGGTTTTTTTGAGGCGGCTGAAAAAATTTAATTTTTAACGACCACCCTAATAAATAGGTATCTAATTTTTTTTGCTCAACCTACAAACGATGTTTATTCATGTAGTAAACTTTAATATCAATAATTAGGCAGAAAAACGATAAATACAGTCTTTAGAAGAAAATATTGAAAATAATGAAATAGCTAATAGCGGTAGTAATGCTAAATTGTTTGTAATTTATTGTAGTAATAAAAAATAATTAATTTCTGCACAAGGTGGTAAAGGCAGACTTTATCCGCGAGTGGATAACGGGACTTTACCAACGAGCGCAGTGCAAGATTTTTTTCAATACTTGCCCTTAAAGCTCTTTAATTTATTTAATTTTTACAATTTTCTAATAAATTATGACGTTAAATATTCATACAGTTGTCATTGGTGATTGGTTGCTATTGGTTTTCTCTGAAAAACTAGCAATTGTTTTTGTTTATTTTCTGTTGGTTGCTATGATGTTGCTTAACGGTAAAGTAAACACTTTACCGTTGAGGTGGGTAAAAAATTAATTAATTCAAAATATATTTCTTTACTTAATAGAATTAGAAAAGTGGCCTTTGTTTGGGACGCATCTCTTAACACAATGAGCCACCTAAGTTTCCGTTGTAAAAAGGCGGTGTCATTTTGACGGAATGTTTGGTCATCTGTGTTGCCACTATTGTAGGTAATCCGTGCTATGTTCAAACAAATAAAGTTTATTAGATTAATAAGCATCGTTTGTAAGTTAAGATGATCGAAAAAAATGAATTTATTCAAGCGGGTTCCAGTGTGACGGAGTTGTTTCGAATCGGCTCTTACTACATCCTGTTGTAAGAAACGCTAAAGAATGATAAATAGCAAAAGTTGCCCGGCGCATCCACCATTTTTACAAGCAACTTTTTTTGAAGATTCACGTATTTTATGTCTTTATTTTTAGTAATTTTTTGACACCTATAAGCATCGAGGATTCTGCTATGTAGGTATGTTATTGTAAGCCTTACAAAAATTCTAGAATCACAATATTTCTTCAATCATTTTCATTACAAACGCTTTTTCAAATATTTCCAAACGTTGAAATATCTCGAATCGTTTCACTTTTTAAATTCGATCTCGTTCATGTTGGCGTATTAAAATACAACCGTCTGGTTATAAAGTTTTTGCTCTAGATAAAAGAAACTAAAACAAAATCAAATTACTAGCAACTACAAATAATGTCATGTAAATCAGTTTTATATTAAATTAACATACATAGTAAAACCGAGCTAACAGTCGAACAAACAAAACAGAGTGTGTTCTCGTATAGCAGCAACGGCCTTGTCGTAATATAGCAAGGTCGTATGTAGAAAGGTTCAGTATTGTAAAATGTACAACCAACTATAGAAGCGGTATTTTAAAACGAAACAAAATAATAATAATAACACAAAACGAAGAAAAAATCAAATAAAACAACATTCACTATACACAGATATTAACCGTGGATGTTGTCGCTTGTTGTTCAGTCTCTTTCTAATCGCTTTGTGTGGTTGTGTGTGTGTAGATATGTTTAATTGTTTATTTTAAATAATAATAATTTACTCTATTGTTGGAAGTTTTCAATAAATCGGAAATCATTTACAATAACAAATTGCTATTAAATAAACGAATTATATAAATAAATCAACAGATAGTTATACAAACAACTAACAATCGTTAGTTGTGTGTGTGTGTTTTTTTTTAATAATAGACGAAGAAAAAATCAACCCGTATCCTTATAAACACACACTCAGAAAACGGCAGTAATTTTTTATTCCTGCAAACAAGATTCAACGAGGAGGACCACTCCTCCCTACTTCTAGACAATCAAAATAGAGAGACCATAGGACTTTCCCTTATAAACAACAGCAACAATAGATAATTGTTAGTGTGCCTTAATACATTGGTTTGTCAATAAAATTTACAAGAAATCATGGTAAGTACACTAAAAATATTAATTTTAATACGGATAGCAGATTATAACAAATAACGGTTTCATGATGAATTTAGATCGATTGTTTTGTGCATAATTTAACATCTTTTCACCTACATGCCACTATTCAAATAAGGTTAAATCTGATCTCTCTTGTTCAATTGTAGAATTTTTTAAATAATAATAATAATATAGATAAATGAATAAATAAAATTATCAACATTAATTCAAATGGAAATGGAACAATTTCGCTGGAAGCTTTCAAATAAATTATAATTTTACGATAGTCGCTGAAAGGTATAAAATTGTTGTTAACAAATGATTTGTTGTTATATTTATAAAATAATAGCAATTACCTTGGAAAATATTTTAATCATCCATTTATTTACATAATTAATATGTTAGAGAAATGACTTTCGATTATTCGTAAATATACCGCATGTTCCATACGTTAATACAAAATCAACTGCGTACCCAAATAGCCTGGAAAATAACTAGAATTAAGTATTACCAACTTGTAAAACGAATTTTCCTCTTCCTATACAGCACGTATAGTAAATCCATGCTTCAAATGTCACTAATCCGTATTTCTTATTTACCTATTACATATCCAGTAAGAGAACGAACTTTTTTGACAGCCTCGTGACCAACTTCATAGAATAAAATTTCCTATATTTAATTGTAAACGCAGCTCTTTGTAGTTCTTATAAGTATTTGACAGGTCATTTACCTAACGCACTGAAGAGTGAAAACTCAGATTTTCTATGAGAAAACTTTTGTTCTATTTATTACATATCGAAGTGGCTTTCGCCATTACCAAAGAATATTTTTAGAGTGTTTTGTAAGTAATTTTGAATTTTGCGCCATAGAACTAGTAACTTATCTAGTTACAAAAAAAGCCCGTTCAAAGATGTCAAATTTTGTGCAACTCAGTATTTTGAAAGTCCCAAACTAGGGAGATTTAATTCAATTTCACTGCCATTTTCTCAGAAAAATCTGACCACCACGTGAATATAGTATAATCACGGACCAAAAGGTTACTAAATCTAGTAATATTTCTAGTGATTTCTTTGTTTACATATGTATCCGTCAAATCTAGTAACCTTTTTATTACTAAATCCAAATATGTATGCTTTTTTCAAATTATTTTTATTAATATTAAGCTGGTATACTAAATTCACCGATCAAAGGGTTACTAGATTTAGACAGATGTCTAGTTAGAAAAAGTACGTACACAAACAAATAAATCCCTAGAAGTATGACTGTATTCTAAGCTACCAACTTAAATCTAGGAACCCTTTGGTCGATGAATTTCGTCTAAACTAACAAACGAAATCAATTTTTAATGTTTTAAAAATATATAAACAAAGACTTAAAATTTCAATTGTATATAAAACTCTAGGGACTTTCAGAAATAAGTTTTCTCACATTGGCTTCCTAGATTTTAGTTGGTACACCTCAATCTCAATTGTTGTTGTTTATTTTACCAACTTTTAGGGTGGTCCTGCTTTTGTCGAGCAGAATATTATTGACAAACCTGTCAAATCTAGTAACACTTCGGTCCGTGAATAGACTATACAATAATCAACCAAATTTACAGTTTTGAGGATAACAAATCGTTTGGCACAGCAGAACTTGCTTAAATACGTTTTCTGGGACATTCAGTATATAGCAATTAATTATTAATGTATTTCCAATTAAAAAAAAAATTAGTCTTATTTCATAAATGGCGTCTCTCTCATGTTCTACACCTACAATTTCCAACGTAAATTATAGCTTGTCTTCAACAATTTTACAACAAAACACACCTTTACAACCATATATAAAACATTAAATTTATTTATTTATAAATTAATAACAACACAATTTAAAAAGAAATTTCCATAAATAACCTAGGTCAAATTATGTTATTATTGTTTTGTTATTATTTTTATTTGTCCGATTCTCATTATTATTATTATTTTCTTTTGATGTTTTTTTTTGTTGTTGTTGTTCAATTGAATTCAATTGTTATTAAATTCTCAATTGTGCAATATTTGCATATATGTTTTGATATTTCATCGGAACTGTTATTGTTGTCGTTTTTATTGTTACGAAATGTTCACGTAATATTTTATTACTTGGATTTGATTTGTTTAAAGATGCTAATGTGGGTAGTTGTGGGAGTATTCTCACTATTAACAATTTCTTTTTTGAATATGGCAACGCAGTCCTTTTTAGTACAATTTGTTTGTTTTTTTATAAATAATTATCGGGATAGAAGGACGAGGTCATGGAATGGAAACATCATTCAATCTTTATCTAATTACGGTCATAAATGATAATTTGTTATCACTATCGTTGTGCAGTTATGAATACTAATTGCTTATTAATGATAAAAAGAGGAGCGGATTTGGCTCCAAAAGTACCTGTTTTATTTGCAATTTTTCTTGGAATATTTAGCTTCAAATCAGGAGCGAAGTGACTCGCTTCACACAAGAAACAAAATCATCATTATAACCAGTTCCTGGCGCTGATAAGTCCAGATCCGTCGCTGGATCAACAATTGTTTTCTTCCTAATTGCTTTCAAAAAATTGATAATTGCGCAGTAAAAAATTATGTTTCCGCAATAAAACGAAAGTAAACAACAATAAAAAAAACTGATTTTCGTGTACATTTGGGACTGTTTAGCTACTCTATCCACAAGGCTAGCATGGGAGTGATTGAAAAATCCACGTGTGGATAAAATGTCGTCATACACGTGTACGTTTTCGAATACTGTAAATATCTATTTATAAAACTGTTATTGAAAATGTTTATCGATTAGTGAATAAAATTACCTCCGTTAGTAATTTTTACCGTCTACAAATTCAATTGAATTTATTGGAAATTAAGTTACTTTCTCGATGGTACAGGTTTCTTTGTGAAAATAAGTTGATTTCCGCAATTTTTCCTTCCACGTACATAAATTGAATATTTATAGATTTTGTTGTAAAAAAAAAATAAACGATTTCGTCCCAAAAACAAGCTATAAAAAATCAATAAATTTGCTACAAATTGTTAAGAATTATAAATAAAAAGGGAAAAACAAACACTTTAACGTGTTTATAGTGGAATTCTAGAGAAATTTGCTAAATTTACATAAGAAAAAAATAATTATGTATATGTAACAAAATTAGAAAAAAATCTGCTCGTCTTGTATTAAAATTAACATAAAAGCCAACAAATCTCAGTGGAAATTTTCAGTAATTCTTTATTGTACCGGTGGATAAAAATTTACTTTATTCATTAACAAGTTTATTTTGGTGGCGGTTATATTACATCGTTGTCAATAATCTAGTTTATCCACTAGTGGTTAAAATGTATTGTTTTATTTTAATCATACGAGTGAATAACGTGTTTTAAATTATACGTTAAATACTAATTTGGGCCATTAGTATATAAAATCGCTCTTTGATTAGCAATATCGTATAATTTATTGCTTTAAAATAATTTTACGTAGGTACACAAATAAAGGCCATTCTGATATAAAAACAGACAGAATTCTTTTGCTAAATGTTAAATGGTGTTATTGTCCAAACGTCTTTACCGTTCCAAGACAAAATAGACAAAGAGTAATAATACGAAATATAACATTTGGACAAAAGGTCAAGGCAGTTAAAAAGCCACAACCATAAAAATAGAATAAAGTGAAAGAAGCAAAAGAACAACGTACACAATGCAATTACTTATTTGATGCGACTTTGAATTTATAGATGTTTGAGTGAGTTCTTTGAATATTACCAAGAATATTCGACTTGTTGGAATTATTGAGCATGTTTTTTTTTGTGTGTAACACTAATCGTTTAGAATCAGGGTCAACTGGAGGCATATAAGTGAAGGGCGCCGAATTGCCAAATCGCCATTATTTCGTACACTAGTACATCTTTTCATCACCAAACAAAAATTATCTTATTGTAAATTAACAGTTGATTGATTGGATAAAATTTGTATTTTCAGATCTGAAAGTTTAGGATCGAAACCAACGAATAGTCTAGTTACAACCGAACGTACCACAACACAAATCGAACCGGATACAGAAAGTGAAATGGCTGGCGGTTGTGAATTTATCGATAGTTTAGAAGATGCTAGGAAATTGGCCAGGGATCTACGCCAGAAGACACGTGCTCAAGCACAACAGATACTGGCTTGGCGACGCGCTTATAAAATGCAAGTAAGTAGTCGAAAGTCCAGTCACGTATTACCTTTACATTATATTTCGTTCTTATTCTTGGGGTGTCTGCAAAATGTCTCAATTGTAGCCAATATAAGAACAAATGGGAAACAGGGACCGGCTGAGTTACAATTAGTAGATTGTGTCTCAAGTCAAGTGCCCTATTTGATTACTAAGATTAGTTGCTTCTCTAATTGTAAGAGCCATTAATTATTCAAAGCGTAGGAGAAGCGTGAGATACTATTCCAAGTAGAAGCAGAAGAGAAAGTGTTGGCTACAAAAAAGTGCTCCAATAATCTGTTTGAAGAGTAGAACTCTTCAAAGATCTATCGCAATACAAACCGGACAATACAGAATCCAACAAAACTGCAAAGATATCGGCGCAGATTCCATATATCTTCTGTAGGGATCCAGTAAAAATGACGGTAAACGGTAGACTCCTTAACGCTCTAGGAAAACTTACTTTACCTGAAAAGCTAAAAATAGACCACCAAAGTAGAGACAAAATCCTGTGGGGCCGTTAAAACTGCACTCCAAGCAGATGCCTAATTCGCTGTAACCTCGAGACGAATAATTTAATAGCTCAGCGGTTAAGAGCACCTCAACGCTCGGATAGCACGAGGAGGGCCCGTGGTGCGATTCCCGGTCGTCGGCTGAACATTTTTCGGACTAAATAACTGAGAATGTCTCTTCATCTTTAATTAATTAATTAATTATATCTATTAATCTTTCCCAGTGATTCAATTTAAATTGATTTCGGTTGATTTGTATTTCAATTTCGATTATTAGACTAGTTAAGAAACAAAAATATTTGACGCGTCTTCGTATTCTCCTGCTCGAAGCTAGTAATATGAATTTAGTCCGAGAGATAATTACAGGCCGTTGATAGCTCAGCGGTTAAGAGCATCTCAACGCCCGGATAGCCCGTGGTTCGATTCCCGGTTGTCGACTGAACATTTTTCGGAAATAACTGAGAATGTCTCTTCATCTTTAAATAATTGATTAATGTGTGTGTGTGTGTGTGTGTGTGTGCTCCTGTTAATTTGATAATTAACTCTGTTTGCTTGATTCCAGGAACTGTACATTGCACGATTACAACGCGAGAAATGCGAACAATTGAAAGCTTTAAGTTCGAAATTATTACTATTCGAATCCAGATTGATACGTAAACAGAAAGATATATCAACAATGTTGAATGTGCGCGAGAACATCATACACCGTCAACAACGTTTAATTGAAACATTAACAAATCGTTTAATTGATAATGGCTTAGAAGTGCCACAGAATGAATTGAATGAATTAGACACGAATCTACCCGATTTGGATTCATTAAATGATTCAGATAGTGCTGTTGTTATGGAGGACATCGATTCAGATTCAAGTAATTTATTCAATATACCAAGATTTCGATCGCATAGCACCGATGGTGGTATCACTGTTGTACGTTCAATATCCGATGCTATCGATCCAAATCTAAAATATACATCAATCATACGACGTAACAATGGCTTTTTACGCCGGCCTGAGATCTTAGAAACGGTCTATAGTGTTGAAGAGGATGGCGATAATGATAACAATAATCATCATCAAACGAACAATAATGATAGTAAAAGTGAAGCGAACAAGAAACGTGAATCGTTTGCAACTAGAGGCAAAGCCATTAATAATATCGATGAGAATGATGTACAAAAAGATCGATCATTAGATGAGAAGATATGCAATGAAACAACATGGACTTATCGACACGATCATAATAAATCAACGAATTTAGATGTTGAACAACCGGACAGTTTATTAGAAAATAAAACAACAAATCAAGTGAAAACTTATAATCGTGTCATGTCCAATCATCGTTCGGTTACGAAACCGAAAGATGTCAAATACAAACGTATCAATAAAGCGAAATCGAAGAGTTTAGAAGAGTTACGTGGACGGTTGAAATGTTGGGTCGAACAGGGTAGTAAATTAACTGGAATCGCACTTGAACATAGTCAGAGTTATGCTTAATTTCGTGTGTGAATCGGGAAAGTAGTGACGTCAAGAAAGGCACCACAATTAAAAAATATTGCAGAGTATTGTGTCGTTAACGCTATGATTCAACAATTATTACGAATTTATACAAAACAGATATTTAATGATATTGTGTAAAATGTCGCTAGATGAAGTGTTATTTGATTTTTTAATTACAAGAACTAGTTGGAGAGGAATCGTTTGCAGTTGGACCAACAATATTTCGAATAACACTGCGTCCTGTGGCAGTATTTAGTGTAAAAATCTTCTTATGTATAATGTAATCAGAACAAGACGCTTTATCAATACCTACGTTGTAGCGTTCTTTCTATTAATCATTTTGGAACATCGAGAAATATCGCAGTAACACCAATCTCTATCCGTCTTTGTCGGAGATTCGGCGAATCCAACAAAGTTACTGTACGTTCTTCTAGGTGCTCTAAGAAATAGAGAGATTTGTAAACTTATTGTGATATTATTTGCTTTTTGTATATAACTTTCAGTAAATCAATTAATATTTATTAGCCAAATATTTGATAAGCTGACATATCAAATACCAATTAATCAATTAAAAATAGGGAAGAATCGCTTAAACAACTATGATAATTATCAATTATAGTTCGATAAGAATTGTACATATTTTTAACATATAATATAGTTCCTCTTTAGACAGAAAATCGTTGGAAAAAGTTGTACAAAGATCTCTCTTGTCACATTAAAACAAAACTGGAGAAGGAGAGAAATATTTTTTTTAAGATTTAAGCTTGAATTGGCGCAAATGTAAAAACCGCAACAAACACACATTATCACCTTTTTTGTTGTATTGTCTTCAATAATTACCGCTTTTTATTGTGATGTGATGTAAATGTTATCAGAATAATTTGCAGCCTTCTTTATGTGTTTTTTTTCTTCAAGTTCTGTTATCAATTAATTATTATTTTTCGAATGTAATAAATGTAATGTTTTGTGTAATGAATAAACGACAATCATAAAAAGAGTGGTTTTGGAATGGTTGACTTGGACTTCTCCGTCTTATCAAAACACTCTAAAATTGTTAAAATGCTACAAAAAAAAAAACTGGAAATAATCAAAATAACAAGCAGGATTCAGTTGAATTTATTATTACGACACCCTCAACTACATTCCGATTGAAGAAGTAGTGAATTATTGTGGTAATATAAACGGAGCAATGCTGGCTTAATTTGTTGGACAACCGCCAAGTAGATCGTGTGCCGTCCTTCTTATTGAATCAAACAAATGTGTAACTAGAAATGAAAAATGTAAGAAAAATTCTCAAAAGTGGATGCTTTCATTCTTACAAATGCTCATAATTGAAAGATGTTTGTTGTCATCACCAGCACTAGTGGACTTCAAGTTGTTGTCCTCGCTCACTACACCACACTGAGCTGTAATTTATTTTCCAAAAAATCTATTAATTGAAACAATAATTTTAATAAATTCAATCTTACCGAATTGGTTAAATAAAGTAGCACAAATTAGGATAAAACACAAAGTTTTGGCCAACATTGTTTTTTTAAATATATTCAAATATTCAATTTAGACATATTTATAGTGGAAGTCATCCTACAGGATTTAATTCAATTAATTGTCTTTAACAATTCAATTATAAGGTGTTAATTGTCATTATAAAGACAGCTATTGTTGTTGAATTAACAATTTCATCGTAAATTAGCAACGTTAGGTGTACACTAAGCGTGACAATATAACAAATAAGCTTGATAAGTGAAGAAATCTCAAATATCCTAAAAATACATAAAGAATTAGAAAAAGACAGTGCCAAACGTGCAGAATGTTCGCCCAGCATCTATGGGAAAGAAATAAAGTTTTTCAGGATTTGCGCGAAGGATATATGGCCATAGTGCCAAGATCTTTTGGGCCATCCCCGGATAATTATTGCTAATGTTCCTGAATCCACAGTTGATGAAGCGAATATATATGACGTCATATATGGGAGCTCGCTGATCAAAATTAATTGTTAGGGGTTACAGATAAAATTGCGCCAAATTTATGTATTCTTAAAGGTTAATTGATAACTACAATACAAAGTTTCATCTGTGTAGGTCCAGCAATAAAAAAACCCATATAGTAAACAATTACCCCATAACGCGTGTACAATTTGCTTCTGTGTAGCAGCTGCTAATTTTCCTCCTAATAGTTTTGTGTAAGATAAATAGAAATATCGTACCGTTTTTAATAATAATTTTTCAGAACATTTAACAGAAAGTTATCGAAAAAATGGAACAGGTTGTATATATACAATCAACGATGTAGCTTCAGCCACATCCGGTACAAATTTCAGGGAAAAAAAACGGTTGGCAACAACTATCTTTTAGGGTGTTTAAAACAGTTGGTAGCAATTTGTTTATTACTAGAAACTGCTAGAAACAAGCGAAATAAAAGTACACAGGTAATGAAATTAGATTCTTTATAATTAATTTAATTATTCAACTATAATTACATTAATTTTAACTTCTAGGATTTTAATATAATAGAATTGGTTATAAAAAGGTCTTTAATTTTATCTGTTGCATTTAAAAAATAGAAATTTATATGGTTAACCTAACCTCAAACGATAAACAACAGAAAAGATACTTATTTTATTGTTTATTATCACATGTATTAGATATACATATAAAGTTTCTAAGTGCTATTTGTAAATTGTCGATTCGTCAATTGTAAATCTGGCTTTTATAATTGACAGTATTAATTTTATGAAGATGCAGATCAACGAGTGCATTATGAATCCTAATTGGAAGTCTAATATATATTTGCACCATCTTTGCTGGTGTGGTCGTCGATGCCGAATAAATAATGGTTTTCAGTTAATTAATAAGCGACGAAAACCTAATCAATGAAATCATTCAATTTCTCAATGTGTTGAATATAATAATTATTATATTATCTGGATTATATCAATTAAATCGATTGCATCATTGATGAAGAAGATCATATGTACGGATCATTGAGAAAATGTTTTATTTTGCAATTTTGATAAGTGGTAGTCGAGTCGATTATAGAATAATATACCATTGACAAAGCCATTGAGATCCAGGAGTTCGTAGACAGTCAAAGACGAGAGTTTGGAGAATTCTCAAATTGTAATGGATTGAAGGGTAAGTTACCTAAATTTTCTTACTTAAATAATTTTATGAAATAGTTAATAGAAAAATGAACCTGTATGTCTACCTTGTCAGCGATGAGTTGAATTGAATACTTGTCAAGTTATTCAATTTCAATATTCGAAAATAGTTTTTGTCTCGCGAAGGGTTCGATGTCAAACGATTCATATTTAATAGTTATAGACAGAATCGAATATAAAGAATCGATGTTGTAGCAGTAATAAAACATCAATAAAAAGTCAACTTATGACGATCTACATATCAATTCCAAACTTCACTGTTTACTTCATGGAGATTAGTCATTAGAATATAAATAATAACAAAAATTTGATAGAATTAAAGATCAACAAAAATATTTGATTTTTTTTAACTACAACAGCCAAATTAATGAATTAAACAAAAGTATTTGATGTAATTAAAGTAAACTATTCCAAATTATAATTTAGGAGTTTTCTATTTGTGTAGTGATAGCGTTCCTGCTTCTTATGTTGAATTTCAATCTTGGGATATATACAGCCTATCTGTCCCAGCTAATTTTTGTTTACATATTAATAATTGAAGAAGTTATAAAAGATGATTGCTTGGGCTGGGAAAGACTGCATATATTACTAAAGAAAAAAAAGAACAATTAAACTAAATTTTTGCTGTACAGTCAAACCTGTGTAAGGGAGAACTGGATAAGCGAGAAAACTCTATAAGTGAGAGTAATTGTCAGGTCCCGTAATTTTACCCCTCTAAAATCTCTATGAGTGAGAGACAAAAACCTGTATAAGTGAGAGTAGTTTTTCGCTCATGGACCCCTGTAAGTGAGATTGTTAATTGCCTGTACCTCTATAAGCGAGAGTTAAACGTATTTATAATCTTACATTTCAAAGAACTCTTAGTTTATTGGAATGCCTGAATTTGCATATATAAAATAGAAAAATACAGACAAAATGTAAACACTGAAACGCAGAAAAAATTTACGGGTTTTTTCAAGTAAATTCAATGTTAGATCTTTAGTATTTTTTTGTAAGCATTTATCTACAAACATGTAATGTTCTAATAAATAATACCCATACAATACATGCATGTTTATCGATATTCATTGGCTGTATTTTTCTAGACGTCTTTAAAAGAGACAAAGGTCTCCTGAACCTCTGTAAGTTAGAAACTCGGGTTAGTGAGAAACCTCTATAATCGAAAAACAGATCGCGGCCCCTTGAACTCTCGCTTATCCAAGTTCGACTGTATTTGATTTTTGTGTTTTATAGACTAAATCTGTCTCTCTCTTTCTCTCTTGATAATCCCAAGATCTGTCTTTAAGTATCAATTATTTTTAATGTAAAATATAAATTATTATTAATTTAAATAGAAAAAATTAACTTCGTAAATATCATATAAAGCTCAACGACGTATTCAAATTTTTTGTTTATTTATTTTCATTTATTTATAATTGCAGGCAAGCAATATATAGAAATGGAATCCAAGTACAACAAGTAATTTCATTTGAAGCCATTCGTAGACTGGCTTTGGTTACAGCCCGTAAAATATATTTCAGTTTCGAGCTAAACAGATTTGTGGTCAATCCGATAAGTGACAGAAATAGAAACTTGTGTGAATTCCTGTGAGAAACTAGACATTAATGCAATTTAACTTGTAAATAGTTTTGTTTTATTTTGGTTTAAATATTTTAATCTAATTTATTAACACAAAATTACATGTGGCAGTTAGGTAGAGTTAATAATAAAATATTACGATTTGAATAATAAAGACATACATTTATAAGAGATCCAGTCATAGCCCTAAATCCATGTTTAAAATATACCTTCAAAACTACATGAAATGTGTTCGCCCGGCGCATCCACCAAAAATTTTCCAACGCAATTCAAATTGGGATTTTCTCGTTAAGCGCATCCGCCAATAATCAATTGTAATTTGCCCTGCGCATCCACCATAATGTTTCTAGCTAAAGTCAAACTTGAAATTTTCCCGCCAAGTAGACAAACCGAAATTGAACTTGAAAATTTTAAAAATGAAATTTGTTCGCCCGGCGCATCCACCAAAATTGAACTTAAAAAGTCTTAAAAATGAAATGTGCGCACCTGACCAACATAGGAGATGTTACAAAGATTAAAATTTTTTTTGAAATTTATCTGTGTTTAGACCAAAATTACAATTTTGATTGTGGAACATAATGATCATTATGTTCTACAATCAAAATAGTTTTTCTCAAAAATTCATAATTTTTCATAGAAATTAATAATTTTTCATAGAAATTCATAATTTTTCATAGAAAATAAGAGAGCCCAAAAAAAAATTCACTTTATTATAATTCATATTTTTCATGCTTCATAGACATAGTTTTTCATAAAAATTCATAATTTTTCGAATTTTTCATAATTTTTCATAGTTTTCATAATTTTGATTGAAGTACAGATTTAAATTTTACCGTTTCAGTAGTACCTTTCCTATAGCGGATACTGTTGCCCACAGAGTATAGATATAGGAGTCCGAACGTAATGTTAAAATTATGGCACGAATTTAGGGACAAAACTTTTGCCTGCAGAGCGCGCTACGATCGGCAGAGTACTCGTTATTCTCGTTAAGGACGATATAGTGATCGCCTGGACTTAGTAAATTTCGACTTATAAGCCATATGGTTGGGGTGCACAAAGAAAATTTTCTACCGTAATTTACATGAATAGCAACGGATAATTTACAACTTACAAATTGCTATTCATAGAAATTACGGTAGAAAATTTTCTTTGTGAACCTCAACCATAAAGTAATTTGGCTTATAAGTCGAAATTTACTAAGTCCAGGCGACCACTATAACCACCACTATCGCGACCACTATCAGTACGCTACTGATCTTAGCGCCGCGCGTGACAGAAAAATGTACTATTCTCTGGGTTCATTTTTATGTACATAAATATCGTGAAAAAGCCTATACCGTTCGGACTCCTATATCTATACTCCGTGCTGTTGCCTATCGCTTTTCAGCTTTGCAGTTTCTATCAGAGATGCCGCTATAAAAATCATTAATCATGACCTCATGTCTGCCAACGGTCTTTGTATTTCATAGTTATTACAGAAGATGGCGCGCCAAAAATCATGGCTGCCAACTGTCTTTATGCTTCACAAGTACTACAAAAGATAACGCTGAAGAAATCATTGCTGCCAACCTTTTTCTCTCTTTATTGTTTTTACATAATTTAGCGCTAACAATAAACGATGAGAATTAGAGATAAATTCAGATCCACGATTTGGGTTTATAATTTAAAATTACAAAAGTAAAATCAAAATTTTACAAGGCTATGGCGACGCCGCTATTGACAGCAGAAATAAGATTTCTGGGAAAAGTGAAAAACTGTTTACTAAATTCGCCGATCAAATGGTTACTAGATTTGACAGGATTGTAAGAGGCTATATGAACAGCAACAAGTAAATCCCTAGGCCTATCACTACATTCAAGGGTACCAACTTAAATCTAGGAAGGCTTTGGTCTATGAGTTTCGTATACAAGAAGAGATCTTATTAGAAATGAAGATATAAGAACCGAACTGAATATATATGTCGATGGTGTTTAGTAAAATCCGTCATCTAGAAAATGACTAGGCAGATCATAAAACGTTGAATACTTATTTTAAAGTCATTTATTGACTGAAATGTTCAGATATTTTACAACCAAGAGCCTGAGCGGACAAGGACCTAATCTGAGCTATGTAAACAGTCAGGAGCTACAAAAACAGTCCCTGTTAAAACCACAAGACTTATGCAGTTTTCTAGATGACGGATTTTACAATATGCCGACGACACAAACAATATTACTGAAGGAATAAATGAATACGGAATACATGGAACCAGCATGTTAACAGAATGGCAGATGAAAGATTACCCATGAAAATCCTCAACTACAGCCCGAAGAACAAAAGAGAAATAGGTCGATCAGGAAAACAGTGGTCATAATTTTATTAATTTGATGTTTTTGTAATTGTTATAGCTTTTGTGAAGTCGGAACAGGCAAATGCCCACCTAATCTCTGTAAGAAAGAAGAAGAAGAAGAAGGAGAAGATAAGAAGAAGAAATAACAAGTGTTATTAAACTAAAAAATTTTCATTTATTCACGTGAGAAAATTGAATAGAAAAACTTAGGTTTTATAATTAAACAGGGACTGCTAATAGTTATTATTTTTAACTATAATGCATCTGGAAGAAGGCTATCAGAAAAGTGAAATTGCAGTAATATTTGCCTTAACATTCCCTTAAATGTGCCTTTAATCGATTTCAGGTACAAAATCAATTGATCAAAATTGCCCTCTTTATGGTGACTAATTTAGCGCCTCTAGCCTCTCGTGCAGCACAGTACATACATGGAAATTTGGGCTCTAAGGCGTATTTCATTTCTTAGGCCCCCAATTTTATTTAAATAGGGAAGGAGCAGAGAATCATTATTATTAGGAAAACTCATACTTAAATGTGACTTTATGACTATGCATCAGAAACATTAAAAATAAAGACAAGAGTCAATATTTTACTTCTGATTACAATTTTATCTCAATTTCCGTTCATTGTATGCTAAAATTATCTGTACGTGTGGATACACGTGAATTTTGCCTGTACTTATCAAGGGTCAAGTTCTAGTGAATAATGTGTAGTGTAAGATAAGATAAAATCTCGTTCGATTTGGATTCTGATTGTTCCAATTCCAAGTAATGGATTTATCTTCAGAACCTGTAGGCCGGATGCTGAAGCTGTCTTGGGTGCCTTCCATATAAAACCAACGATCTAACGACGTAAAACATGAATATAGAAATCAAACGACTTTTAACAATGCCTAAATCCATGATTTATTATCTTTCAATAGAGATAAAAAATTCACAATTAAGAGGAAATGATACTTGAAACATTGATGACAATAAAAAAATATTTAGACACTCGATGAGTATAAAAGTTGGAAATTTTTACGTTGTAAAATCAGTACAATTCGAATCAGAATGAAGACCTTTATTGTTCTATGTGGCTTGGTTGTTGTGTCATTTGCAACACCAACAACAATCTTAGACGCCCAATGGCACCAATACAAATTAACTCATGGCAAAACGTACGAAAATATTGAAATCGAAAGTTCACGTTATGGCATCTTTAACGAAAACTTAAAAGAAATTGAAGAACACAACAAACTGTACGAACAAGGTTTTGTTACTTATAAAAAGGGTGTTAATCAATTCACAGATTGGACACATGAAGAATTTATAAGTTATTTAACGAAATTCCCACGTACAGAACGAAAACGTAATGGTACATTTGAAAGACCTTTAAATGTTGAGCTACCATCTGCTATTGATTGGAGAGAAAAAGGTGCAGTTACCTATGTTAAAGACCAGAAACAATGTGGCTCTTGTTGGGCTTTCAGTGCTGTAAGTTTCTGTATTTTATAATTCATCAATTTTTTTAATTACTTCAATTTTTTTCCAACTAATTAGACTGGAAGTATAGAAGGCCAAAACGCGATAAAAAATAAACAATTGGTAGCTTTAAGTGAACAAGAATTAGTCAGTTGTGCGTTGGGAAATGGTTGTCGAGGCGGTATAATGGATGCGGCATTTGAATATGTAAAGCAATATGGTTTAGCAAGTGAGAAGTCCTATTTATATATAGCCACTGATATTCTACCATGCTTAAGCTTTCTCACAAGCAGAGCTGTGCACATTTCTGCCTACCATGATATTCTACCTGTAGATGAACGTAATGTAGAAGCAGCTGTTGCAACTATCGGACCAGTTAGTATAGCCGTTGATGCTACATATTGGTCACAATATTCTAGTGGTATCTATACTGGGCGATGTAAATCAGATATGTTCTCATTAAATCATGGTGTATTGGCTGTTGGTTATGGTACTGAGAATGGTCAGGATTATTGGATTGTTAAGAATTCATGGGGTGCTGGTTGGGGTGAAAATGGTTATATCAGATTGCCACGTCATCAAAATAAATGCGGCATTGCTACTGAGGCCAGTTATCCGATCATATAAGGCGGATATGTGGCGCTCTCTACTGTTAACAATATTCTCTTTCTATAATAATTCCTAGCAATTTCACATTCTGAATTGTAATTAATCTAAAAATGACAAGTCTTATAATAAATCAAATGTTTTTCTGTTATATCTATGATATGAACAATAAGAATATTCATTTCACTAAGCGGTTGAGAAGCCAAATGTTAAACTTCTTTGCCTTGCATGAAGATTATTGACTCAAGTCGGCGAAAAAGATACAAATTTTGCCACCTTCTGTACTACTTCTTTTCATAGTTCCTATTAAATTCTAATCAAATCCAAAGGTTCTCTGATTTCTTGTCGTAACAAGAGAAATCGAGACGATAGAGGAATCTTCTCTCGAAAATCGAGACGAGACGACAAACCATTTTCTCCTGACGAGACATATAGGGCCGGCCCAAGCTCTTCTGACACTCCAGGCAAGCTTATTTTCGGTGCCTCTACCCGAAAAGATAATAAAAATAAGTGATCAATTATTAAAGGATTCAGCTATACAAAAATTGTTCCTTAATTTTGACTGATTTAGTTGAAAATTACAAAAGAAAAGTTTGCTCCGGAAATGTGTTTAGAAACTCCCTTTTTGTACAGTATATTCTATGACAAAAGATTGACAAGGATAGGTCACGACTTCGGAACGAGCATTTGCAGGCTTGTAGAATACCTTTAAGTTAACAACATATTAAAAAACTAAAGCGCAATAGCCAGCCAATCTTGAGAAAAAAGCGTTTAAAGTTATTCGGTTAATTGTAATTTGAATTAGCTCAAGCGGTTGCGTCGTTGTATCAAACTCAAAAGTACGTGGTTCAATCCTCATGCGAAGCAACATTTTTTTTACTTTATAAATCAAAGAAATCAAAAATTTATTGTTGTTTTATTTCTTTAACGTATTTTATTATTATTTTTAATGTAATAGGAAATGAAATAGGCATCAAAAAATTATTTTAAATTATTACTTATTAATTTTTCAAACTCTGTACATATTAAATACATCTATCAGAATAGTAATTATCATAAAAACATTGAAAACAAAAAATATTCTGACATCTCGCCGCGCGTTAGAAGTGAAACTTCTTAGGTTAGATATGAAGTTCATTTAATTCTAGGTTTATTTTCTTTCTTAGTCATTGTTATTTTCGCCAAATTTGCTTATTTAACAATGAGTGAAGAATTTTCATGTACTCCACCTGAAATAAGGGAAATTGCTGAAAATGCAGGAAGCAATTTACTACCCGATAAATCCAAAAATCAGTACGAAAAACGGTATATTAAGTATCTTGTTTTTATGATTTTTGACAGTTGTCAAAATCAATGAAAATGTTACCAACCTAGTGGAAAAAAAATTCCTACATTTTACTTTTCAGCACTAGTATCGAAATGTGCACATTTCGATACAGTAGCGAGTTTAATAAGAGCGCTATTATTGACGCAAAATAGAAAAAATTATTTTAAATTATTATTTATGAATTTTTCCAACTCTGTACACATTAAATACACCTAGCAGAATGGCAAAAATCATTAAAATATTGAAAACAAAAAATATTCTGACATCTCGCACAATTGATCATAAGAATAAGATTTTTTAAAAAGATTTGTTGGAAAACAGATTTTATTCACATTTGAAAATATTTCCCTTTCATCCAAAAGTTTATTGTTAGAAGCATACCAGGCGTATCGCATCATTTTATCGAAAATTGGAGATGACAATTGATGGTATTAAAAAATGTTGCTTCGCATGAGGATTGAACCCCGTACTTTTGAGCGCGATACAACGACGCAACCATTTGAGCTAATTCAAATTACAATTAACTTAATAATATTGAATAGACGCAAAAACTTTTAACGCTTTTTCCTCAAGATTGGCTGGCTATTGTGCTTTAGTTTTTTAATACGTTGTTAACCTAAAGACATACTACAAACCTGCAAAAGCTCGTTCCGAACTTCATTTCCGAGGTCGTGACCTCTCCTTGTGTATAATGAAAGGTGGTTGCTAGTAAATGAAATAGTCTGCATACCCAATAGTCTGCTACCCAAATAAAGGGCACAATACAGAGAAAGGAGTTCGAGGCAATTGGAAACTTCAAAAAACATTCCAAGGGTGGATTTGATAAATTCCAGAGCCTAGGCAAAATTCAGTTTCATTCAAAATAAAGGCAATAGTCTTTATCCTAAAATTTTGACTGACGATGAGGGAATCTTTCAAAAACTGACTGCACGAGGTCTGAAGATCTGTCATAGAATTGCTCACTATTTATACCTGAATTTGAAACTTGTCCACTTTCAATTAGTAAATAGCTCCTCTAGAAATAACACTTTCCAAACTAAATCAAACCTTCCGTCTTTAGCGGCAGTTCTAAGATAGTACCCCAGAATTGAGCAACTGCCTGTTTTGCTGGGGTCTAGGGCCGGTCCTGCTTGTTTGTTGAGAGCATCCCGACCATTATTAACCGAAAAAAAAAACAAAAAGCTTTAACGGTACTTAATTATAAACTTTTTCTTATAATTTTCCAGAGCGGGTCGTATAACTTTCCTATAACGCCACATACCAACATTTAATTCGGTTGATCTGAGAGGCAAGTTATTATGCGAGTTCTAGAATGTCTCCTCCGTTTAACGGCTATTTTGATAAGATTCCAATTTTACTGTTACAAACTCAAAAAAAAACAAAAAACAAGAACAAATCGGAAATTTCCAACTACCATCCAAACGGTACTCGATCACTTGTTTGAATTCTAAAGACGCATTGATGTGTGTGTGTGTGTGCGTGTGCTAATTGTAATCGATCGTGTCTTGCAATTATCACAATTTTCAATTTTGTTTGACCGAAATAAATAACGAAGAGAAAAAATACGGTAGACGAACAGTAAATTTGCTATTATTCTCGATGTCTAGTCAAATTCAATGTTCATATAAATTTTTGTAATTATCGATCATCAATCATAAATTGGTTTGTTTGCATTCTTTAACATTATTTGTTTATAAAACACATTTACCAATAGTTGAACTGTTTGCACAAATTTACCGCACACCCAAGGTAAATTCGAACGAATTCAGTTTAGCTGAAGACGATGGATATTGAAGTGGCATTAACGAAAACAGGTGAATTAACAGTTTTTTTTTTGTGATAAAAATGTTGTAATTCCAATAAAAAATTGTAGGCTATGGTAAATTCCATTATCGCTTATTAACCGTATGTGCTATCAGTTTATTAAGTGTTGGTCTTCAAAGTAATCTTTCAAGTTATATCTTCAGTGCCGTACAATGTGAATTGAATTTAACATCATTCGAATTGGGCATTTTAAATGTTGCATTTTTATTTGGTGGTAGTTTAAGTTGTTTCTTATGGGGCATAATAGCGGATAATTTTGGACGTAAACCGGTATTAATTATTGCACATTTAATTAATATCATTATAACAATTGTAACGGCTCTATTTCGTAATGTAACACTATTGATATTGGGCCGTTTCCTCACCGGTTTCTTTACGAGTGCACCAGCCACAATTATCTATTCGTATTTAGCTGAATTCCAACCGATCAAATATCGTCCATTAATCTTATCAATATTAAATCTATTCTTCACATTAGCCTATTTATTATTACCATTATTATCATGGTTAATATTACCTATTAATATTAATTGGAGTTTATCAATGATTCATTTACAAATCACACCATGGCGTTTATTGTTGATTGTTATCGGATTACCAGAGATATTGGTCGGTTGGTCATTATTCTATTTACCGGAAACGCCCGTGTATTATTTGAATCAAGGCAATATTCAGAAGAGTTTAACGATTTTAAAAGAGATCTTTTCAACAAATACAAATCAACATATTGATCGATTTCCGGTGAAGAATTTATTAAACTGCCGTAAGAATCAAATTGAAATTGATAATAGTAATCATTGGAAAATTACAAGGATCTCACAGCGGATCTATCAACAATTCAAACAGTTATTCCAACCACCGCTGTTATTAGTGACGGTATTATCGTGTGCTGTCAGCTTTTGTAGTCTTTTCGGGTAAGTTGTGTAATAGTAGGGGAAAACACGGACTTACAGTAGACGTAATGACTTCAGAGATTGAAGTCAATCAAACTTCTGACTTCAATCTCTTAGTACACAATAAAACTGACACATTTGTGAATAGTATTCAGACGATTGTGTGTGAGAAAGAGAAGGAAAGCAAGACACACAAAAATTATAGAAGGGAGAATTAGAAACAGTGGGAAAGATGGGGAAAGACAGAGGATGAAAGAGTGAGTGAATCAAGGAATAACATGGAGACAGAGAAAGAAAAAACGGAGACAATGAGAGAGTGAAGGAATGACAGAAAGAGCCTAGTAGAGACATAGGGGGATAAATGCGTTAGACACAGACTAGGATCAGTTTTGCTACTTTCTTTGTAACGTTTCTAATTTTATAGATTGTATGGTTTGGGCTTATGGCTGCCGGAATTCTTTGTCCGCTTCGAACTCTATGAGAATCTCTATCCAAACAGTACGGTGACAATCAAGCAATTAACACAATTGAAAATCACATCTACAGCAACAATGGGTGATTGTAAATCGTCTTTAGACAATTCGGTCATCTTTAATACAACAATTGTTGGTACAATTTCATTATTATGTAGTATAATTGCTACAGGTTTTGTTCAAAAAGTTGATTTGAAATTGATTGTATTATTATCGTTATTATTCGGTTCATTGAGTACGTTTTTAATTTATTTCTTAAATACATCTTTACAAAACTTAATAATCTCATCAATATTCCAATCAACAATGATTATTGGTAATGTAACAATTGGTAGTTTAGTTACAAATCTATTTCCAAGTGATATTATTGGGATTTGTTTATCGTTAGTGATATTTTGTGGACGTTTCGGTGCTATTATCAGTAATTTAGTATTTGGCTATTTAATGGATGATTATTGTGAAATACCAATAATTATTGTTGCAATTTGTTTATTAATTGGTAGTGTTTTGTGTTATTTTATACCAAAGAATAATAATAACAATATAAAGAATTGTAATAATAATAATGACACTGTTAGGGAGAAATCGATAGAAATCGCTGTTATTAGAAGTTAATTTTTCTATGTTGTAATTAAAAGAAGTAAGCTTAAAGGTTGTTAAATGATTAATAAAATATTCCCCTCCAATTCAAAAATCGAAGGCGTTGTATTGTTAACAGTACACCGCTTTGGCAAACGATTTCCTGCAAGCGTTAATAAAAAGTTGTATAACAAAAAGGTCAATAATGGGACCTTGACTTGGTAAGGAGACAATGCATAAAACAGACGTACAATAATATATTGTACAAGTAGTGCGAGAAGTTGTGCTCTCACCTCTCGTTTAATGAATGTCACCTTTAGAACAATCTAATCAAATAAAATCTCAATAGATGGCTACAGCATCGATTTGCTTGTGAAATGGAAATTTGTAAATTTGTGTCGAGAAAGTAATTTTGCTGCACTCTTATATATTCTATTGTAGCGTGCGCAAGTAGCTACTTTGCGCACTAAACAGCGGACGGCAAGTTGGCACCTTTGCCGAATGTGTAATAAAAAAAAACTACTTACAATTGTGTTAAAGACTAGCACTTACACAAAATCACTACACCGTTTCACTAATAATTTAGCAAAATTTTTGACGATATCAACAGTTCAACGATTAAAAATCAACTGTTCGACGCAAAGGTGTAATTCTCTGTACGTTTATTTGTTGTTTTATCACCAGTCAAAGACGTATACGTGACGTACGTAATCTTACCTCTTATTATATCAAAATCCAACCTTTCGGTTGAAAAAAAATGTATTTTCCAGATTTTCTTATTATATCAAAATCCAACCATTCGGTTGAAAAAAAATGTATTTTCCAGATTTTCTTATCTAGCGCGCCTGGAATGATTTTTTTTCCGATACCAACTGTTAAAATACCACCGATTAAAAACTCGCGATGGTAAAGTAGTACTTCACCCACCTCGATGGTAAAGTGCGATTTTACCATCGCGGTGAAAGAAACTGTTGTCTTTCACAACTAAATAAATAAAAACAAATGTTAGTTGTTTATAGAAAAATCAATGCTATACTAGATTTAAGTTGATACTCTTGAATGTAGTGATATTTTTAGGGATTTTTTTGTGTTCATATCCTCGATTATAGTTATGCAATCCTGCGACTACGCACTTTATTTAACAAGACCAATTGCAAATGGTAGAAGCTAGCTACTTTCGGTACACTGTTGGAGTTTTGTTGGTTGCATACCAATTAATTCTGTTCGGGTTATTTCGATTTCTCATTTAAAGATTTCATTATCAATGTTTGCTTTAATGATAATCCAATTAATTTATTTATTATTGTGTAATCTGTTTATGAGGGTTGTTATTTTCGATTTCAGAACGAGTATTTTTTGGCAGCCGGTTTAAAATAGACTCACGTAACAGTTGGAAATTGTGCCGAAACGTGCACCTTCTGTGGCCAAACTCAATTTACAAGGGTTGATCCCTTTTCGATACACTTTACTCGTATTTATTCTGTTAATAAATCAAATTTCGTAGAGATATGTTGATTGGTTAACAGAATACGGTTGTAATTATAATATTGTTGAATAGACGAAAAGAGTTTTAGATCTTTTGTAATTCAAGTCACGTCTAGTCTGATCTATTTTGTTGTAGTACATTTGATGATAGATGATTTCAGTTGTACAAGAATTTCAATTTCCTGAAATACAAACCGTTTACAGATGTATAGATAGACATAAGGAGAGCGATAGAGAGAAAAACGGTTATCTATAGAATGGGAGCTTTTATTGAACTTTCTAGTCTTCTAGAAATTAGTACAGTAATTAATAAAAAAAATGTTGACTCGTATACAGGGGCGGTTGAGCAACTAGACACAGCAGAAGTATCAGAGAAAGACACTATCGTGGGTTTCTACAAACCTACCTACATCTCGATTACTATGTGATCTTTTAAATAAGCTTAATAATTAAGAATAATGCAGGGAATCGGTTGGTATACAGGAGCGGTTGAACAACTAGGCGTGTTCAGAAAACACATACAGACACAGCAGAGTGTCTCACCATTTAGTGTTTTTACTGAAAAATTACCTGCATATCTATCTCTATTTTTATAAAGTTGCTCCTTCAAAACAAGGTTGAGACTTTTAGTATTCTGATGAATAATCTTCATCTCTGTCATCATGAAAATTTCAAAATCTAAAGATTAAGATTTGTTGTGAATCTTTTGTGATTTTTACAAACTAGTAGTGTGGACTCGACTGATGTACAGGATCGGTTAAACAACTAGACACATACCAAAAACGCAGTCATAAAATGTCGATGGTTTATATAATTTTGTTCAAGGGATCGAGATTTTATGTGAATTTTTTGGAATCCAGTAGGAGAGCCAATAAGAGAGATAGAGAGAGAGAGAGAGAGAGTTTAGTCTCTTTTTTAAAAGATTATCTACACCTTTATCTCGATTTTTGTAAAATTACGCTCCCAGGGGAGGAAAAAATAGTGCTTACAAATTGAATTTCGACAAAAAGAACGGCGGCCTACTGGACAATCCTATTAGCGATTATAACAAATTCAGCGATAATGGAGATCAGTATGACGATTAAGATTAGTAGTGAATATTTCGCTATTAATTTGCATCCCTCGCAGCTATCAACATAGATATCAGGATGACTGCAATTGTATAATAATTTAAATTCCTTTCTTATACCGAGAATGTTTAGATAGTTAACAAATTCACCTATAATGAAGATACGTATAAAGATTAAGATCCGTTTAAGTTATCAAAAGCTTTTACGAGTTCAGATCGTTCCAGTTTAGAGCAACAAAAATGGAGATAAGGATTAAGATCAACGAGACATCCAATTATCGTGGAGATAAAGATTGAGTTTAAGATGCTTTATGAATATGCTGTTGTCAATGTCGAATTTTGTCGTTTTCTTTTGATTAAAGTAGAAATTATAGAAATACAAAAGATATGTGATAAAGTCACGTTGATTTATACCCAAAAAAAATATTAACAACGATTTTAGGCTAAATCCCGGAATACACTCCCACTTTATCTACATGTAAAGCAAAAATCTGAAATTCCATCTCTTTAATTTATTATGCATGAATTCCGTAAAATTCCTCCTAAATACACGATCGGAAACGAAATCCAATTATACCGTACATCTTCGATAGAGTCTCTGTCTCTCTGTCGTGCTTTTGATTTGAAAATAGATTTAAAAAAAAAAATGGATATGATAAAAATAAAAATGTGATTAAAGTAAAATGGCGAATTTCTCTCCCGGAAATTAGAAAAAACATCTACGACTTCATACAACAAAACATTTATACATAAATAAATCGAATATTCTTTCTCCAGTATACACAACCGTTCCGTACTTAAGTATTCTCGTCGTGTTGATGTTGAGCAATCAAAAATCGGTTCGATTTGTCAAACTTACTTTGTCGTTTTTGTCTTTGTGTTTGTTTGTCGCCTTCTCGTATTGTTTAAAGAAAGATAAAAGAGGACGTATTGAATTGATAATAGTGTGCGAAAAAAATTTTGAGGGAAGCACAAAAAAAAACAGTCAAATTTATAATCTGTGTTCGTTCCTTTGTATTTGAAACTGAGGGAACAACATCAAACTGATATCAGAATGAAATTACGGTCAATCACCGGAGGATATTTGTAAATTTCGCCCCCAATGGAAAATTCAACAATTTCCGCTAGTTTATTAATAAATCAATCCAATTCTATTGTCAATAAAAGTAATTAATTAGTGGTAACCGGTAGACAAATCATTTCATTAACAGTTGTGATCTTTGTTGCTCTTGTAGCGATTTGTAATGATCAAGAGAATGGCCGATGATGGCCTAAAGAGTGATCATCATCACTCTTTACACATTGTGGACGAATTAATTAAATTTTAATTATTATTATTTCCAATTAAAGTTAATGAAATTTAAAAGTTTTAACTAGAAATGTAATACGTACTTGTGATAGATCTCTAAATTCGATTAAAAAACAATTTTCACAGCTTTGATGTTGGATAATTGACATTCAAAATGACAACATCAAAGTACAGGTGGTAAATTGCTGTTTTTTTTTTTGTAATTCACTACAGAATCAACCACATTTGGTGATAAAACATCACCAAAGAACACGAACTTGGCAGCAATTTCGGCCTTTCTGGGAATTTATTGGATGACAAATACCGTCAATGATTATTCTAGAACCCTTTGAAACGGATAACATGTAACTTTATCATCAGTCATTTACACTATTTTATTGTTTAACTGTATTTTTGTGGATTTTATGCAAAAGCAATAACTGTTGGAGAGAATCGGTTCGCCCGGCGCATCCACCAATTTTGTTTGCAAAAATATTTGTACAGATTTTTTATAAGAACAGTTTATTTGGACAACTGCAGCAGTAGCTTTGATTCAATGACTGTAAGATAATGAATTTGAGATACTACAGTTGACCATCAAAGTTGCTGATTAAGTTGCTAATTAAGTTGAGATTTGAATTGTTGACAAATGGTGTAGAAGACACTAGAAAAGCTACTTTGATAGGTGCACAAGCGTATCTGATCTGCGACAATTTCTAAATTCACTGAAGAAGATTACAGTCTACAAAGTTGAACAAATTCCTAAATTGGCGATTCATAAAAGGTCTCTCAGAACTTAATACAAAGTCAACAACAAACAATAAATAATTTGGCAACAGTGGTAAAATCAGTTGTTTACTTGGCGCATCCACCAATTTTGCTTATAAAATCTTTTTCAAATGCTTATCTGGCCAACCCTCACACCCTCAATTTAGAGTTGACCAGAAAATTTGTGGATCTGTCTAGATTTTGGTTTTTTTTTTTGCAAAAAGAGAAACTCGTTCTTAGCAGATTTGATATGGTTGCAAATAGTGTGTAAAACGGTAGAAAGAAGTCCGTTTTCGCCTGGCGCATCCACCAGTTTAAACTTCAGCTTTTAAATTCCTAGAAATGATAACCTAGGCGTGTAGCGACAAATACCACAGACGCCATATCGTATAAAATTCTAAAGTAACTCTCATCGCTACATCGTTTGCAAAAATTATTCTCCTTCCAGACAAACGGTAAATAGTGCCAGACAATCATTCCGAAACGCTTGTTCTTGTAAAACCGACACGACTGGTAAAATACGTGCCTCTCTATGTGGGTGAATATTTTCCAATTTCATCCAACATATCCCACGATAGATCCATCACAGGCAACACTAAGCAGTGTACATACAAAAATTCTATTCAATTTTTGTTTCGCCTTCATTCTTTTTTTTATTACACAATGCATCTACCAATTCCGCGTTGGTCATCTCTAGAGACGCAAAAACAATCAAAATTCAAGATCATCGTAACCGTAGTACTGTATTAAATCTATATGTTTAAATTTTAATTCAACAATCAATCCCACGAAGAACACGAACTGAAAGTTGGCAATCAATAATTCTTCACGTTTTCATTTCCGCGAATTGATAGACTTCATACGGTGGGAATACAGTGTGAAACTAGACATATTGTTAACAAACGCCTTCTAAAACCACTAGAAATGCTGATTATTAAAGTTCCATCTTATCTATAGTGTTGGCTCCAAGCACGAATATTCTCTGAAATTGATACTAAGTTGGAACTTTCTACATTTGATTTTGTGCGGTTTTCAAATTGAAATTACCATCAAAATGACGATATTCACTCAAATTAAGTCTGATTGAATTAAAAGGGGGTGAAATTAGCGCTAATAGTGCGGTACGTTCTTTGGCACAACTGATTTGATGGCCCAATAAAGTCGATGATGAGTTAATTTTTTTTTTCGTATCGTCGAAACGGATTTATTCACGTCTTAATCCCTTCGGCATGACAATTAGGCACGATTCTCTCGAATCGAGTAGTGGCGCATAAATAAAAATTCAATCATATCGGCTTCTCAATTCCTGAATCTGTCGAGCGTGTTTTCCGTAGAAATTCAACACTAAAACTACTTTTAGCGTTCCAATTGTTCAACTAAGAATTGTTGCAGATTATGTGGCGTATTCGCTAAATGTAAGCCGCATCTTCAATTGTCTCCTCAAAAGTTCGCTTTAATGAGTTGTTTGATCATCTATATCCAACGATTTTATGAAAGTAAAAATTTATTAAAACGAATGATTTTTTGTCATAAAAAATGCGAAATTAGTACTTTTCTGATTATCAAACGCTTTCAACACCTTTTACAGACAAACCCCGAAAAAAATCCAGACTATAAAGAAACGTATTATTTGAAATTTAATTGAACAAGTTTTTTGGTGTTAATCGCATTGCAAGCACATCCACTATAAAAATGGGAAGATTTTTGTAAAGATCACAGAAAATGTTTGGGTCGCCGCTCGTCTCTATTCATTTTAAGATCGACAGTAACCGTTTATTGCTTATGAAAAGACTTTTTAACGTTTTTAAATGAATCTTCGTACTGAAATTGTACTTCTTCTTAAAAGTGTCTAACGATTCATTTGAACTTGTGCGACCGTCCAGAAAAGTCCAGATTTCGGCGGTCAAGCCCCAAGCACACAATTACGAACCAAAAAAACATCTTTTTGGGAGAGAATCGAGTCTTATTAAAATTTTACGAGACCCCTGTGGTCTTTCATCAAAAATGCAATTAATTTTTTAATCCCCACAACTTCATCAGAAATCCCAAATGTCGTAACAAACACTCTTTTCGTAACTTTCTCGCTTTCGAGGTACAATTGCCGATTCGTATAGAAATCGCAAAGTTTCGCCCAGATTTTGGCAGTTTCCCCAACTTGAACACCACCGCAATTTGTTAATTAACGGGAAATTTGATCGACTGTAAAACTCGTAAAATCGCCGGATGTTTATCAATCGATCGTTCGATGAATTATTCTTTCAGCCCCAAAGCAAACTCCACCATTTCCTCCGCACAACGGTACAAACTTACACAAAAAGTTGGTGTTGAATCGTTCAAATGTAAATTAAGCATCATTAAATCTTGTTGTTGTGTTCCTTGGTGCATCCACCAATTCCAGAATTTAACAATCCAAGTTTCTCGTACAATTTCCGAGACTTTTACAAACTAAAAAGCAGCAATAACACACATTAATTCTGGAAAGTTACAATTAGTAGAGATTTTTGCATTGAGTGTTTGATGTTAACACTCACGGAACTGTGATTTTGATTTTTTCTAACAGACTTATTAGAGTTTTTGCGGTTTCTAATCGTGCTCATTTGACTGTAAAATTCACACATCTGTTGTTTGCTGATTTCGTCGTTTTGTCGGCGGTAGGGTGGTAGTCTCTAATAAATATTTGTTAAAATCACATTTGTTATTAGTTATTGATAACTAAATTATATCTATAGTTATCAGTATTGTGTTACGTAAATTATGAGTAGTAATTGATCGTTATGATAATGGCGATTTCATAACTTCTTTCAAAGGAAATTCAAAACTCTTATACGGAAAAATAAATTTCTTGATTATAAAGTTTTAATTAAAACCAGTAGGTAGCTGTTGTCGTTTTTATTATTTTTTCTACCAAACAGCGACACTCTAAATTATCTAATTAGAGGACTTTTTATGTTGCCGCCTTCTCGACACATGTTTAGTCAACAACAACCGTCTTTTTTTTTTGCTTTGCAATTTATTCAATTACTATTATACGAATTGCATCTACCTGAATCATCAGAAATTTTAATTAAAATCACTACAATTTGCATAAATCCCCTGAACAGTTTTCCCTTTTACTTTAAATCTCATTTGTACGCATTTAACAAGACGGTGAACTTTTAATTTGTTCCACCACAGCCACCATTATTACCATTATCGTTACTCTTATTGTGATAATGGTCCTATTAAATGAATCATGTATTTTGTCACCGTTTCCCAAATGATTAAGGATTTCGTTGTACAAGAGTCTTGGTATCAGTTAATAGACGACCGCCCCCAATGCATTTCAGCGCCGGCGTTAACATTTCTCAACATTATATAAAAGCTAACAGCGTTGTTATAAAACAGTCCCAACGACTAACAACTTTATCCACAACAACAGAATTGCAACAGGTGATAGTTGCGCCCTTTTGACCAGCCGCTACAACTCCCGTAAGTCCGACAATTAAACTCAACAAGTCGTCTCTTCAACGATTAAAGAGGCGACTTTACTATTTTCTATCAGAGTTTTTTTTGTTGATAAAATCGCATGAAATCGAAAGGCTCTCGACATTATTAAGTTATGCTGACAGTAATTAGCACGCGAAAAATTACTCTAACCGTACATCAATTAATGTTGATTTTAATTAAATTTTGCTTAAAAATGCTAATTCCCATCAACTCAATCAACAAATTTTCGTAAAGCTCATGTTTGCAGATTAGAAAATTAACACAAATAAGCCTTTGATCTAACTAATAACTATGCGTATTATTTCTGCCGGATATAAACTTGATAGATTGTTGATGTTGTAAATTAACACAAACTAATTACAATTATTTGGTGGTAATTTGTTCGCAGGTGGACGTGTGCAGAATGAAACTGTCAACATTCTCAATGTTAATCGTAATTGTTACGGTTGTTGTGCTCGAAGGCAATTGGATTAGAGCAGCACCGAATCCACGCAATGAAGATATGTTTCGGGAACTGTTGAAGCTCGACCAGATGTATTCGTCAATAGCCAGACCGAGGTAAACAATTTATCCTCACGATGTCCGCAGATGCATGAAGCTGCCACGCTTTCTGTTACGTTCAGAAAAAGACCGCTTAAATCGCCACATTTACACCATTTCTGGAAACTTTAGAGTCTTCTCGGTGTTCTCTGATGATTTTCAATTGGTAGAGAAGTCAATTTTTGTTGGTTGAGGTAAATTGGTCGCCCGGCGCATCCACCAATTTTCAACAAAAAAATCAAGTTTCTTGTATTTTCTATTAAATTATCAAAATTTCTCTGTAATTCAATACTATTCGAAGATGTCCCCTATAACGGATCGAATTTCGACTAGAAACCGCCCTAATCACAGCCGAAATAGACAGCAATTCGACACCGTTTTCCCTTAAATTATTGTTTCGTTGTTGTTAGCTTTCAATGTTTCTTTTTTCTTTTGTGTTTTGATGGCGTTCCTCCTCAAATATGCATGTGAGTTAGGTTTGCTAACAAAGAAAGGTGTGTGAGCTAACGCGTGATGGTGGTAGGTAGTGTGCGGAGCGGTCCGACCCAACTTGACATGGGTCCGAAGGTACAGCGTGCCATCAACATGCTAAGACTCCAGCACCTTGATCGTCTCTACGCGGACCGCGCCCGGCCCAGGTGAGAGCTTAACAAATCTTATTTGAGCGAATTAACGGCGAATCGGTTACGCAAAGTTCGTAAATTATTATCTCTTCCACACATTAAGTTGACGTGAAAGTTTACAAAGTGCACTCGTGTCGCAAGCTCGCACGTTTATCCCGCCGTAGACATGCTTTATTTCCATTTTACAATTTATGTAACACACAATAAAGATGGTAAATTTGAAAAATATTAAAGTCGTTAGTTTCAATTTTTCGCGTAACTATTTCCCGTGTCGTAAATCGGTCGGGTTCTTTTTTCTCGCATTCTATCCCTAATCAAGTCGACACATGCTTACTATTACTCTGCATATTAATAAAAACGGTAGAATAATTAATTTTGTCGATCAATGTCGAAACCAAGTCAAATACACAAACACGGACATGTGCGATACGAGGCGTTTATCAAAATTAATTAAAAACAAACGTATTATCGACACTATTCCGATTAATAATTAACAAAAACTGTTCTTTATCATCAATATTTGCTTATTATTCAATTGATAAATGTTGATGTTTGATGAGAGTTGTAATAAAATTCAAAAAGACTAGTAAACGAATTGTAAACAAAAAAATGATTCATAAATAATTTTTGAAACAAAAAATGGTGATTATAAATATAGATTGTAATTCGTTAATTTACCCAATTTTAAAATAATTAACGAAAACTATTTGATGACGATATCCTCTTAATATTATTACTATTATTATTAATTATTTATAAATAGAAAATAAATAGTAAAAACGCCTCTACTGGCACGTAGCTAAAAACAGATAATTTAAAACAAAAATGAATCTCAAGGTAATTAGTTGCTTCTACGGAGAATCTTCAATTTCGGACGTCAAATGACTTTTTTCAACTAATTACTCCCAATTCAACGAATTGGTAATTGTGCAAGTGCAAATGAATCACGCCAACATAGCTCCAAAATCGGTCACATGATTTACGTCTTTTGCATCTATTGGGTTAAAATCCCGAGTCTTGTTTTCGCTTGAATTTTATTTGTCTCTCGTAGACTCTGTGATTATTGATAATCTAAAGGAAAGCCCTTTTATTTCTATTTTTATCTCGCTCTTGCTGTAGGTTCTCTATTTTATTTTGAAGTCAAGTTGACTGATCAGACCCGAATTTCAGGAGACGTCTTCTCTGATTCAATTTCTAATATTGACCTAGAGTCTAGACTATCTATCATTTTTTTTTATCAATTAATTCAACTTTATCACTCTCTCTTTTGGTCGTTCTCTTGCTCTCCTCTGTCCTCTATGCTTATCATAAACGAATTTTGTGGAGATGTTAAAAATGATGAAAGCCGCCGTCTTTGACATCGTTAGATCGGGCCAAATCGGATTTTCATTAAATTTGCCAAAGCAACAAGGCCCCCTGGATTTGCTTGACTCTCTCTCTATCTCCCTCTTTGTTTTTATCTGAAATAAACGAGCCGTAAATTCTTGTCAACATTCTTCTCATCATCTCTCGATGTCTCTAGGTCAAACGAATAAGCTGCGGATTATTTTGCAGTCAAGTTGACTAATAAAAGATGTCGCGAGCACCATAAGAACCGTACATCACGTGACTCTGTTTGTTGTCTTTAGTTAGAGTACAAGTAATTTTTGAAGTCAAGTCGTCCGATTTTATTCAAATTACTGTGTTTTACCAACACTTTTTTATGGTAGTCCCTCCGTTTCTCGCTTCAGTTTGTTTTTCAGACAACGAAAGCACTATGGAGTCAAGTCGACTTAATCTACAAGCTATTTCATAATTTGAACCTTTTTTGCCTCCACGATGGCGGTTTTCAGTGAGTTTCGCCCTGTCTCTGCCTATTTTGCGTAGATAATTATCGTATATAATCGTATTTTAGAAAAATGTTGAAAATGATCAAAAGACGCGCCTTTAATGACATTAAGCCGACGAAATTTCTGTTAAATTCCCCCATATTCAGCCCTTATCCGTCCTTTTACCGTCCCGCTTTTTATATATGTATTTCTGTGTAGATGTGTGAGTGTTCTATCAATTTTCTGTCGGAAATTGTTCGTGTTTCAATGCTAAAAAAAAATCCCAGCTTTTCTTATTTCTCCGTAATAATGCTCACACCTCACAAAAATCATCTGCTTGGCCCCCGCCTAATTATTTGCGATAATTGTCGATCGGAATGATAGAGCAATAGAAATGGGATTAAAGTTAAATAAGTCGTCGGTCAAATCCTGTGACAGTCTCTCGTTTCTCTCGCAAATTGTCAAACTTGACCGGATTGATGGGGTGTTTGGTGGCACAAAGTGGTGGTATCGTTGCCGATAAAAGCGCAACAGGTTCATAATTTATTTGATTTCAGATTTGGTAAACGTGCCGAAGCCAATATCAATTTCGCCCCCATCGACTATGAAGGTCAGGTGAGTTTGCTTTGAAATTTCAATTAGAGAAAACTGCAACAAAGAAAAATATATATGTATTCTTGAGGGAAATCTTTCGGTTTTGATCCATTATTATCGGACGGTATTTGTCAACGTTCACCCCTCCCCAGCAAAGTAATCAATTGTTAATCTGATAATCTTCGGTTGATAAATGTTTCAAACAACAACAGGGGAGACATTCAAAATTAAAACGTCACAAGAACAGGTGGTTTTGATTAGTTCGCCCCAAAAACGATTGAAGGGTGATTATTGGTAAATATTAGAAATTAGATAATCAACCGTATGGTGTTTGCTTTGGGGACTAAACAATAGTACAAAACAAATGTCCAAATAATAATAAAATAAAAAATTTGATTTGAGCTTCGGCTTGTTCAACGACCCCATCAGTTGGGAAACACTCGAATTGATCAAATCACCTTGTTTACACACAACGATTGAGACACCATTATTTATCAGGTCAATGCAATTACGGCCTTACTAATCATAGATTTTTTCCGAGTAAAAATGAGATTTAATTGGAGTCCTTTGATTGCTATAATAATTATTTATCAATATGTCCTCAATTTTATAAAATTGCAGGCGCCTTTCATTATTATTTCAGACAATTCAAGGTGCTACAATCCAACAATAATGATAATCCTTTCAATTGATGCTTAATTAAGCGATAATTAATAAATCAATGCAATTACAACAATAAAACTGTCCCTTTTCTCAAGATTAATTGGTTTGAAAGTCGTTATAGAATCGATTCTGGCACGATCATCATCATCAAACGACACAATTGGACAATTCGATCAAATTACAATTGACCAATTGAAATGTAAACGTTTTGAAGATGATGCCAATTACCTGAATAACGTGATAGATAAAAAAAAATCGTAACCTTGAAAGTGATAGGATCAGTCATGGATTTCTTTACGATTAGAAATATGACTTGTTTTACATTGTTCTATGAAAGTTATTAGACATTGAAGTTAATAAAATTCTAGTTGTTTAGTTTTTTTTTTAAATTGTCTATAAGTGAATGATGATCTGTACGTGTGCGACAGAGAGAGATGTGGTAGAAACTCTCACTTGTCAGCTGAGAGAATAGAAAGTGCCTTTACCACATATACACGAAAAAACCTGAAAAATTCCAAAAAAAAAAAACTGAACCTAGAATAATAACAAGGAATTTCTAATACTAATCGTAACGTTTTCTTTTGTTTCATTATTATTATTATTTACCAAAAATTGTGTAGTAATGACGGAAAGTTGCTCTAAACGAAGAACCAAGATCGTTACGCTCGATTGCTGGATTTTTTTTTCAATTTCATTATAGCGTTAGGCTTAATCCACACAATTTTAACATAAAGGAGCACCGGGTAGCTAAAATTTGATACGAGTGAAGTGGGTAGCAAAACAAAGCAAGTTTTTGGTATAGCGACTTTGAATAGAAGAACAATTGTTCTTTACAGCTGAAAAGGTGCAGTGTCAACAGTTCTCTGTAGCTGAAAATAAGTCAATCTCTTGTAATGATAGATCATTGTTTTTGTCCACAAACGATCGATTATATTTGGAGTTCCAGAAACTGTCCATGCCACACTCAATTAATTTGAAATTTTGTAGTTCTCTGTAGCTAAATAGAGTAGAAACATGTCAGTTTTCTGTTTTAAAACGAAACTAGTTCTGGGGCGCTACAGCAAGTAGTTTTGTGAAATTAGAGTAACTCCCCAAATAAAAATGACTTTGAGTAAGTTTAACAGTATTTGAAGACACAGTAGACTTCTGTAGATAAATCTATTAAGGTTTTCTGAACTCTCTGTAACTAAAGAGTCTTTGTAATATTAAAGCAAAACTAGCTTCCTGACATTCATTCATACAATTTTATTGTGAAATTCTCCTGATCCTGCAAATTTTGTAGAATGATAGCGTTCAATTTGCAAAGGCAAAAGACGCCTGTAGCTAAAAATGTCTAGAGTACTCCACAAATAAGCACAGATTCAATGGTATTTTACAAGCAACGGTTCTTTGCAACAAGAAACATTTTCTTCGATCGAGACTTGAAAATGCCAATATTTTAATTGAAAACGATTGGAAAATAACTTTTGAAATTTGAAAATTGATTGTGAATTGTTAGAAATCGCCAATTGTAAATACCGATCCATAAATACGTGTACTGTACTCTTTGTTGTTCACATGAATTTCCAAAGGTCTCCGTTAATATTCCATCTTGTTACGATAAATATCAGGTTGGCTTTTACGTATCTACAAAGAGACTCTCTAATCTTAAAACTCTGAAATCTGATTTATCCAAGATCGAAAACAACGCCGACGACGACGACGAAAAAAAAGAGAAATCTTGTCCCTTCGTTTTTGTTGAATTGTTCGAATTTTGATCTCGAATTACATCGATGAAAATCTACAATTTTACCTGTTTTCCTCCGTCTCGTCTCTGTCTCTCGTTAATAAATAAGCCACGAACGGCCTGATTCTCAGCATTTTTTCCGTAATAAAGGACACAAACTAAAGACACGTGCACACTAAAAAATTAGGTTGGATGAATTTCCACTGTGTGCTATGGAAAATTTTTCATTTCGCTCTCATATTTCCCAGCACATTTATTCTTGTTGCAAGTTATAATATTCTACATGAAACTACTTATATTTCCACACCATAACTTTAATATAATAACGTGGAACTTTAATAAAAAGGAAGACGTATTTATTTTAACGAAATTTGTATTTTTTGCATCCACAATAAAGCAAACACAATATCTTAATCTCTGCCTTCAATTATTCTTTGACTATCATTAAAAGAAGACGACTAAAATAAAAAATAAGCGGTTTTTTATGAATTCACATCAAGGGAATCGTGCAAAATTAATTAATTTCCATCCATAAACGAACATTGATCGCCGTCTAAATTGCTCCAAACATGGATCGATCAAGCGGCGTTCACTGTATCGTTAGTGTGCTAATTAAGCGGCGATTATTGTAGGTCGCAATTCTACTAAAAACTGGTTCAAAGATCACAAAAATAGCAAGCAGACAGACAGGTGGTTAGCACCATTGTGGTCGCCATTGAGTCTTTGCGATAATATCATCAGTCTGGCATATTCCAGTATTTTGATAATTAAAAAAATTTACACTCTCATTATCTACAGACACTTACAGTAATCGCCGTTTAAGCTGTTGAAATATTACGAAAAAACCACAAATCGCAAAGTTATATGAATGGCGATTACTGTATGTCTGTAAAATGTTTCAGACTTGTTGACCTATCGTTCCAGTAAAAGTTGCTTTAATTCTTGTGGAGGTCGTTTTATCTATCAGTCAATTTAGAGTTCATTCTCAATATAGAGAAATCTTGATGGTTTTATCAATTTACAGTGATCGCTATTTAATTGGTATATTGGAAATTTAGATCCGATTACATAGTGATCACTGTATTTATGAACGCTCTAAATATCCACAGAAATCGAGCTATTATCATCAATAAATGGGAAAGTTGATACATTTCTCTATAAATTTGCATAATTATTATTCGTAAAAGACAAAAGAAAAATTGAATACGAAACGATTAATATTCCAACATTGTTATTGCTTCTGTTTTGTTGTGTTTTGTGTGTGGTAAAGGCATGAAATTCTATTTTAAAGTCAGTCATTTGCAACGAGACATTTACACATTTCTGTAATTAGCGTAAAGACGTGACGTTTTAAGTTTGAACATCAACCGGAATGTTAACGATCCTCCAATAATAAAAAAAAAATTGGTGGTTATTGTCTTTTGCAGCAGCAGCAACAGTATCCGAACGACGACATCGTCGACTGGTTGGCAGGTAGAAGATGAGAAATTTTGTTAAATATAAACGAATTCTGTCTAGTCCCCAGCCCCCTGTAGACAATCACAAGTCGATCCAACAACCAAACAACATTAACAACATCACAACAACAACAATAATGTATTAAAATATTACTGTAATTGCCGTAATTATCTGTTATACTTGTTGCTGCTACTACTACAGTGGTTTTAGTCTTGAAATAAAGCATGTTTGTCGCCCTTAATCTTTGCGTTTAAATCACCTGAAATTATCGAACAACAACAGGAACAGGGACAACAAAATTGCATGGAAATTGGCTTAAAATCAATTTCTTATCAACAAAATTTCTTCCTGGTTAAATGCGAATTTCCAATACATTTTACAATTGAGATAAGATTAGAAAAAAAATGGGGCGTTGATGATGCGGCGGGGAAAAGGATGAAGACGGGCGCTATTTTTGTTATGAAATTCTAAACTGTTTGTGGAATTTTTTGCGAATAGCGTGCGTGTGTATACCACAAAAAAAACACGTGCAAAATTAAAATCAATACATAACGTGTCTCAACAACTGGTGGGATTTGCTGGGAGATCGAGATGGCGACCGAGATTGTTGAAGAATACGTTATGGTTGTGATGATTATATAACGCGTCACGTCCATAAGGATTGCTACTTTGAAATTTTTTGAAAACTTACCATCCTTATGGGAATCCTGGGGCCGTTCGGGATGTCTGTTTTTATCCTTATAAACGTATTAAAAGTACTGGCACTTACACTAACACTAGCACTAAAAAAAATTACAATATTTTCGAAACAACATTAAAATTTCAAAGACTGAAGCACAACTGAACAAGAACGAACAGATCTAGAAAAGTGTTCTTTGTTCGGTTCTTATCAAGAACGTATCTACGATTAGTTCGCAATAACAAAAAACAACGTGGAGAACTATTAAGCCACCCGAATAAAGGGCACGATACAGATTGAGGGATTGGGGCAATTGGAAACTCCTAAAAAACTGTTAAGGGTGAATTTGGAAAAGTCTCGAAGTCAACTGTAACAGTGCCAATTTTGGTACTTTCAAAATAAAGGCAATTGTCCTTATCCCAAAATTTTCACTGATTGTGAGAGAATTTTCCAAAAACGCCCTTTTTACGACCTACAAGGTCTAAAGATTTGATGTAGAGTTGATCAATTGCCTATCTTTGAATTTGAGACTTTCCCATCTTCAGGCAATCGATAACTCCTCTAGAAATAACATTCTCCAAACTCAATCAAATCTGGTAGCAGCAGTTCGAAAGAGTTTTACATTGCGAAAAAAGGGTACTTTTAACAAAATACAGTCCGTAAAATAATGCCACTCTAGGAGGCTATATGTTTTGCTGGGCCCTGATCAGATGATAATCTAAAAATCGCAAATGAGCGCTCAGCTTTATCACAATGATCTAACGGGTCCCAACAATGAGGCATGTTACTGTAATAATTCTATATACAGTGGTGGCAAACGAAATAGGGCTTTTGAAATCAATCAGCACTGCTGAAAATCGGTATTTCTGAAGCTATTTTTGCTACGAATCCTGGACCATTTAAAACTAAAATGAATCTTGTAGTAATAACGATTATATAACGTAACGCAGACAAAACTAGGCGATTTGGGAATTAGGTTATTTACAGAAAAAATCGATCTTCTAGAATCTGTTTTGAGCCTAGGTTTATAAGCAAATTATGCTATTTTGGAATGTCGCCAATTATATAACGTGACACTACAGTGGTGGCATACGAAACAGGCATATTGCAACCAAACAGTATTGAAAGTCTTCTCTTTTAATCGGCATTTCTAAGGTAATATTTTCGCAAACTGGGAATTCTGAACGGTTAACAATTGTGAAATCAATTTTGTGTACGTTGTCACGATTATATAACGGATCTCCACAATAAGGGTACTTAATCCTAACTTGCGGGTTAATATTGAGTTAGCACCGTTAGCAACGCAATTTTCTCGTAAACAATTCAATCAACAATATTCTTGATAATTTTTCCACTCAATAATAACAAAATTCAGTAACGATAAAGGTCGTAAAATTAATAAATTCCAGAATTTCTAATTAGCAATGATAATAAACAAATTTTTTTCATGTTGAAAAACAACTCAAACAAAACAAAAAACTAGCAAAATTACTGCAAGTAATAGAAATAATTATTGAAACGCGAACCATTGGGAAAATCCAATTTTTATTTATGGTCTTAAAGAAATTTGCACTACTAATGTCCAATTAAAATCATTAAACAATTAACAAATTACAATAAATATATAATTAACATAAAAATAGATGTAGAAAAAAGTTAAGTGTGGTTTTCAATTAAAACGTGTCGTATTCGAATTGCACGTTTTTAATGGGCAGTGAAAGTTATTTTTTCAATTTTCCCATTGTTGAATGGACGCAACAAGAATTTGGTCAATGCGAAGAAAGTGACACATGAGCAGCAACAGAATGTTAAAGTCACTATTCTGGCCTGTCATTATCATCAACGAGCTCTTGTTAACAATTCGACAATCTACACTTGAATTTCGTTATTATTATTATTATTATTGTTATTATTCTTATTATTAGCGTTCATAAAGCTAATCAAATACATGTGGAATGGGTCTAATCTGGGTTAGACTAGGTGAGGAGGCCTAGTTATTGGGTAAGGTAAAACAAACCATCGACCACTTTCATTGTTACAATCACTCTCACCGTGCATACTCTTTGTGGATAATAAATAAACAACAAACAGAAACAGCAAAGGGTGTTATCACGAGTGACATGTCATGGGCCAACGTCACCGTATCGTGTTGCTGGTGTTGTTCGTGTCTGGGTCATTGTCGACAACAGCCCATCAAGGTAGACATTTCTCGATAATTTATCAAAAATTTATACATATAAATACTAGAAGAATAATTCTAGATTGTGGCCGTAGTCTTCGGCGGTCGCGACAGCCTCGCTACGGCGCCCTTGGACGCATCATCCACGGTAAACAGAGTGTACGCGGCGCCTGGCCCTGGCAGGTAAGACCTGTAAAGGTTCAAGTTTAGACGGAATCTTACGTAATTCCGTTACTAGGTCATTATCAATAGGTGTTAAAAAGTAGTCGAGAAAAATTCCACATCAATTATAATAGAGTTGTAGCGTTTTTTCCGTCTTTTTTTTTATCAATAAATATTTATTACTTGTTAATTGGGAATTTAAACATTTTTTTTTTGCATGGCTAAGAAAAAAAACAGCATCCTCTAAAAATTAGCGATTTTAAAGGTTATGGCGTGTTTTCTACTAAAGATTAAAATACGAATTAATAAAGTCATTTAAAAAAAAAATCGTATAAGAAATCGAGTAATTGATTGTGAAAGTTATTGCTTTTCAAGTGAAAATTAATTCAACCACTATTAGTATTACGATTTCAATAATAATTATTGTAGAACTGTCGATAATTAAGTGCGTTAATTATCAACCGTTTCACAAAAATCGACTTTTATTACAGTGGATTGATTAGAAACTAATTAGGGAGCGTTAGACGCGCGATTCGCGCTCTCGTCTGCATTATTCTTAAGGAAAGTAATAGTGAATCTAACCTTGTTCTGCGTACTTCCGAACTTTGAATATTAAGCAAAAATAAAACTAGACTTATGGTTTATTTTTCTTTATACGATTTGTTAATTGTTTATTAATTCAGTTGAAATAAATTAATAAATTTATCATAGCGGTCAACAACAGAAAAAAAAATAAATTGTTAACTTTATATTTACAACATTGTGTGTTATTAATGATTGTTTTTTCGGCTTGTTTATCATGGAAACCGGTCCCAAAACCGTTCAGATTCTATATTAATACCATATTTGTAAAGATTTGGGCTTAAAACCAATTTTGAAATTAACAACGATAGCAATGAAGATCGAAATTTGATTAGAATTAGATTCGTTGTGAATTGAGTGCAATTGCAATAACGATTCCGCGACAGTTTATATCTTGGATTCTACAGCAATTTTCATCTTCATCTCAACTTTTCGCAACAATTTCGATCTTCATTGTCATCTCTTTTACTACTTCATTTATCTATGAATACCGACAAATTCAATGCGAGAACGTGCGCCAGAGCAGGGACGGATTTAGCATCGGAATTAAAATAGGTACCCAAAAGTTGAGTTGAAATTTATCCATGAAAAAAAACCAGAAAAAACAGGCCAACGTACATTCCTAAACTGAAAATTCCATTAAAATTCTCTCTCGCCAATATGAACTTTCATCCAACAGGTCTCCCTGCAATTGCTTCACCCCCAATTTGGATTCCTGGGTCATTGGTGTGGCGGTGTATTAATCTCATCGGAATGGATACTAACAGCTGCCCATTGTATCAATAAGTAAGTAACGCTTTAAAATCAATGCCTGCTACGCTTTCATCCAATTAACCTGGATTTTTTTTCTGGAATTACTTTGTACAATCCAAAAAATTATATAATCGTCAATGTTAAATTTCACGGACAAATTCCCTAATCGAGTTAAGTTTTGCACAATTTCAGATAAACCGAATCACCTTCAAACTACTCTTGTTTTTTTTGCGCTTTTAAAATGTTCTTTTAATACCATTTTATTTTTATACAATTAACCATAATTACACTAAAATGATTCGTTTAAATGTAAATAACAATAATGTGACCTTTACTGGAATAATTGAATAATTATCGTCTCCGTATCGATCCAAAAAAATTGAAGAGAACCTGTTCATCTGTTGACGATAACTTTTTTTATATAAAATTCCAATCGATTCTCGGAAATCAAATTCCCAAAACAACAACAGCAGACTAAATCGTACAGCATCCGGCCAACACAGACCGGACAGCCTGTATATATTTTGTGTGTGGTTCCAGTGATTTGTTCAATTTACCGTTGGCGGCCCTATGGACGGCCGTGCTGGGCGATTGGGATCGGGAAGTTGAAGAAAAAACCGAACAACGCATCCCGATCGAGGAGGTCATCATGCATGAACGTTTCCACAATTTCCAGCACGATATCGGTAAATATTTATTCAAAAAAAAAAATAATAATAATAAAGTGAATTTCTCTCGCTTACTTTATTTAATTTTAATTTCTAATTGATTGTGTTATAATTTCGTAGCATTAATGAAACTCTCACGACCTATAAAATTGGCAAGAAATAGTAAAATAAGAGCTGTGTGTTTACCAACGAATCGCCTGACACAGAACCAAACGGATCTGTGTATAGCCACCGGCTGGGGACGGGATGTTGAAGATGGCATGTTGGCTGGGAAATTATTAGAAGCCAAAATACCATTGCATGATAATGCAGTGTGTCGGCGCAAGTACGGCCATGCTGTTTCCATCAAATCCGGCCATATTTGTGCTGGAAATTTGGACGGATCCACTGGCACTTGTGTTGTAAATTTGTTCAATTTTTTTTTTAAATGTAATTTTTGAATTTGGACGATTTTATAGGGTGACTCTGGGGGACCGTTACAATGCGCCCTGCCGGATGGCCGCTGGATGCTCGCCGGGATCACCTCGTTCGGCTCAGGCTGTGCCAAACCGGGTTTCCCTGATGTTTATACAAGACTTTCACATTACCTACCGTGGATACGAGCAAAGACGCGTTTATGAAACCTTGACTGACATTGACCCGATCTCAGGATGTGTGATAATTATGTAAATAAATTGTGTGTGAATTTCTCTAAAATTTATTTCTAATAATCTTAATTAAAAAAAACAATTATAAATAACAAACTTCTCCATAATAATCGGTAGACACACGCACAATTCGATTAACAACTAATAAAATAATTTATTTCAGTCTAATCAAGCAGCGGCACCACTGATGCGGCTAAATTTTAAAATACAGTCTAATTTAATTCACTATTATTTCGACATCCGTATTTCCGGCTTAAAATAGTGCATTTGTACTATCGGCAATGGGCTGTATTCACCTTTGAAACTCAACCGGTGATTCTGTTCGGGCCTTGTTGAATGCAACAGGATCGCAGCCGCCGATCCGGACACTAATAACACTCCTACAATACCAAATAAATAAATACAAATCTCTTGTATTACTGGCAAAACGTTAAAGACTAATTTTAGAGGAAAAACGAGTTGTCTGGGCACTTCTTCTATCCTCAAACCCAACCACAATAAAGGTAATGTGAGATTATTGAACGGTTTTGTACGCGAATTATACTTCGTCTGACCGACATCCAAATTGATTTGTACCCGTAAACTAGCCTTCAACGGTAGCCCTAAAGCCGGATTTATAATAAACCATGAACCGTGCTCCTCTTCATTCGGATGCAATCCATCAACTTCTTCCAATAACGATGGATCGGCATTTAAGAAATGCGGCAACGATATCACTATCGGCATATCATAATAGCACGGCGCTAACGATCCTAAACCTTTCTTTAAACACTTATTTTTAACACAATAACAACTATTCTCCGGATTCTCATCGGCCGGTGCCAAGAACAAATCATCAAGTTTATACAAATAACCGTAGAAACCGTCTGCTGTGTACATATCTTTGTCGTAAACGAACGGCACTGGACGACAGAAGGCGCGCCGATACAATCGCAACGATGTGTTCTTCTTCAGATCCATTGGGAAAATCGAACAATCCATTGCGCCTTCGAGCATATGACAATGACGATTCCTTTCAACAGTTTCATTGCCCTCCGGTTCGACATAGCCCCAATTTTTGAGACCTGGGGAACCGTTCCAGCGATGGATATGGTATTTCATCATTCGTTCATCTTCATCTAGTAGATGACTGGCTAAGCCCAATTCGGGTTGTAGATTTAATGTTACGATATTTGAGCCGTTATCCAGTGCCATAAACTGTGCAAATTTTATAAAAAATTATGAGTTAATTGCATTTTTTTCTAATGAGAGAAATTGACAACTTACTCTATCGAAAATCCCGAAACGATGGAAATTAATCCATGACGGTACAGCATGATTAGCGAGCGTTATTAGGCGATCTTCATAGCCCCAAAGGTAATCGTCAATGCTTAACGTGAGAAATTGTTTAGTGTTTAAGAAATTCGTTATACTGGATACTGCCAAGTTGCTCATCATTGAGGCGCCGTTCAGTGATGCTGTAAGACCCTGTAGAGTCCGAAAATTTCGTTTTATAAACACGAAATGGAGAAATAATTGGCGACTTACCAGCAATGGAATATTGGTGCTAATCAAATGGTCCTCTTTCGGATCGCCCACGGACAGATCCGGTCGGAATATCAACGACCGCCGTGGATAGAATGTCATCGTGCCATTATCATTGAATGTAACATTCGTATTTGTTAAGATCTCTTGGTACACATACGGACCGATTTGTGATAATTTCAATTTCTCACCATCCGATAGGAATTTCTCGGAATTGGTTACATTAAAAATATACACATCTACAAGGACTTCATAGGGTGGTGCTGACCATATACGTAAAAACAATGATCCCGGTGTTAAATTCATCACTTTCTCGATGATCATTTTGAGCGGATCAAATGCTAGAATTAGATAGGATGAGAATGCGAGTACGGCGCCGAACATGGCCAACAGTAGAATTTCTGTAAAATTTCATTCGTTGTAAACATAATAAGTTGAATAGTGTGGAGGGCTGGGTTGTTTGTTCCGATCACCTTGGCCAAGATTTGCTTCACTTGCACCTTGATAATGATGGTCAAATTTTTCATAAAATTAACCGCGATGAAAATGATGTAATTGTGATGATTTTTATCAGAATTTAAAAGAAAAAAGATTGATCAAAAATTATACGACACGTCCCTAATTAGGCTGCGTACGTGTTCTAAATTCGCAAATAGTCGACCAGGTGAGAATACTAAATGTTTGTTGCAAACAATAAGCGAGTCTTTTAAGGAGTTAAAAAATTAAAAATCAATCAAAGACCACAAACTTACTTGTATTGATATGATATCTTATCTCCATTATAATCGGAAATTCGAATAAACACAAAATAGAAACTCTCAAATAGCACACAATTCTTCGCTTCGAACAAAAACTGTAAACACTACACTCCGTGTTTTTATATTTTGGAAAAACTCGACTCAATTCAACCTTAACGAGCCAATAAGAAACATTGACAAGAGAACGGTTGATGTTGGTGTTTTAAAAGCATCGTCCATGATATATGTCGTCGGGATGCTATATAATAGTGGGGATTATATTTTATTGATAATAAGAATAGTAAAGGTAGATTGGATATAACCGCCGAAAGTCAAGAATTCGAAAAAAAGCTCCACCTCTTCAAATTTCATTACCACCACTATCATTATCATCATCAAGTTTTTGACGTCAATTATAAAGGTAGATGTTTGCGGAAAAGAAACATCGAATTATTAGAAAAAGATACAATAATTAAACGACAAAGATAGACTCGATTTTGTTGTTTTCGTAGTGTTATTTTGGTGTTTTTGGACCGACTTTTTTCGGCTCATATTTAGAATTTAGAAAGGTACCAAATTGTAAGTAAATTATGTAAGACGATTTGAGGTCATTATTTATTGAATGAAATAATTTATGTTTATCCGAAATTAAACAAATTATAAATCGAAACAAACAAATAAATAAATCAATAATTAAACAATAACGAGATCTATATCGGAAGATTGACGTATTTTCTTACGTTTTTCTTTAAAAAAAATAAGATAATTACTGTGATTATAATTAATTATAATTCAATGATCGTATTATTTAATAATAATGGTGTTCGTCCGGTCCAATGTTACGCCACTGTCGTCAATATCCAATTTTTCGAGAGTTTTGGTTTCCGTAAACAAAAATATCGATTTTTTTCTGTTTTCGTTTAGTTTTTTTTCTTCGTTTTTTATTATGGAATTATAAGTATTTTCAGTAAATTATTTCTTATATTTTTAGATAATGGCAAAAATTAAGCTTGTTAGTGTAATTGCTTTCCATGTAAATTGTTAATTATAATAAATTATGTAGGCAAATACAGTGGTCGCCGATTATTTATGTCTCCCCTTCTTATTATCTATGAAAGTACCATTTTGAGGGTTAGTTTAATAAGTAATATCAATATTTTTAAGCTTCACTTAAACCAGCTTTTCTCAATTTAGTTGCAAACATTTTTCTCACGATTCGTACCAAATGATACAACTAGATTTGAGTGAAGCTTAAAGAGCACTCGATGCTACCCTTTGAACCTAGAATTTGGCAACAAATTAAAAATTTATTCATAACAGAGCCTGGTGTCCAAAAGGATACTCGACGAAAATTTTGCTAAGCGGTCAGTGGCAAGTTTTCTTCTTACATCCCCGTTCGCCAAACTTCCATACCTCATCTGCATAGAAAAGTGGAAACTTTTTTCATTTTCACACTCATCCCACACGTATTTTTGAGAGGGTTGATCGCCCCACCAACTTGTTGAGATTAACGAAAGCCAAAAGAAAAATTTGCCTAGAGTCAAGTAGAAATTTGTATTTCTTTTGTGGTCAAACGAATTTTCTGGTTAAATCGGATCCAAGCAAAAGTATAAGTGAACTTTAAGTGAGTGAATTTTAACCGGCTCAACAAGGCAATTTGCGTAACATTTGCGTAAATTTTGCTTCTGATTTCTTTGGAATTTATCATCATGTGCAAATTATTCCGTTTACCAGTGCAAATAAGTTAAGTAAACTATAAAGAAAGGGGGAAATTTCCCAATAACTGTATGCACAATGAAATCGTCAAAAAATCAAGCATAGAATAAAGTTGCATGATAAAAAACAAAAGATGCAATTAAAATAAAAACAAATGTTAGAAGCCATGACTTTACTAAGAACCCCAAGTCGATCTCCAGTTCAGTGACTATTCGAGAATTTATCTTGAACAAAAGATCGCTGCCTCCTGAAGACTGTCTGGTTTCCAGACAAAACACTAACGAGTTTATTTTGTTTTTCTCTAAAAACACTTAGGCCTCAACCAAACAGGACCGTATCTACATTCTCAAATGTTATTAACGCCTGAAACAACAAAGACGTCATGTAACTCGTTTTTTTTTTTTTGTTATCCTCAACGAAATTAACTTTGTCACACAATTGCTACCCAATAGAAAAACAATACGTAATACAACGATGAATTATTGTTATTAAGAATGTTAAGTATTAATCATTTGTTGCAGAAAAAAATAAAGACTTCCGATTACTAATTATTGACCGGCAAAATCCTAAACTGATAACGAAAACGATATCATTAAGAATTCGTTAATTATTATGTATTTATTGTAAAGTAATTTTATGTAATTTACTGCAATTGAACGTATAATTTGGTAATCAGAAATAATCACAATGAGTATTAGATAGTGATGCGCCAGCAATATCGATATTATCGAAAAATCGATATTCAAGCATATACCGGGTGTTTTTTCTAAATAGGGACAGGACCCCCTCCTTCTTATATCATCAGATGTACACGTTCTTGGGACTTTTATTTGTCTTACAATTAGTTGACGGCTATTGGGAGATCCGCAGCTGTCCCTATTTAGAAAAAACACCCGTTATATCGATATGAAAATTTCGATATTTGTCTTGATTTTTTTTAAAATTTCTATGTTTTTCGTAACGATATTTTCAACGACTTTCGATTTTTTTAAATTATAATTAAATAATTATTTGCCTTGTACGTGTAGATATAATAAAAAAACTTTTGTGCCCATGATTTGAGTCACTTCGACATAAGAATGAGACACTTACTTAATTGGTATATGAGTGATATGCAATGCATTAAGCTTTATTTTGGTTCCGCAATCAATGAGTTACACGTTCAAGACAAATAATTTTCAAAACTCTAAAATAGTTGAAAATATCATTACAAAAAACATCGACATTTTAGAAAAATCGGAAAAAAATATCGATATTTTTATTTCGATATATTTGCCATAATATCGATATTCAAGCAAATATATCGATATATGTTTTGTCCGATTTTTTTGAAATATCGATGTTTTTCATAACGATATTTTCAACTTTTTTCGATTTTTTCAATAATTTGTTTTGCACGTGTAACTTATAATACCACATAAGTAAGTGTCTCATTCTTATGTAAGTATATATATGCTCGTGGGGTTGCTCCCCAACCAGAAACGAGTAGAGCAATCCCACAAAATTGGAAATTAATTAATGAAGTGTTACTTCAAGGTCATTTTGAATCACTAGAAAACACATTTTTAACGAATGTTTTAATAAAAATTCTATAGTACTTTTGATTCAAGTATGCTCTGTTAAAAATTTCACTTTTATTAGTGTTTGTCGAAAGAAAGTAATAAGACAATTATTTTTTTGTCAATTGTCAATTAATCTAATCGCCAGTTGATGTAGGAGAGCCTTTATATTTAAAACGTCAGTAATTAACTGTAATGCTTGGCCCACATTAAACACTTTTAGACGTCAAGAAAAACGATCTCCATAATTTTTGGATCAAATCATGAACCTATTAGGCTTGCGTACATTAAGGTTTTTTTTTTATTATAAATTAAAATTAGCTTGTCTGAGCATGCCTATAATTGATATATCGCTATATCGATGTTCTTTGTCGATATATCGGATGTCGATATTGATTTAATTAAAATATCGTCGATGTCGATGTCGATATTTTTTTAAAATTTGAAACATCACTATATGTAGATATATATTTATTCAAATTATGGTGTAGAATAATAATTGGTATCTACATGGATTTACAAAAAAAAAATTAACTAGTTGATAAAAAAATCTCTTCGATCAAATTATCACAAAAAATGTAGATACAATTACTTAAAACTCACATTTGTACTTTTGCTTTTGCTGCCACAAAATTTTCAATTAATTCGACAATATAAAAATAAGAGCCTCTAAACTCTATGCACAAATACTATATTTCATATTATTTTTGCATTCATATTCATTGCTCAATTGTGACTGTTGATTATCAAGCAAAAATGAAGTTTTTCGGGTGTAATAAGTTTTGGAGAACTTCCGTCCTGAATCGTTCTTAGGAAAAATTTGATTTACCTGTGAAAGGCAATTTTGTACCAAAAAATCTCGAATTTTTATAGATAAATGTTTTGGCTTTGTACTTGGAGCATTTACTTTAAAATCAAAAATATTGTTTGATGATTTACGTTTTGTTTAGGGAGAAATCTAAACTTCCTTCATCTAAATCGAGGTGATGTTTCATAGTTCTGCAACTTCTTCTTCTTCTTCCACTTCTTCAGTTGCTTTGAGTTTTGAACAGGCATCATCAACTTTTAATATTACAGATTCCCGGTCAGGTTCTCTTTCTACTATTATTTCTGACGGTACAAGATATTTATTTGAAAAACCGGCCAAATCTTGCCCTACATGTATTTTTTTTGCAATTCGTTTTTCTGCATTGCGCTTCAACTGAAATTATGATTTTTATACCGGAAACCAAATTCCTCTAACAACATAAGAAGAAGGAGTGGGAGGAACTCTCCGCCTCCAATCGTGTGGTCAGGGTAGGTCAGATGTGCGGAGGTTTTTATCTTTATTATTTAGACACTTCCCATTGTTGTTAAGACAATACGTGTGGAATTTAACTGATACGAGATAACAATATTAATAAACATGTGTTGTCTTTGTCGTACTCATAATGAGTTTTGAAAAATTTATTTTCGAATTATCAGATAATAGTTCTAAGAAATTATACATTGTGCGCAAAATTTCCTTTCATTCCATAAAAGCCAGTTAAATGTTAACAAAAATTACTGAGAATCAATTTAAACTCAGCATTTTTTTTTATAAGACACATTAGAGTCCGTTCTTGTCTAACTCATTACGGAATGAGATGTGTCTAAGAGTATATCAAGAATTATTCAAAACTCATTATGAGGACGACAAAGACAACACATGTTTTTAGATATTGTTATCTGTATTGTTATCTGTATCTGTTGAATTCCACCCGTATTTATAACAAATAGGTATTAACCTTGACTAGGTATGCGTATCTTAACAACAGTGGGCGTAAAACTAAATAATAAACATAACTTGCTCTTAAGAGTGATATGATTTTAATAAAATAGATGAGTTATCAATAACCACCCCACGGATATGCAGTGTCAGTTTTACAAATGACTGCCACCTGTCTATAGTAAAATTTCCTGTAAAGTCAACTAGGGGAAAGTTGCCTATATTGGACCGCTTCCTAAATTGGACCAATTCGATTATTCCTTAAATAAACGATTGGGATTGTATTTGACGTTTCCAAAATGATAAACAAAACTCAAAAATCAAACTTATGTAAAAAAAAGATTGACCATAATTTATAAAGGCGTGTATAGGAAGAGAAATCTAATTTTGTGCAGTTTGTTATAAAAATGAAGACGGTTGTCTAAGAGTATTATGGATAAACGGTAAGCATAAATGAGTTAATTGATAATTAATCTTGTAATACAGAAAAATGTACTAATTATTTGTCAATTTAATGTCACTTCTGAGGAGGTGTGTGAATTTCATAGCAAAAAGTCGTGAGATTGGCTGGAGTTGCCTAAATTGGACCGCTTAAAGCTTCCTAAATTGGACCGGTCCAATTTAGAGGAATTGCTATTGCAAGTTTTGATTTTCATACTTTTATATATATATATACCCCAGGAAAATGAAAAAAAAAATCCTCAAGAACCAACGACATTAACTAGCTTGTAGTGTAGGAAAAATCTCTCGAAATCCAAACTAAAAAGAATATAAAATTGACTCGTCAAAAGATAGGTGGTACTATTTTCTATATAACAAAGTAAAGAAATTAGATATGATCCAATGTTTACAGCGCCAGAATTGGGTGTACTAAGTTTGTGCTAAAGTGAGTCCAAAGCGAAAAATTTATTTTATCTTCAAACGTCACAAAAGTGACCGATTTTGTGACTCAAATGACAAGGTAAAAATAGCATTTTGTGTGCCTAGGCGCTTTTTTCTTTTTTTATAAGCTTAGGCTGACAAAATGACAAAATCTGTCACTGGCGTTTAATTTTTTTCGTTGTTTGAATTTTGTTTTTTGCATCGCCTAATAACATAATTTGCGTTAATTGTACAAAATAATAAAAATTGATCGAATATTTTTTTGTTTCCTCATGGTTATTATTATTATTGCTGTTGTTAACAATTGTTATTGTTATAGTATTATTATCATTGTTTAAAATAAAAATATTTTACTATTACCTACAGAAATTTCTATTTTCCGTCATAAAAGCACTTGGTCAGATTTAGGATATCAGAGGTCCAATTTAGGAAACTAGTTTCCCAAAATGGACCATTTGCAAAGGTTCACAAATTACGTCATTGATAATTAATTACTTGGATTACAGTGGCGTGCGGTGACATTCACTGATAGGGAAGCTGTGTTTCCACAAAGATTATAAATATATAAATATATATTAATAAATTTAGAGTGCATATTATTATCGTTATTGATTTCGCTGATATTATTACCTAAGAAACATTCATTATGTCTAGAACAAAAAAAAAACTAATACCTGAACACAAATCTAAAATAAACTTGATGGTGTTTCGAAAAAAAAAATAATGTTAAGTTTTTTGTGGAAAAATTCAAAAATATGAAAATATGAAAATACACTCTACATATGAATATGTAAATTAATATTTTTTTCTAAGTAATAGAATTTTTGAATATAAATAAAATATAGGTTTGATTGTACACATCTGAATACGGACATACTTTAAAAGGAAATTATAATTTAATATAGATCATAAAAATAAGAAAATATCTTTTGATTTCTAACAATCCACTTGATCCTTATTGTTAGACAAATATTTCCCTAATAGTGGCTAATGCATAGAACCCTTGGAAGCGGTCTATAAGAATTTGATGTGTAGCATCTAAGAGCTGTGCCATGTGAAGATGGTGCTCTGAAAAGCGCATGCGCGGATATATATGATTTGCTTACTTTAAACGACACAAGTATTATCGCCGTGGAAGCTGCCTCGTATTTAACAATATAGCGCTTCCATGGGGAATATATGAATAGGAATCTGTATTCGAACATACATGTAGTACAGAAATTTTTTATAAAATACATAATTCGGATACAATAAAATATTCATTTTAAATAATTTGTACGTTAAAATATAAAAGTACGTAGTCACGGAATATGCATTTATATTTTAGAAAATACAAGGGAAGCGGCGCTTCCATGGACTGCACGCCACTGTTGGATTATCAACAAAACAATTCTACCAGCTAATATCAAATAGATGAGGTCTCATTATTATATGAATACTTCTTAGAATTTGTCAATCAGAAGCGTGATAATGAATGAAATGTCCCAAGTGGTCCAATATAGGCAACTTTCCCCTATAACGATAAGACTCGTTCAACTCGAGGTAAAATAAATCATAAGAAATCGAAAGAAATAAAATATGTTAAGAGAAAAACAGAAAAATATTTATGAAAAATGCCGCCACCCCCCTGGATAGTCGTCCTTGTGCAGTGCACAACCTGCACACCTGCACGCTCAGAACATAATTCCGCAGGAAAACACTGCCAAACAAGCGAAATGTACCGCATGTTCCATTAATGTGATCGTTGTACGCATCTGCGTTTGACCTGATTTTGGTAGGCCTTCAACTCTTCTTTAATTTATTATTTTATTGTTTTTGTTGATTATTTATTTATGAATAATAGTTCAAGACTTTTGACTGATTATTTGTTTAGGTTGTCCGGACGATCAAGAGTTTTTAATTATTTATTTTATCGTTGATTCTTTTTTTAATATTTTAAAAGATGCGTATTTTTCCTTAAGTAATTAGTAATGTTGTATTTATTTTTTGAGTATTATTTGAACGTTTTTCCTGGTGACGCACACGGTACAAAGTAAAAGAATTTTCATGGCACGTTTTCCCCCCATTTACTTATCACAATTAATATTATAGAAAATACCTTGAAGACGTTATTATTACTATACCAATATAAATCGAATAATGTTGAATTAGTGGCAAAAATACACGATAATTACCAACTAATTAATGTTGGAAGAGAGAAAACAACAATTACGACAAAAGAATTCCTAGAAACTCCCTGTAATAACTAGGAAGCGGATATACAGTCTTGTGGATTATGTTCTCTCCAATCGTTTCGTTTCGAGCGCAACCCTGATTCGACCAATCACGGCGACGTTCACCTCACTACATCGATATCTATTGCAAGGTCCGAAATCGCGCATCTTTGGGTATAGACTTAAATTATGAGTACTTCCGCTTGATACCTGATATGACTAACATGAAAAGTCCCAACCTTTTGAATGTGTGAAAAACACCTGAACTTTAGAGTGTTAATTAACCATTGATTGATTGATTGTTCGATTACTCAATTAACTTCAGAAAAATTCTAAATGAATATTCAATTAACCCAGTCAATTGACGTTATCATTACACAAATCGAGTTGATAATTTAGAACCAATAATATCCAACAATTATGACCCGAGCGAATTGTTTCGCTTCTTATTGGTTTAGAACTGTGATAACAATAAGACCTTGCACAAAACCAGCCTTAAATAATTGATTAATTAGTCTAATTTGACATTAATTATGATCATTAATTAGATAGATTTATAAAAATCATAAATCTTAATGATAGTAATTGATTTAAACAGTTTTTCAACAGTTAATTACGCAACAAATCAACTGTATATTTTTAGAAAAGAAGAAGACACGCAAAAACGACAAGGACACAAGTTAATTGCGGAAAAATGCAATAAACTAATTGAGCATAACACGTAGATATTGGAAAAAAACGTATTTACGCTTCCATCGGAAATTCTACATCTTTTTCTTCTATTTACAGTAGATAATTTATAATTGAATTGTAACTATCTGGTGTTTTTTACATTTTTAACTCCATAATTCTAATGACTATTCAAGTTTGTTAGTAATACTTAGCCGTTTTTTTTTTATTATTAAACAATGTACAATATAGGAAAAATAACTAATAAAGATTACGTTAAATAAATATTGAATAGAAAAAAAATTCTAAGAAAATCGATGCAAAAAATCATAAGAAAAGATCACAAAGTGTCAAGTTATTTCCGAACAAATAATATTTTCGTCAAACGAAATTGTTGAAAATTTATTCATTGTTAAATGTTAAATCAACAAAATACTCGACGAAGAATTTTTGAAAGACGAATTAAAATAAAAGATGCGTTAACACGACTTTAACCAATGACAAGTGGGAATTGTTCAAGGCCACGACTACGATTGATTGTAATTGTGAACGCGCGAATTACCGGCAAATCGGCCGCAACTTGGTGTGAAGCTAGATTTAATAGCCGCCAAAAAATTAATAAACAGCATATAGTTTTTGTTGTTGTTTTTCAGTAATTAATTGGTTAATTTTTCAAAAAATACACATCAATGCCACTTATCGATCAATATTGACACTATTCCAAGGTACATTTTTTTTTGTGCCTTACTTCTGTATTATTACTATTATTATTGTATTATTGTTTGATAGCAATGGTCAGGGATACTCTACGTCAAACCAGAGGGATTTCCATTTTAAAATTATTATCAATTACAAAAGTATTATTGATAATGCTAGTCAATTTGCATAGTTTTCTTTATGTTTTGTTTAATTCGATAGAACAACAAAGTAAACGAAGAATTTATTTAAACCAAAAAAAAATCTATAAATAAACAAAAGGATAATGATGTTGATGTTGTGGTATAGACGATGATCTGAGAATAAATATTTTTAGAAATCATAACGATAAGGTGATTTGTAAATTTTCGAAATTATCAAATAAAAATGGTAGTTTGACTATAGACGAAGATTATTTATTACTATTTCTATATTTAATTTATTTAAATAAATTCAAATTATTTCTTATGATCAAAGACATCGTAGGTTTTTTTTAAGCCGAAAATTGGGAATTACCTCACAAACGGACAGTGTCTTTAATATCGAAACAAATAATGCACCATCGATGAAAATTAAGAATCCTGTTTGAGCAATAAATCTATTATTAATAATAATAATTGTGGCATTCTGAACGATTGTCTTCAGAACAGCTGGAAAAGTGAAAGCATTGCTTCTCCTTTACATTTATCCTTCGGGTTAGTACCTTTCCTTGGCCAATCTTTGTCTCTGTATCCCGTTCCGTCTTTCTTTTAGCCTCTCCTGCCTCTCTGCCTCTCCTTCATTCCTATGGTCTCTCCTCCCTGTCTTTCCTTCATTTTCACTATTTCTCCTTCACGTTCTCCTTCACCCTTATACGCCTTCTTTATCTCTCTCCGCTTTACCCTCGCGCCACTCCTTAACTTCCAGTGATCTCGTTCCGGTTTCGGTTGGCATAAATTTTCTCAAAGGAAAAACCCCATTTTGATCTGGGACCCAGACTGAAGCACACTATGAACCGCACGTAACGGTTGAAATTTGTCAAATTTGAAATATGTTGGGTTTTCTGAACGATCAGCCACAACTGGTTCCACTTTTTCTACCGTTATGCTGGTGGTATTGTATTTTGACGCTTCAGACTTGTTGTGTCAGCCTTGAAAATATTTCCGATCAGAGAAAATTTTGTTAGTTAAATACTCGACCAGCCAATTTCGTTTTCAAAATTTCTATAATTTGCGTCTTACTGATGGCGTTGACGAAAACACAATTTAAACTTTTCGCTTAAATCGACAATATTCTCCAAGTTTAATAATCCATAAGTCATCAACAGAACCTATAACCACAAATTTGCTATTTAATGCGGTAAGCCTTTCATTGAAGGGATGAATGATTGGTACAAGTCTCTGTTAGCTTAATTTTGTCAGCTGTCTTAAGCGGGAGAGTGTCGCTATGTGGACATTCGTATTAAGAGGTGTTAAGTTGTTCCACTGTTGCAATACAAAATCAAAATAACGATTACATAATTTTTGAGTAGTGAGCAAGCAACAGTGTAAAAACCAGCAGCAAATCAAAAAAGATTAACCAAACGCTAACTTTTTTTTTCTACATAGAAGGAGAACGGGCGCAATTTCCGATAAAGTCGGAAGTATTGATAATATATGTCACACCAAGATGTGATCTTGAGCTAATTTTATTGGAATCTATCAAGAAGTTTTTTAGTTACCTGTTTGTGTCGCTCATCTGCGTCATCTGAAATAATATTAATAATAAAATTTAAATTAAAATTGGAGGATTTTTTGCTCTCTTTTTTTGTGATATGATAACTAATTAAAAAAGATTTATGTATAACTTTGTGGATTTTTACATCATCTTTCTGTGCTTTCGGTGCAAATTTGCGTTATTGTCCAAAAGTTAATTACACATTTGCGATCTAACAAAAAAAAACAGTTCACAGATCAATCCGGTTATCGACTTGCGCACAGATCAGTTTTTCTTATTACTTCATTAGGTTGAATATTTATAAATTTTATTTTGTTTTGATTTTTATTTATTTATTTTTTTTTTATCAAGTTTTCCAGAAAAAAAAAGAAATTCATAGAGACATTAAGCATCTTATCGTCTAAAACTGACATAAATTTTATTCAATTTTACTAATAATTAAAGGAGAAAAACGAAAAATTGGATTCAAAATGGGTCAGACGTTTTGAATTTTCACGTATTTTCCAAGTAACTAAATAGTTTTCATAATTGATTTCCATTTGAGATTATATCTAATTATTACTGGAAAGGAATACAAAAAGAATCCTCAAAATATTCGGTCGTTTGTAAGAAGTAGAAAATAAAATGTGAAGGGTACAGCCTTAAGTCCAGTTTGATTTATGGGGGAAGTCCCAAATATTGTACTAT